>JAJHSJ010000017.1:9838588-9920088 GCA_021015155.1 Magnolia officinalis
CATGACAAAAATGCCCCTGCTCTAAAGAATGTCCCGTCCAACGTTGCCAGCCCCATCTCCACCGAAAATATGTTTTTTCCTTCTTTCCTCTCCCTACTCCTTCATCCTAGCCGATCGAACCTGATTCTCTGATTAATTCTCCCCCTCTGTGAGCGTCCACCTTCTAGTAAAACCCTTCCTTTTCTTCATTTTTTATTTCTCCTTTATTCGGTCGAGAATATAGACCCCACGCATGTCATTTTCGACTTTTGTGAACCAAAGAAAGGATGAAAATGATCCCCACGAAAATGGTCCCCCCATCTAAGAAGCTTCGAATGGAAGGTATATTCAAATCCCTCGTTTTTTGTGGACCCCACTATATATTATACTATATATGTGCACGGTCATATTCTCATGGTCCACAATCCATTTATCCTTTGATTTTAGTGTCGTACTTCGAGCCGAGTCGAGTCGAGTTGGGCCAAGCTCTGCTTGACTCGTCCATGCTGAGTCGAGTCGGGGTGGGCCAAGCTCGGCTTGACTCGTCCATGCTGAGTCAAGTCGAGTTTGAGTCGAGTCGAGTTGCAATACACCATGGTTGAACTCGGCTTGAACTCAACTTTACTTGCCTCGAGTTGGCCTTTCAAGCCTAGTCAATCCGAGCTGACTTTGGACGTCTCGAGCGAGCTGTACGAGCTAGCTTGACTCGTGTACGACCCTATTTTATTTTAAATACTGAATGGTATGGCATGTCCTGATAGATGGACAAAAGTTAATGCTCAAATGGGCCACAATAAGTGTTTTTGAAACAAATAACAAAATGAGATGTGAAACTAAACGAAGACCAAAGAGCACCGACTGAGGACCCACTGAGTTATTGATGAGGACCGTGAACTGACCTAAAATGGTCATGAACTGAGTTAAAATGACCGTAAACTGACTTA
This sequence comes from Magnolia officinalis, assembly GCA_021015155.1. Classification (NCBI taxonomy): domain Eukaryota; kingdom Viridiplantae; phylum Streptophyta; class Magnoliopsida; order Magnoliales; family Magnoliaceae; genus Magnolia; species Magnolia officinalis. The sequence continues at coordinate 9,839,512 of JAJHSJ010000017.1, forward strand.
AAATGACCACAAAGTGAATGGAATTGACTGAGCACTAAGTGAAATTCAACTCACAACTGCAAGAAAAATATAATTAACTTCATGGTCAATTCCCCTCAGCTCACGGTCATTTCCATTCATTTTACGGTCAATTCCCTTCACTTTATGGTTAATTCCATGCATTTCACGATCAATCCCCTTCACTTCACAGTCAATTCCATGCATTTCACGGTCAATCCCCTCCACTTCACGGTCAATTTCGTGCATTTCACGGTCAGCCCCTCCACTTCACGGTCAATTCCATGCATTTCACGGTCAATCCCCTTCACTTCACGGTCAATTTCATGCATTTCACGGTCATTTCCGGCGACTCCCCTTCACTTCATGGTCAATTCCATGCATTTCATGGACAATCCCCCTCATGTCACGGTCAATTCTATGCATTGCAAGATAATTCCCTTCAATTGACTGTCAATTCCATGCATTTCACGGACAATCCCCTTCACATCACGGTAAATTCCACTTATTTCACAGACCGATAACTTAGTAAAATTGGCCGCATACTTATTGAATGTCAAAATGACCAATAACAGCTTGATATTGACATCTTTTTGACCAGCAACCTCGTATAAATTTACCGACAACTTCATGAAATTGACTGATATATGAGTGAAACAGGCACAAAACTTGTGAAAATTCACCTATAATCCTGTACTTTCATTTGGAATTCGTCAATAACTGACCGCCGACTCGGCAAACTCACAACAAGTAAACTTTAACATTATGCTTCGTTAAATATTGAATGTTATCGTTGATATAATTTCTCATTCATCCTTACAGATAACAAACCCTTGTATAAGGGATTTGGCGAGTCGGCCCCCACCCTATCATGCAGATGTTGTTTGACATGGTGGTTTGATAGCGTCAAGTGTGGGTTGGAGAAGAATGGCAATAGAATAAATATATTTAAGAAGACCCCATTCTCATTTTTATTACACATTCCATCATTTAGGTTTATAGGAGCCATTTTTCACTCACTTATTGAAAGATATATAGGCAATCTTGTTTTCCGAGATGGACTTCACCTTAATAACAGGGCTGAAGCTTGGTGACCTCTCCATACCTAATATCCCTCATTTGAAGAAGTCAATAAGAGAAAAATACTTCAATTCAAATCCTATCTTAAAGACACCCAGATCCATAGCTCAACTGGCAGACTGAGTGGAGATACATCATTTCAACACTTGAGGTCTTGGTATCGATCCCTAGCGGGGGGGTGGCTAACATGGAGTGTGTGTACTGACATGGGTGTGTACTAACCAGCTAACCAAAAAAAAAAAAAAAAAAAAAATCCTATCTTAAAGAAACATGTACTGGAGGTGTTCAATAGGATAGTTGATAGCAAGAAGCACGAATATGTCGTGAAGGTAGCCCTAATATTATGTGTAGAGTGGTTTGTTAGGGGAACCGACACGAATAATATGTGTTGTAAAGAATTTATCGACCTTGTTGACTCGTTGGAAGACTTTAAACACTACCCTTGGGATAGTGTGGCCTTCAAGCCGATGACTGAAGGGATAGATAATGCCTTGATGGCATCACATGGGCTTCATTACAATGTCACCAGTTGCATATTTCCCCTACAAGTAAGGATTCTGTCCTTGTCTATTTTAATTTATAGTTTATATGAAACTATATGTATTTAACATCATCTTGTCATTTCATTGTAACAGATATGGGCCCTTGAGAGAGTACCGGCTCTTCGACCATGTATCATTTCATACGTTCCCTCCCAAATTCCAAGATTCACATAATATCGAGGATGGAAGGGTTGGAGGTATAAAAAGATTCATCAAATACTAGAGAGTGAAGATGTAAGTCTAAGAAGCTAAGTTCTATGAGCTATATATATATATATATATATATATATATTATATATATATATATATATATATATATATATATATATATGTGTATGTGTGTGTGTGTGTGTTGTGTTTCTGTATATGAAATTGAAGATGTTCTCTTGCAGACTGAGATAGTTCTTAGCTTAGAGCCTACCATTCAGAAAAGTATTCTTTTATGTTAATATATTATATTTACTTTGACATGTTATATAACCGATACATACCTTGCTTCATTTTGTAGGACATTAAAGATGAAGATGATGAAGATATGGAAGGGAGATTGGGACAGGGAGAGGGAGAAGAAGGGGGAGAGGAAGAGAGTGGGGATGAGGGAGAGGGAGAAGAAGGGGGAGAGGAAGAGAGTGGCGATAGGGAGGGTCGAGGTTGCCATGTGACATGGATTAAACATATACATCTAGGTGGACGACGTGGACGACGTGAATTAAACATATACATCTAGGTGGGGTCCACGTCACATGGCAACCTCGACCCTTATGAATTGCACACGTCACATTACAACCACAACTCATATAACATGATAACCACAACCAATATAACATGATAACCACGACCCATATAATAGGATAACTGTGACCCATATAACAGGATAACTGTGATACATACAACTGCGACCCATATAACAAGACGACTGTGATCCATACAACTTTGACCCATATAATAGAAAAACTGCGACAAATATAACATGACAATTGCGATCCATAAAACTGCAACCCATATAACAGGAAAATCGTAACCCATATAACATGACAACTGCGACCCATATAATAGGACAACTGCGACCCATATAACAGGACAACTGCAACCCAAATAACAAGACAACTGCGACCCGTATAATAGGATAACTGCGACCTTTATAACAGGACAACCGCGACCCATATAACATAACAACTGTGACCTGGACAACTAAGACTCATATAACAAGACAACTAAAACTCATATAACATGACAATTGCGATCCATACAACTGCGGCCCATTTGGGTTGTGGTTTGCATGGGTCGTAGTTTCCATGTTATATGAGTCGTGGTTGTCATGTTGTATGGATTGTGGTTTTCAACGTGTTCAATTTCTTTTCTACCAAATCATCGGTACCATAGCTAAAGGCCCACAATGGGGTGATCCAATCCATCCACCTTGTTGTCCAGCTCGGCGTGGGCCCAAAAAGTCCTAACTTGGGCAATGTCCACTTCTAACAAACATTACAGTGAGCCTGGAAACTTTCAACAGTCACCATTATTTTCTATTTTGTGGGCCACAAAAGCAATAGATCAGGCTGATATTTGGGCCCAACCCCTAAAATGATATGACAAAAAGGATGGGCAGAATGGATTATACACATACATTAGCGTGGGCCCATTCGAGTCATGGTTTGCATGGGTTATAGTTGTCATGTTATATATTATATGAGTCGTGGTTGTCATGTTGTATGGATCGTGGTTTTCAACGTGTTCACTTCCTTTTCTACTAAACCATTAGTACCATAGCTTAAAGCCCACAATGGGGTGATCCGATCTATCCTCCTTGTCGGCCAGCTTGTCGTAGGCTCAAAAAGTCCTAACTTGGGCAGTGTCCACTTCTAACAAACATCGCAATGAGCCTATAAAGTTTCAACAGTCACCATTATTTTCTATTATGTGGGCCACATGAGCATTAGATCACGCTGATATTTGGGCCCTAGACCTAAAATGACATGACAAAAAGGATGGGCCGGCATGGATTATACACATACATTAGTGTGGGCCCCACGAGTTGGGCCTGGCCCACGCCTAAAAAAGGGCTCCCTACATGTCATTAAATACAACGTAACTTCTTATTCGCTGAAAAACCGTACAACTACTGAACCAAGGACCAAGGGCATTTTGGTCCAAGTAATTTTCGGAGGCTTGTTAGAAGGCCACCCTCAGAATATTTGAAAGGTTGAATCTTTTTAGGGAATTTGACCATATATCGAGGCTAGTACGGTCAATTTCCCTAAGGATAAAATAAAAACTCAACAAGTGGACAACAAATGACTTTTTTATTTTCTAACCACAGAAGGATAATTCTCTATGGAAAAGCATTTTTCAATATAAATAAATCTAAAGTATCATGTAACTCCAGTTTATATATATATATATATATAATATATATATATATATATATATATATATATATATATTATATATATATAAAAGGAAACAAAACTCAACGGGTGGACAACAAACCACCTTTTATTTTTAACCACAAAAGGATGTTTCACAACGGAAAAGCATTTTTCTCGCTGCGTCCTACTTTATTCTACATGTGAATCCACAACTCTTACACTATTGAAGCTTTTTTTCTTTTTTGTTTTTTAAATCATAAATCATGGGAACTCGATCCCATGATCTCAGATTTGAGAGAGTCTCTCTACCACTGATCCATGGAGCCGGATCCACCCCTTATATTGGAGCCTACTAGAATGATTGCACTGATAAAATAATGGGACCCACTTTGATTTAGAAATCCAGCCATAATAGAGTAGTAATCCTCTAGAACGCAGGGTGTGGCCGTCCATGTCCATGTCCATCAAATGTGGACGATTCCTCTAAGTTGTTCATATTTATGTTGCAAATGTTGCCAATATTTTGAAAATATCATTTTATTGCACTTTTTTCCAAAATAAATATCTAAAACCAAAATAATTTAAAATATTCAAAATTATAAACTATATATTAATTTATAGTAAATATTTTTTATATTTTTTTTTTACCCAGATTTTTCCAATATTTTTGCAAGAAGGACATTTGTCACCGGGCAGTTCTTATAAATACCCGCTATATTTGCCTTTGGACTCATAGCTTGCTTTATCCAACATACATAGAATACAGTTCGTGCCATTCCCACCACAGCCATTTCTATCTTCCCTGTCATTCATGTCTCTTACGTTGGGAAATGCCCACTCGGATGTTCCTATCAAGAATCAAGTGGAAACAAAAGGAAAAAAGGAGATTGGTCGCGGTTGTGCAAATTACCACCCTAGTGTGTGGGGTGATCGTTTTGTTACATTGTCTCCGGATGAGATGGCAAGTACCACATGTAATAGTGAGGTTGAATTCAGTATATAGCTTTGTAGAATAAGCTTATGTTAGGAAACTTTTTATGGGGCCACCGTGAGTTTGTATTCATATGCAAACCATCCATCATCACACCCCATCACGTCCTCCTTGGAGCCCAAAAATCATTGGCATCCAAAACTCAGGTTGGCTAAAAAAAAAAAAATCAGGCCACTCTCAAACTCAGGTGGGCCAAACCATTCAAATCATGCCAAGAACCTTTAAAATCTTTTTCGGGGTCTACTTGAGTTTTGGAATGGCCTCATTTTTGCGTAGCGCACTTGAGTTTTAGGCATGACCGATTTTTGGGGTCTGAGTACATTTTGGAGCATAGTTGATAGATGGACTTGTTGGTATTCCCATCCAAACGGTTCCCTCTAGCCAACTCAAGTTTTGGATTAGCCTGAGTTTTGGCAGCCAAAAGCAATCAGGATTACGAGCATTTGATAGATGGTTAGAATGTCATCTACAGATTATAGTCGGCCTTGTAACAAGTTTCGTAGGTGAAGCTAAACTTACAAGCTCGGTGGTGGATCTGACCTCCATTTTCTATCCCAAAGGAAAATGTGAAATAATATGATTTACTAACTATAGTTTTTGTAGTTAAAGATTAGGGTCAAATCTGACAATCTACATTGTCAATACAGGAGATCGATGAAGTAACCAAACAACGGGCTGTAAAACTAAAGGAACAATTGAAGAAGATGCTTCTCAATGTCAGTGATTCTTTGCAAGAATTGAATTTAATAAATGAAATTCAACGTCTCGGGGTTGCCTATCACTTTGAAAAGGAGATTAAAGATGCATTATCTAGGATGCATGATGCCCACATTAATGGCAATGATGTTAGTGATGATCTTCAAGCCGTTGCTCTCTGGTTTCGGCTCCTAAGGCAACAAGGGTATAACGTGTCATCTGGTAAGTTTTTGTACCAACACTTTCATCATTCTTAGAATTGTTACATACTCAAATTTATGTATGCATGTATATGTGTATGTACTTCCATCTATAGACACATTTCAAGCATCTATGAATGTGGACACACAAACACCATTTGCATGATTGTGCCATTTTTGCTTGACTAGAAGTTCAATTTACTATACTATATGTTGATGATCAACATCACAAAGTTCTATCGATTTATTCTGTTATCTCTTGATAGTTAACATCGTAAAATGTTTGTTTGCAAAACAGATGTGTTTAGAAGGTTTAAAGACAAAAACGGTGAGTTTAAGGAGACATTAAAAGATGACATCCAAGGATTGTTAAGCTTGTATGAAGCTGCATATCTTGGCACACGTGAAGATAATATATTGGATGAAGCCATAAATTTCACCACCGAGCACCTTCAGTCAGAAATGTCACATTTGAGCTCTCCCCTTTCAACTCTAGTACGGTTTGCCTTAGATCTACCACTGCACAAGCGTGTTGAAAGGCTACAATCAAGGTACTACATCTCAATCTACCAAGAAGAGAAGGAACGGAATGATATATTATTAGAGTTTGCCAAGTTGGATTTCAATATGCTGCAGTCTTTGCACAAGAAGGAACTAAGTGATATCTCAAGGTGTGTTTTGAGAGCAATTCCAATGTTTTCTTTTCTTTTCCTCTCTCTCTCTCTCTCTCTCTCTCTCTCTCTCTCTCTCTCAATTTTAATTATTATTATTTTATTTTTTTGGAAGCAAACCACCTATAATTGTATTACTGAAGTAAAAGATACACCTTCAACCTAGCCCGTAAGTTGATCTCTAAATCAAGGAAGCATTAACACAACCATATAAAAAAGGAAGAAGAAGAAAGGAAAGGAGCCAACCCAAGGTCAACCATGCCCGTGCTTATATACATCCTCTGGAACCCTAGATAACTCCATTGGCTCCGAGGCCTACCCGATCCATAGCAATGCAACCCCGGCTAATTCTAGGAAGTTCAAATAGATTACTAAATAAGACCTTAACAGCCCCGTTATTACCCAACTTGGTCAAATGTTTTGAAGAGAGTAACTCACTACACTATACTATCCAATAATTTTTAGTGATCATTTTAGGGCGTAATTCAAAAAACGAGAGGTATATAAATCTCAGGTGGACCACACCACGGGAAAACAATGGACACGGATTGCATCCTACCCCCGCCCGGGCGGTAATCCGTCCGTGCAGGGCTCTGTGGGGCCCACCGTGTTGTAAGTGTTTTATCCACGCCATTAAATGCTTTTTCCGATAATTTTAATTTGTGAGCCAAAAAATGAGCAGGTCCAAGGCATAAGTGGACCACAAAGTGGAGATTGAACGTACACCATTAAAAACTTCTTGGAGCCCGAGAAGTTTCGGATCAAGCTGATATTTGTGTTTTAACTTCATCCACGTCTAAATGACCTTATGAATACGTTGTATGGTTTTTTTTTTTTTTTTTTTAAAAAAAAACATCACGTTGGCCCTTAGAAAGGTTGCAACGGTGGGTGTCATTATCAGTGCAGCTTCCTTTCGTGTGATCCACTTAAGCCTTGGACCTGCCTCATTTTTTGGCTCACATATTAAAATTATCAGAAAAAAAGTGTTTAACGGCGTGGATAAAACACTTACAATATGGTGGACCCCACAGAGCCGGGGGTAGGACGCAATCCGCGTCCGAAAACAATAGTGATTGGATTCCACAGTCAGGGCCTCACCCACAAAACTGTCACCCTGCCTCTCCTATTCTGCAGAGTGTGGCTTCGAGCAGCCATCCATGCCGTTGTTTTCCACACATGTGCCAATAGGGCATGTCTGTGGTAGATGTTGACACTAGGTGGAAAATTTCAACTCTTTGATCATCTGACTGTCTTCCCTGAACGTGACGCGCCTATTAACCAGCTTTTGAATAATCAAAGCGTTTAAAATATTTTAATATAAGTTTTTTTTAAAAAAAAAAAAAAAAAAAAAAAAAAAACTTTTTTCATCTACAGTGAGGCCCAGGGAATAAACGGTTTCAAGATTGTAAATTGGGGGAAATTTATCAAAAAAATTTAAAATTCAGGATTTTCAAAATTATCAAAAAAAAAAAAAAAAAAAAAAAAAAAAAAAAAAAAAAAAAATCAATTCGGAATAGTTAGAAATTCAGATTTTTTTCAGAATTTTCAATTATTTGAAATTTCTCAATTTGGGATAAAATTCCAAATTGGGGCAAGATTCTCAAATTCAAAATTCTTATTTTTTTTTCAAAAAGGGCAACATTCGGAAGATTTTAAAAATTCTCAAGGAAAAAAAAAAAATCATACTTGGGCATAATTATCATTTTTTTTATTCTTAATTTTCAAAAAAAAAAATAATTCTTAATTTTTTAAAAGTTCTCAAATTTTAAAAAATTCTTAGTTCGTAGAAAATTCAAAATTCAAATCTTTTTCAAAACTCTCAATTTTTATTCAAAATTCTCAAATTTTTCACAATTATCAAAAAATTTACAAATTATTAATTCTTTTAATATTCTCAATTTTTTTCAATATTCTTAAATGTAGACTTTTAACCTCGGTTCCTATGCAACGGAGGCTAAAAAGTAGACTTTTGGCCTCGGTTCCTATGCAACTGAGGCTAAAATGTAAACTTTTCACCTCGGTTCTTATGCAACTGAGGCTAAAAGTAGACTTTTCGCCTTAGTTCCTATGCAACTGAGGCTAAAAAGTAGACTTTTCACCTCGGTTCTTATGCAACTGAGGCTAAAAAGTAGACTTTTGGCCTCGTTTTCAATGCAACTGAAGCTAAAAAGTAAACTTTTGACCTCGGTTCCTATGCAACTGAGGCTAAAAAGTAGACTTTTGGCCTCAGTTCCTATACAACTGAGGCTAAAAAGTAAACTCTTCGCCTCGGTTCCTTTGCAACTGAGGCTAAAAAGTAGATTTCTAGCCTCAGTTCCTTAGCAACTGAGGCGAAAAATGAACTTTTAGCCTCAGTTCCTCATCAACCGAGGCTAAAAAATACATTAAGCCTCCATTTTTTCAAATGAGGCTAAAAAATTGTGGCTAAAGGCATGTTTTCTTGTAGTGTCTGGTTCCTCGATGACAACCTTGAGGCCAATTTCATCTTCTTGATCGGTCTAATTGAACGTCTTTCAATTGATGAGTATGGAAGAATTTAATGTTTCTGGCCACTTCCTGCACCACTAGTTCCTAAATATCTTTCCAATAGAATATCAGCCAAGTCAAAAAATAATAATAATAATAATAATAATAAATATCAGCCAATATGGATCGTGCCTCTTCTAGTGCTACACATCCCTGATCTGATCTTGACATTAGGTTAGGGCTACAAGAGTAGAAGCATAGGGTTCATGCCTAGATCATATGCCCATGTAGGAAATGGGTCAAGCTTAAAGTGACCCTTGATGCAAGCCTGAGCCACCAACCCCTTGGCTCACACTGCCGAGCCCAACTTTCATTAAGAAACCTAACAGAAAGTACTCCAGTGATAATTACTTAAATTAATGGGCCGGGTAGCTTAATGAAAACTCATTTTTGAAAAAGGTAGTGCAATGTAAATTCTATATTAAGTAGGCTTTTTTTTTTTTTGATAAAATCTCTTGTATTTTTCTACCATTAACATTTTTTTAAACTGGTGTCTACTTTTAAAACTGGCTGAAATCTCTTCTTCAGATGGTGGAAAGAGAATGATTTTTCAACAAAGCTTCCATTCATCAGAGATAGAATAGTGGAGTTGTACTTTTGGATATTAGAAGTGTATTTCGAACCACAATATGCCCGAACAAGAAGGATGATGACCACAATAATATCTTTAACATCAATATTAGATGACATTTATGACGTACACGGTACATTGGAGGAGCTTGAACTATATACTGTTGCAATCGAGAGGTTTGATATTGTCACCCTTAGTTCTTGTTTTTCATTTACTCTCATGCCACATCTGAATCTTGTGTAATGCGTGAATTGGTACTTAATTTTTCAGATGGGATCAGGCGATCATGGATCAGCTGCCTGATTACATGAAAGTGCATTATAATGCGCTTCTAAATGCAGTCGAGAAATTTGAGGACGAATTGAGCAAGGAAGAGAAATCCTACCGTATACCCTACTTAAAGAAAGTTGTACGTGTATATAAATTTACTTCTTAAAGTTCTTTTAGGGCATATTTCGAAGTTTTATATTTGTAACAGATGAGAAATGCTTCCCTCAAATCGCAAATGGTACACTTGTGATTTGGAGAGAGAAAGTAGGCAATGGGAGCCTGCTAATGTGGTTGAAATTTTTCTAGCACTCCAAAAGAAATTTTGTTCCATTGAAAAACCAAAACCAATATCGAACCCATTTGAATTTCATAGCCGGGATATATTCCACTATAGTTACTGCAATGTCTTTCATTTATCCAGTTCAAGTAAAATTATGCTTAGTGTGTGATTCCCATGGTCTGATCAAAAAAAATTTTGGATGATAGTTACAACCCATTAAACTTCTTTTAACCATCCTTAGATTTTTCATTGATCAGATAGTAACAACACAGAGAATGGATGGTGTGGATCAATGGGCATTATGTCGTCTGACTCCAAAGATGGCCAATACATAGAGAATAGTGTAAAGCTTATGAACAGGATCTTTCTTCTTTAATTTATGCTTGGTAGTTAGCGAAATGAGTTTTTAATTCGATTTCTAACTTGTTTAGATTTATTTTTATTTTTTTCGTGCATGTAGCTTACGGTTTTGGCCAAAGGCTACCTAGAGGAAGCGAGATGGACCAGCGAAGAGTATGTGCCAACATTGGAAGAGTATATGAAAATTGCATTAATCACTAGCGGCTATCCCATGCTTAGTGTAGCATCTCTGGTTGGGATGGGAGATATCGTAACAAAGGAAGCCTTTGAGTGGGCCATCAATGTACCTAAGGTGGTTAAGGCTAGTGCCGCAATTTGCCGTCTCAGGGATGACATCACATCAAATGAGGTATAACACATGCAACACCTGAAATTTTATTAATAAGTCTCAGAAATATGCACTTACCAAAGGGAGGTAAAAAAAAAAAAAAAAAAAACCTGGCCCTACCTTTTTTCTTTTCTTTTCTTTTGAAGCCAAATCATGTTGGGGGGCCTTGCACAAAACCTTAGGATCTAGCCCTCCGGAACAAACCAGAATTATGGATAATAATACAATGAAAACAATTAATGCATCAATCACACACCACACAAGAGATTTTTACGTGGAAAACCCTCAAAGAGGTAAAAACCACGGGACCTTGTCCAGATCAACAATCCACTATGAAGTAGAACGTTTACAACCTTCTTCACTCACGCAGGAGTGGATGAACAATGAAAGAATAAAGAAAACTAGAGAGATCTCACCGATTACAAGGACGTAGAAGGGTTGAGATGACGGCTCCCTTCCACAAGCTTCCTCTCTCTCTTTTCTCTCTCTTTCTCACACCCTAAACCCTTTAGGATACCCTCTTGTGTTTTTCTTATCAACACAACATACCCTAGAAAAACCCTAGGGACCCATTTTTATAGTTTTAGGAAACTCCTTTCCGCATTCTAGTTGCGAAAGGACTTGCGCATCCCAGTTGCGAAAGGACGACAGGTCAAAAAAACCCATCAAATCTCCCCCTTTTTGACCCAGGAAGGATTCATCTTCTTTAAGTCAGCCAGGTTTCTACAAACCTCAAACTTGTCCTTGAGCAAGGCCTTGGTCATCATATCTGACCCATTATCATCCGTGTGGACCTTCTCAAGCTGTAACACCTTCTGTTCCAAAGTATCCTTGATCCAGTGATACTGAATCTCTATGTGCTTTGACTGGAAATGCTGACTTGGATTCTTGCTCAAGTGTATAGCACTCTAACTATCGCAATAGACCACGTGCTCCTCCTGCTTTAGGCTAAGTTCCTGTAGGAACCTTTTCATCCAAAGTATCTCTTTACATGCCTCTGTGACTGCAATGTATTCGGCCTCTGTCGTCGACAATGTTACGACCTTCTGTAGCTTGCTCTGCCAAGAAACCGCTCCCCCTGCAAACGTGAACGTGAATCCCGATGTAGACTTCCTGGAGTCTATGTTACCTGTCATATCTGCATCTGTGTAGCCCTCTAACACAGGTTTACCATCACCATAGTATAGGCTCAACCTGGATGAGCCTCTTAGATACCGCAATATCCACTTCACCGCTGTCCAATGCTCTTTGCCAGGATTGGCAAGATACCGGCTGACAACACCAACCGCATATGCTATGTCTGGGCGTGTACACACCATTGCATACATCAAACTTCGTACAGCTGACGCGTAGGGTATCTTCTGCATCTCTTCCACCTCTGCCTTCGTCTTGAGACACTGTCTGTCGCTCAATCTGAAGTGACCATCTAGTGGACTACTGACCGGCTTCGCTGCATTCATATTGAACCGCTTTAGGACTTTCTCAATATACCGCTCTTGTGACAGCCAGAGCTTCCTGCTACTTCTGTCACGGGTTATCTCCATTCCTAGGATCTGTCTAGCCGGGCCCAAGTCTTTCATCGCAAAAGACTTGCCCAACTCCTGTTTAAGCCTGTCGATCTTCTTAATATCTTTTCCCATGATGAGCATGTCATCAACGTATAATAGCAGAACTAAGAAATCACCATCTGAGAACTTGCGCGTGAATACACAGTGGTCTGACTCCGTTCTGTCATACCCATGTTTCAACATAAACGAGTCGAACTTTTTGTACCATTGCCGTGGAGCTTATTTCAGCCCATACAAACTCTTCCTCAGCCTACACACCATATGCTCCTTGCCCTTGACTTCGAACACCTCTGGTTGGTACATGTAGATCTCTTCTTCCAGGTCACCTGTTCACTCACCAAGTATAGGGTTGTGATGCAGTAATAATCTCGGTAAGACCGAGGTCGAATCCACAAGGACTGAAACCTATGCGTAATCTGAAAGTTACTAGAACTAGAATCAGAATAAGACGAAATCTAAATCAAGTGAATATGAAGATAATGATAAAGGTAATTAATCTAAAACTGTAAAATTCAAAGAAAGGAAACTAGGGATTCTGAGGTTCCACTTGTAGAGATCAAGGAGATCTACACTTGATTCATGAACTCAACTGGACTTCGAGTCCCATCTTCATCCAGTTGGAAGATATATCACTAAAGCTCGATCTGAACTTCCTTTAATCTAGTTGTCAAAGAGATGAAAGGTATGAGAATTAGAATCGATTCTATCACAAAACCATGCCCATGAGACAAAGTAAACAACAGAATTAAACCAATCCACAACCAATCAGAAGATGTATGAATGTTAGAAGGGATTCCATCACTCAACCATGTCCAAGGGGCGATGGTGAACAACAGGGCTTCCTAACCACATAATCAAAATAGAGAAAAGAAATTACTTACAGCCATTGCAGATCTATTGTAATGGAAGTCACAACAAACCATTAAAAACTACAGGTAATTCCTTATAATAAAACTAAAATCAAAGTAGTTCAACTAACATAATCCAAGCCGTAGAATCATCCCATCACACCACAAGCTTCACCTCTTAGCCCTAGCTAAGAGGTTCAGCCCAACATGAATGGGCTGGATCCCTTAAACTAAACAAAAAAAAAGACAAAAATAAAAAGAAAAACAAAACAAAACAAAAATTACTTTCTCTCTCTCTCCTGCCGTTTGAAGATTCAATCCATGAGTGTTACCCTCATCTTTCTTTCTCCTCTTTCTTTATAAGATGGGAGGTCGGTCGGATGGGTCTTCCGCACAAGGAGACATTCCGTGGATAGCTACAGTCGGTTGGATTTTCGCACATCAGGCGGAGTCGGTGCGGAGAGATGCGCAACCGACTTCCTTTACGCAGTCAAAACCGGAGCCTCCCAACTCCCAATTTCCATGCCTTTCATTCAAAAGATCAACGTCCCTTGGGACGTTTTGGACAGATACACACGATAGACGGTCTAGATCGGCTGTCCGATCATCACCATGGGCGCACAATCGGCCGTAAAAACTGGCAGCGTCCGGACGTCTTTACGCAAGCCTTTTCGCATGTAATTTCGCTGCAATGCTCGGTAGGCCCCTGATCAGCTCTGGAAGAAAAATCCACTCCGTTCATTGAATTCCTGACGAAAAACCAATCAGATATGGATGGTTTTGGATTGGGTTTGGTGTGGCCCATTTGATTTATCTTTTAGTAAAGATTCTGTCATCCAGTATGTGTTTTACAACATTCCACCTGCGTACACGTGCATGGGGCCGAAAGGAGAGCTTGGTGAGGGTCTTGGCCACTCCAGGAACAGTTGGATGGGTCAGATCATCTAATGGAATGATGGGTGGGGCCAACTATCAAAACCCATTGATAGCACGTCCATAACTGGACGTTTCGCGTGGCTATATTTAGATGATTTGCAAAAAATAGGTGGAGTCCACTGCGATGCCTGTCCTAGAAATCCACTCCCTCCATCAGATCTGGACATAGTGTTGGCCCATGGCCTCTAGTTTGAAGTAGATCCGACTTCAGGGTGGGCCACACGCTCAACCAATGTGTGGACAACATTCAACCTTAAAAATACAATCCGCTTCACGTAGATGCCATGCATCTATATTTACAAATTTACCCTTCTCTTTTATGATAACTTCTGCCGTCCGTTTCTCCCTACTGTGTCATCCAAAAGAGGTGAAATTTGACAGATATCCACCATTTTTCATGCTCTTTCAATCGGTTCAGTTTGGGTCCCAATCTCCCAAGGATGTCCAAGATGCTTCCTCAATGGTTATTGTCTGATTTTGTCCATCGGGTCACTTACACACTAATCCAAGGGCTGAATTTTGACATGTATAGTTAATTTATGGTCCTCAGGCCAGGTATGAAGTTTCGAGCCGAATGAATGGTGAGAACCCTGTGATCTTACATTCTGACTGACTTTCAGGTCACTTGAGCTTCAGTTTCTCGATTTCCTCGGATCTCTGGTGTGTAAATCCGTCAATCTTGGTCCTCTGGGGTCCATCCCATGCCTTTGTAAATTCTGAGCGTTAAATCTCAGCTTTTAGCACCCTTTTTCAGTCCAAGCCTGTAAATTCACCCTGCAGCACAAACACGATTAAAATGAGGCGTTATTTGGTATCATGTTCGTAAATCCATGTAATAAATGGGGTCTAATATGCAATATTTAACCCTCAACATCACCATAGAGAAAGGTAGTTTTAACATCTAACTGCTCTATCTCCAGATCCATGCTTGTCACCAACCCAAACAACACCCGTATGGATGTCATCTTCACCACTGGTGAGAATATCTCCTCGAAGTCTATGCCTTTCCTCTGACCAAAACCTTTCACCACAAGTCTGGCCTTGAACCTTGTCTGTGAATTCTTCTGTTCAACCTTCTTTCTGAACACCCACTTGTTGCTCAAAGCTTTCTTGCCCTTAGGCAGTTTCACCATGTCATAGGTGTGGTTCTTATGCAAGGATTTCATCTCCTCTTGCATATCTTTCAACTACTCCCCCTTATGCTCGTCGGCTAGGGCCTCAGAATAATCTTCTGGCTCTCCCCCATCAGTCAGCATAATGTACTCATGTGTCGAGTACCTCTTGGATGGCTGTCTGTCCCTAGATGACCTCCTCACCTGTGGCTCAACAGGTGGATCAAGTGGGGGCTGCTCCCCTGGTCCATCTTCTGAAGGAACTCCCTCGTCCTCTGCACCTTGCTGTACTCCCCCGTCATCAGGCACCACGGGAGGAATAATCGGATCCGTGTCCTCTAGCTCACCTGAACTAGGCTGATTCTTCTCTGACTTACCAATGTCTTTTATACACTGATCTTCAAAGAAAACCACATATCTGCTCCTGACGAGCTTCCTCTCGGTCGGATTCCACAATCTATAACTGAACTTTTCATCACCATACCCCAATAACACACACTGCCTAATCTTCATATCGAGCTTGAACCTCTCATCCTTTGGTACGTGAACGGATGCCCTGCATCCAAACACCCTGAGATGACTGTACGATGGATCTTGTCCAGTCCACACCTTCTCAGATACTTCTCTATTCAACGGGGCCGATGGAGACCTGTTTATCAAATACACCGCTGTGTGCATGGCTTCTCCCCAGAACGTCTTGGGCAATTTCGCATGGGATAACATGCATCTGATTCTCTCAACAATGGTGCGATTCATTCGCTCAGCTACACCATTATGCTGAGGGGTCTTGGGAACCGTCTGTTCATGCCGTATACCCAGGGACTTGCAGTACTCGTGAAAGTCGCCAATATATTCACCACCATTGTCAGTGCGGATGCACTTCAATGGTCTACCTGTCTCTCTCTCGACCATAGCATGAAACAATTTAAATACACCAAAGACCTCGTCCTTGGATTTCAAAGCATAAGCCCAAACCCTCCTAGATGCATCATCTATAAAAGTAACAAAATACAATGCCCCACCCAAGGTTTTTGTCTTCATAGGACCACAAACATCAGAATAAACCAAATCTAATGCATGCACTTTATTAAAATGAGAAACAGTTTTAACAAATGAAACTCTATGTTGTTTCCCTGATAAACAATCAAGACAGGTTTTGAGAGGTGTACCTGTCACATCTAGAAGGAGCCGCTTCTTTGCTAGTACCTGAAGCCCTTTTTCACTCATGTGGCCTAGACGCCTGTGCCACATGCTAATAGCTGAATCTTCCGCTGCGTTCAATCCACCCTTGCACATACTGACACTTACCTTGTAAATGGTGCAACACTTCTTTCCTCTTGCCACGATCAATGAACCCTTGATGAGCTTCCATCGCCCACCAGCAAACCGGCTTTCATAGCCATCATCATCCAACCTTCCCGTCGACATCAAGTTGAGGCGAAGGTCTGGGATATGCCTCACATTCCTGAGAACCAATGTGCAGCCCACATCGGTCTTCACGTAAATATCACCAACTCCCACGATCTTCGATATGCCAGAATTTCCCATCCTCACAGTCCCACAGTCACCTGACTTATAGCTTGTGAAGAAGTCCCTGTGTGGAGTTGCATGAAAAGAAGCTCCCGAGTCTATCACCTAGTCAATGTCATGACTCGTAGCCGTGAGACATACGTCATGATCTGTAAAAAGAATAACTACAACGTTGCCATCTGAAGCGACCGCAGTGGAATCTGATTCATCTTCCTTCCCTTTTTCTTTCTTGTCGTTTTTCTTACCACGACATTCATGCTTGTAGTGACCCTTCTTGCCATAATTCCAGCATTCAACATCTTTTCTTTTACTCGACTTGCTCTTGATTTATCTCGGGCCTTCCCGCCCTTTCTGTTCTTTCCTCTCCCCCGTTCCCGTGTCACAAGAGCCTCTTGCTGAGTAGACCCCTGAGACTTCCTCCTTGTCTCTTCATTGAAGAGACAGCTAGTCACCTGTTCCATGGATATCTTTCCGTCTGGTGCGGAGTTACTTAGAGACACCACCAATGTCTCCCAACTGTCAGGCAATGAACTAAGCAATAGTAAAGCCTGCAATTCATCATCCAGGACCATCTTCATAGAGGTGAGTTGGTTCACTATATTGCTGACCTCATTCGTGTGCTCGGCCACAGAACCACCATCTTTGAATTTGAGATTCACAAGTCGCCTTATCAGAAAAATCTTATTACCGGCTATCTTCCTCTCATACAACCCTTGTAATTTCAGTCATAGGCTAGCGGCTGAGGTTTCTGTGGACACATGATGGAACACAGAATCATCCAACCATTGTCTAATAAACTCCATCGCCTTTCGGTCCGTCTTCTTCCAATCATCATCAGTCATATCCTTGGATTTTGCTGATATGCCTAAAATTGGAGAATATAGGTCCTTGCAATAAAGCAAGTCCTACATCTTAGCCTTCCATATGGTCCAGTTAGAACCATTGAGGCTGATCATCCTTGAGCCACCTTCTATAATTCAAAACCGATCCTACCCGTTCAATGAACTTAGCTTTGATACCACTTTGATGGGGGCCTTGCACAAAACCTTAGGATCTAGCCCTCCAGAACAAACCAGAATTACGGATAATAATACAATGAAAACAATCAATGCATCAATCACATACCACACAAGAGCTTTTTACATGGAAAACCCTCAAAGAGGTAAAAACCACGGGACCTTGTTCAAATCAACAATCCACTATGAAGTATAACGTTTACAACCTTCTTCACTCACGAATTGTTGGGGGCCTTGCACAAAACCTTAGGATCTAGCCCTCCAGAACAAACCAAAATTATGGATAATAAAGCAATGAAAATAATCAATGCATCAATCACACACCACACAAGAGATTTTTACGTGGAAAACCCTCAAAGAGGTAAAAACCACGGGACCTTGTCCAGATCAACAATCCACTATGAAGTAGAACGTTTACAACCTTCTTCACTCACGCAGGAGTGGATGAACAATGAAAGAATAAAGAAAACTAGAGAGATCTCACCGATTACAAGGACGTAGAAGCGCTGAGATGACGGATCTCTTCCACAAGCTTCCTCTCTCTCTTTTCTCTCTCTTTCTCACACCCTAAACCCTTTAGGATACCCTCTTGTGTTTTTCTTATCAACACAACATACCCTAGAAAAACCCTAGGGACCCTTTTTTATAGTTTTAGGAAACTCCTTTCCGCATCCTAGTTGCGAAAGGACTTGCGCATCCCAGTTGCGAAAGGACGACAGGTCAAAAAAACCCATCAAATCACACCCACAATTCCACCGCCATCGACAGTACTCCTTTTTTTTTTTTTTTTTTTTTTTTTTGAAAAGAATGGAATTTATGGGCTAAACTAGGAGACTCCCAAACCAAGAGACTCCCCCTTTTTCCTTCTTTTTTAAAAAAATAATAATAATAATAATAATAAAAGAGGGGAATTTATGGGCTAAACCTGGCCCTGCCTCAACCAAAGAAGATCGGAGCCTCAACCAAATATCAAGAGACTCCCAAACATAAATCCCAAGCACACTTTATGGGCTATTGCTTGAATTTTAATCATAATTTTAGCTCGTAAGTCATTAAATGTACTATGGACCTGATGGACAGTTCTCATTGGTTTCTTGTACTGTCCAAGTGTGCCCATGTGACTAGAAGCAATACAACTTTGGAGTACTCAAAAAAAGAAAATAATAATAATAATAATAATAATAAAATCATCCATAGATTTGTACTTGAAAAAATCCACTGAATTCATTGTTTTTATAACAAGGACCTTGATCACTACTTATATTTCGCCAGTCTGATCCCGCCCACGCGGGGTAGAAATCCATTCGCGATTTATATTATTAGATACCATTTTATTATTATGTTATAATTCGCAGTCCTTATTCATTAAGGAAATACTTTTGATTTTCATTTCTTATTTTTTTTAGAATTTTTAATATTGTATTATATACTCAGGCCTTACCTGATGAACAGTGTTGATCAGTTGCATATATGCTTTTAAGTCCTTTATCTCACATTTGTGACCCACCTAACTTGGCTAACATTTTCTTCTTTCTAACAATGTTACCGAAGTTTGAGCAAGAGAGAACACATGTTGTTTCTGGAATCCACTGCTACATGAAGGAGCATGGCACCACATACAGAGAAGCATGCAAGGTATTCCTAGAGAAGACTGCAGACGCATGGAAAGATGCTAACATGGAATGCATGGAACCCACTCCCGTTCCGAGGGAAGTGATCAAGAGGCCCATGAATCTTGCACGTGTGATCGAACTCTTGTACCAGCACCAAGACTCATACACCAATTCAGCGTTTGAGACCAAAGAGCATGTCACAATGATGCTAGTGGACCCTATTCCCGTTTGAGACGAGCTTCTACGTTAGCGTGCGTTTGGTTGCATCGAGTATCATGAAACCATGTGCAACTAAACGTATCCTCATATATATTATATACGTTTCTTGTATGCGTCACTATATTGTAATTGACCTTTTCTATGAGACGGTCCTCATATATATTATATACGTTTCTTGTATGCGTCACTATATTGTAATTGACCTTTTCTATGAGACGAAGAGAACACAGAAAATGTTGGCTTTACAAAGCCCAAATGGTGACAAGTGCAACTCCTACTTTAAAGGATAAAGAAAATATGCTATATTATTTTTCACCAAACTGCTACTGATGTAACCAGAAGCACTTGCTGCTTTTTCTGGTATAGCTATATCTTCATAGCACTCCTACTTGTAAGTTTAACAAAAGATTACAAAAAACACTATTGCCCCTGTATGATACATTCACCGGGAGTAAATACACCACAAATTTCTAAAAATAATAAATAGCATTAGGCAGCCAAACATTTCAACACTCCCCTTTAAGCCAAAACAGGCTTCATTCCTAGCATCGACCTTAGTCGTCTGATTGCATTAATCGATAGTGCCTTGGTGAAAATATTTGCCACTTGTTCAGTAGTATGCCAGTACCCCAATTTTATTGCTTTCTACTTGACTTGATCTCTCAGGGCCTATTTGATTTTCCAAAATACATGTACATCCCTGTAAGTAAGTAATTATTATCTTTTCACCATGTTTGAAAACATAAGAGTAATTCTATCTTAAAAATCAATACAAAAGTGTTGACTTGAATCTGTGGACCCACCGTAATGTATATGACATATCTGCACCATCCATCTATTTTATTAGAACATTGTGGGGGCATCAACCAAAAAATGAGGTAGATCCAACACTCAAATGGCCCACACAAAAGGAAACGGTGACCTTAATTCGTCCACCGTTGAAAGTTATTTCTTTCACTAGCCCCACATTGAGGTTTTTTTCATCATCTAACCCGTTCATAAGGTCACATGGACATGGATAAGGGGAAAACAAAAATATCAGCTTGATCCAAAACTTATAAGGGCCCTAAGAAGTTTTTAATGGTAGGTGTTTGAGTCCAACCGTTTCCTGTGGTGTGGTCCACTTGAGCCTTGGATCTACTTCATTTTTTGTCCCATGCCCTAAATTTAGCTGACATAATAAATGAGCGGTGTGGATAACTCACATACATCACGATGGGCCCCACATTGATTTCGTAAATTTCTCAATATAAGTGTTAAAAAAAAGTAAGTTGTCACATCCGCATTGGGAAAGATGCGGTAATTACCTATGTAAATAATTATTACCCATTTACATGATAATTACGGTTGATCCGAAAAATCAAATAGGCCCTTTGAAAGTGATAACTAGTATCAATGTGTTTGTTCCTTCCATGTTGTACCGAAATTTGGGCAAGTTCGATTGATGACTTGTTATCCACGTATATAACTATGGATTCCTCTTGTGGATGTTTCGGCTCCTTTAGCAAGTTCTTCAATCATATTGCTTCACAGACTGTGGACGATACTGCCCCATACTCTACTTCACATGTGGACAAAGCGACTACACTTTGCTTCTTTGAGTTCCATGTGAAAGCAGTCAACCCAAGATAGAATACATATCCAGTGGTGTTTTTTCTTTCATCATGATCACCTCCCCAATCATTGTCTGAGTATCCATATAATATTGCTTCATCATTATATGGATAAAAGAGACCGAATTTCACTATTCCTTTGACATACCTAAGGAATCTTTTTGCAACGAGCTAGTGTGATTCTTTTGGTGCTTCTGTGTACCTACTTAAAATCCCAACACTGTAGACAATATCCGATCTAGTGAATGTGAAGTATCTGAGACTTCCAATCAGACTCTTGAATATAGTCGAGTCCACACTTCTTCCTTCTCCTTCTTTTATCAGCTTCAGGCCCGTTGCTACAGTCGTATTTACGGTATTGCAATCGGTCATCTTGAACTTTATAAGAAGTTCCTTTACAAACTTCGTCTGAGATACATAAATGTCGCTAACTTGTTGTTTTACTTTGATGCCCAAGAAGAAGGACAGCAATCCACCGTCAGTAATCTCGAACTCATTGAACATAGCCTGCTTAAATTCTACAAACATCGCCTGGCTGTTTCATATGAACAGCAAATCATCAACATATAAATAAGATATAAGCATATCGTTATGGGCAGTTTTCTTTATGTAGACGGTATGCTCATACAGACATTTGACGAAACCATTCTCTTGAATATAGTCATCGATTCGTACATTCCAAGCACGAGGGGCTTGTTTCAACCCATACAGGGCTTTCTTCAACTGATATACCCTATGTTCCTCCCCTTGCATGACAAAGCTTTCATGATAATCTACATAGACTTCTTCTTCGAGTACTCCACTTAAGAATGCAGATTTCACATCCATTTGGTAAATCATCCAACTGTGATGAGTTGCAAGGGAGATAATCATTCTTATAGTGTCAAGGTGAGCAACTGGGGTGAAAACTTCTTCATAGTCTACCCCATATTTCTGTTCATAACTCTTTGCTACGAGCTTTCTCTTATATCGTTCGATCTTACCATCGGCATTTCGCTTGATTTTATACACCCATTTGAGACCAATGGTCCTCTGACCTTTAGTGAGTAAGATCAGCTCCCATGTATGATTCTTCTTGATAGCATGGATCTCTTCTTCCATAGCCTTTCTCCAACATTCTTCAATCACAGCCTCCTCGAATGTAAGAGACTCATGGTCTACATATGGGCAGAGCAATTCCTCAATTTCTACGTAAATCTCGTTGAGGCTTCTCATTTTGATAGGAGCTAAGGGTGAAGGAGAATTCGATGAAGACGTGCTGACTGAATTCTGATTTGATGAAGTACTTTCAGGGGATATAGAATGTACTCCTCGACTTCTGTGATCCGACGGGGGTGATTTGGGTATTTATTCCTGATTCACATGCCTCTCTTCTTTATATTCTTTAGCCTCAACCTGATTTTCTTTGGTTAAATCATCTTGGTTCCACTTTCATGCTTCTTCCTCACAGAACACCACATATCTACTTACCACCACCTTGTTAGTTAGTGGGTTGTAGAGTTTGTATGCCTTTGACTCTTCACTGTAGCCGATGAAGATACGCTTCTCGCCACGATCATCAAGTTTTCTTCTTCTTGCTTTTGGAACTTGAGGGTAGGAAACACATCCAAAGATTTTAAGGTGCACCATGCTCGGCCTGTAGCAGCTCCATATATACCTCTTGTGGTGTCATGAACCTGACGCTCTTAGTGACACATTGATTAAGCAGATATGCAGTACATGTAATTGCCTCTCCCTGGAAGCTCTTCGGTAGGCCTTTCTCCTTCAACATGATCCTCGTCATGTCGAGGATGGTGCGGTTCTTCCATTTTGTAATTTCATTCTGTTGTGGCATGTAAGATGAAATGTGATGCTGCTTAATGTCATGTTCCTTGCAATATTCTAAAAAAACATTTGAGGTGTACTCCCTACCTCTGTCAGATCTAAAGACCTTGATTTTGTAGTCACTTTCATTTTCAACTCGGGCTTTTAATTTTTTTAAAGATAGAAAATGCCGTAGACTCTTCTTTAATTCAAAATAACCAAAGTTTTCTTCTGTAATCATCAATGAAGGTAATGAGATATCTGTTACCTCCAAGAGATGGTATCTTCATGGGTTCATAAATATCAGTGTAAACCAATTGTAATGGCTCATTTGCTCTTCGGGATACTCCAATTGAGAAGGAGTTCATTTGCTGCTTGCTAAGTGTGCATGCCTCACACACATATTCTGGAGCTTCGATAACGGGCAATCCATCCACCATGCTTGATGAAGACAGGAGCTTAAGGCCATTAAATTTTAGATGACCAAAGCGAAGATGCAACTTCCATGATTCAATGTTTACACATCCATAAAGACACTTCTCGAGCCTTGTGTTTTTATGGAATGGGAACATTCGAATTTTCACCATTTAGACCCGTGCCACATGTCTACCGCATGTATCTTTTTAATGACATAATTAAGTTCTCCATGTGTATCACATATCCCTTTTCAAGTAGTTGGCCGATGCTGAGGATGTGGGTACGTAATATATATTAAAGATTAATTGTGGCTCACCATTTTTCTTATAAATTTTGATTTTACCTTTACCTTTCACCGAGTTTTTTATGAGTTTCTGAATGTCACATCGCCATGAACTCCTTCTGTGAGTTCCATAAATAGCTTTTTTTCACCTCACATTATGTGATTGCTTGAACCCGTGTCAAGATATCACACACAGCCTTTCTCTTGTGTAAGGAAGAGTGTGGTTTTTTCCTCTTCATGATTTGATGCTTCAACATAGTTGGATTGTTCATCTTGATTCACTGGCTTGCTCCAACAATCTGATACATAATGGCCGAACTTGTTTCAATTTGGGCACTAAATATTTTTTCATATTTCCACGACCTCTTGTGGATCAACCTCTACCATTTCCTCTACCACGAAAATTGGTAAATTTTTGTTGATTTTGTGGATTACTTGGAATATATCCACGCCATCTTTCCATTGCACGATCACTATTGGTGCATGCGGCCACCTTAAAAATGGAAGCTTCCACGACCATGACCAGTCTTTTGTTCATTTAGAGTCAATCTTGACTCCAATGCTTGATCTAGCTTTATTGATCCAGCATTCTAAAAAGGCAAGAAGCAAATTTGTAGTTTAATTTTGAATTTATTATTTTTTAAAAAAAAAATAAAACTAAAAAACCTCATTTTTTATGACTTGGCTAAGGCCCCCAAAAATGTTGAGCCGCCCCTGCTTTCAAGTCCCGTATCTCACATTTGTGACCCACCTAACTTGGCTAACATTTTCTTCTTTCTAACAATGTTACCGAAGTTTGAGCAAGAGAGAACACATGTTGTTTCCGGAATCCACTGCTACGTGAAGGAGCATGACACCACATACAGAGAAGCATGCAAGGTATTCCTAGAGAAGACTGCAGATGCATGGAAAGATGCTAACATGGAATGCATGGAACCCACTCCCGTTCCGAGGGAAGTGATCAAGAGGCACATGAATCTTGCACGTGTGATCAAACTCTTGTACCAGCACCAGGACTCATATACCAATTCAGCGTTTGAGACCAAAGAACATGTCACAATGATGCTAGTGGATCCTATTCCCGTTTGAGACGAGCTTCTACGTTAGCATGCGTTTGGTTGCATCGAGTATCATGAAACCATGTGCAACTCAACGTATCCTCACATATATTATATATGTTTCTTGTATGCGTCACTATATTGTAATTGACCTTTTATATGAGACAAAGAACACAGAAAATGTTGGCTTTACAGAGCCCAAATGATGGCAAGTGCAGCTCCTACTTTAAAGGAGAAAGAAAATACGCTATATTATTTTTCACTAAAGACTGCTACTGCTGTAAAGAGAAGCACTTGCTGCTTTTTTCTGATACAACTATATGTTCATAACACTCCTGTTTATAAGTTTAACAGGAGAGTACAAAAAAACACTACTACCCTTGTATGATACATTCACCAAAAGTAAATACATCACAAATTTCTAAAAATAATAAATAGCATTAGGCAGCCAAACATTTCAACACTCCCCTTCAAACCAAAACCGGCTTCATTCCAAGCATCGACCTTAGTCGTCTGATTGCATCTGTCAATAGTGCCTTGGTGAAATTATCTGTCACCTATTCAATATTATAGCAGTACTCCAATTTTACTATTTTGTACTTAACTAGATCTCTTAGGGCCCGTTTGATTTTCCAAGATACATGTAAATCCAATAAGTAATTATTATCTTTTCACCTTGTTTGAAAACGTAAGAGTAATTCCATCTCAAAAATCGATACAAAAGTGTTGACTTGAATCTGTGGATCCCACCGTAATGCATATGACATATCTGCACCATCCATCTATTTTATTAGAACCTTGTGGGGCATCAGCCAAAAAATGAGGCAGATCCAACATTCAAATGGCCTACACAAAAGGAAACAGTGACCTTAATTCATCTACCATTGAAAGTTATTTCCTTCACTAGCCCCACATTGAAGTTTTTTTCATCATCTAACCTGTTTATAAGGTCACACAGACATGGATAAGGGGAAAACACAAATATCAGCTTGATTCAAAACTTATAAGGGCCCTAAGAATTTTTTAATTATAGGTGTTCGATTCCCGCTGTTTCCTGTGGTGTGTTGCACTTGAGCTTTGGATCTGCTTCATTTTTGGTCTCATTCCCTAAATTCAGCTGACGTAACAAATGACTGGTGTGGATAAGTCGCATACATCAAGATGGGCCCCACATTGATTTCATAAATTTCTTGATATAAGTGCTAAAAAAAAGTAAGTTACCACATCCATATTGGGAAAGATGCCGTAATTACCTAGGTAAATAATTATTACTCATTTACATTATAATTATAGTTAAGCCGAAAAATCAAACAAGCCCTCAGAAAGTGATAACTAGTATCAATGTGCTTGCTCCTTCCATGCTGCACCGGATTTTGGGCAAGTTCGATTGCTGACTTGTTATCCACATAAATAACTACGGATTCCTCTTATGGATGTTTTAGCTCCTTTAGAAGGTTCTTCAATCATATTACTTCACAGACTGTGGACGATGCTGCCACATACTCTGCTTCACATGTGGACAAACTGACCACACTTTGCTTCTTTGAGTTCCATGTGACGGCAGTCGACCCAAGATAGAATACATATCCTATTGTGTTTTTTCTTTCATCTTGATCACCTCCCCAATCAATATTGTCTGAGTATCCATGTAATATTGCTTCATCATTGTATGGATAGAAGAGACCGAATTTCACCGTTCCTTTGACATACCTGAGGATTCTTTTTACAATGAGCCAATGTGATTCTTTCGGTGCATCCGTGTACCTACTTAAAAGCCCAACACTTTAGACAATATCTGACCTAATGAATGTGAAGTATCTGAGACTTCCAATCAGACTCTTAAATATAGTCGAGTCCACACTTCTTCCTTCTCCTTCTTTTGTCAGCTTCAAGCCCATTGCTACAGGCACATTTACGGTATTACAATCGATCATCTTGAACTTTTCAAAAAGTTCCTTTACATACTTCTTCTGAGATATATAAATGTCGCCGAGTTGTTATTTCACTTTAATGCCTAAGAAGAAGGACATCAATCCACTGTCAGTCATCTCAAACTCATTAAACATAGCCTGCTTAAATTCTACAAACATCGCCTGACGGTTTCCTATGAACAACAAATCATCAACATATAAACAAGCTATAAGCATATCGTCATGGGCATTCTTCTTTATGTAGACGGTATGCTTATACAGACATTTAACGAAACCATTCTCTTGAAGATAGTCATCGATTCGTGCATTCCAAGCATGAGGGGCTTGCTTACCCATACAGGGCTTTCTTCTGCTGATATACCTTATGTTCCTCCCCTTACATGACAAAGCCTTCAGAATAGTCAACGTAGACTTCTTCTTCGAGTAGTCCACTTAAGAATGCAGATTTCACATCCATTGGTAGATCATCCAACTGTGATGAGCTGCAAGGGAGATAATCATTCTCACAGTGTGAAGGTGAGCAACTGGGGTGAAAACTTCTTCATAGTCTACCTTATATTTCTGTTCATAGCTCTTTGCTACGAGCCTTGGTTTATATTGTTCAATCTTACCTTTGGCATTTCGCTTGATTTTATACACCCATTTGAGACCAATGGTCCTCTGGCATTTAGGAAGTGAGATCAGCTCCCATGTATGATTCTTCTCGATATCATGGATCTCTTCTTCCATAGCCTTTCTCCAATATTCTTCATTCACGGCCTCCTCGAATGTGAGAGACTCATGGTCCGCATATAGGCAGAGCAATTCCATAATTTTTGCGTAGATCTCATTAACGCTTCTCATTTTAAAGAAGCCAAGGGTGAAGGAGAATTGGATGAAGATGTGTTGACTGAATTCTGATTTGATGAAGTACTTTCAGGGGAGATGGAATGTACTCCTGGACTTCTGCGATCTGAAGGGGGTGATGTGGGTGTCTGTTCCTGAATCATATGCCTCTCTTCTTTATATTCTTCAACCTCGACCTGATTTTCTTTGGTCGAATCATCCTAGTTCCACTTATAGGCTTCTTCCTCACAGAACACCACATATCTACTTATCACCACCTTGTTAGTTAGTGAGTTGTAGAGCTTGTATGCCTTTGACTCTTCACTATAGCCGATGAAGATATACTTCTCGCCATGATCATCAAGTTTTTTTCTTCTTGCTTCTGGAACTTGAGCGTAGGAAACACATCCAAAGATTTTAAGGTGCATCACACTCGGCTTGTAGCCGCTTCATACCTCCTTTGGTATCATGAACCTGATGCTCTTAATGAGACACTGATTGAGCAAATATGCAGTACATGCAACTGCATCTCCTCAGAAGCTCTTCGATAGGCCTTTCTCCTTCATCATGGTCCTCATCATGTTGAGAATGGTGCAGTTCTTCTATTCCGTAATTCTATTCTGTTGTGGCGTGTAAGATGCAATGTGATGATGCTTAATGTCATGTTCCCTGCAATATTCACGAAAAACATTTGAGGTGTACTCCCTACCTTTGTCAATTCTGAAGACCTTGATTTTGTAGTCACTTTCATTTTCAACTCGGGCTTTGAATTTTTTTAAGATAGAAAATGCTGCAGACTTTTCTTTAATGCAAAATAACTAAAGTTTTCTATTGTAATCATCAATGAAGGTAATGAGATATCTATTACCTCCAAGAGATGGTGTCTTCATGGGTCCACAAATATTAGTGTGAACCAATTGTAATGGCTCCTTTGCTCTACGGGATACTCTAATTGGGAAAGTGTTCATTTGCTGCTTGCTAAGTGTGCACGCCTCACACACATGTTCTAAAGCTTTAATAGCGGGCAATCCATCCACCATGCTTGATGAAGACAGGAGCTTAAGGCCATTAAAGTTTAGATGACTAAAGCAAAGATGCCACTTCCATGATTCAATGTTGGCACGTCCATAAAGACACTTCTCGAGCCTTGTGTTTATATGGAGTGGGAACATTCGATTTTTCGCCATTTGGACCCATGCCACATGTCTACCGGATGTATCTTTTAATGACATAACTGAGTTCTCCATATTTATCACATACCCCTTTTCAAGTAATTGGCCGATGCTAAAGATGTTACTTTTCAAGTTGGGTACGTAATATACATTAAAGATGAATTGTGACTCACTATTTTTCTTGTAAATTTTGATTTTACCTTTACCTTTCACCAAAGTTTTTTATGAATTTTTGAATGTTACATTGCCGCACATGTAATTGCTTAAATAGTTTTTTGTCGCCGCACATGCAATTGCTTAAACCCGTGTCAAGATATCACACACGGCCTTTCTCTTATGTAAGGAAGAGTGGTTTTTTCCTCTTCATGATTTGATGCTTCGACATAGTTGGATCGTTCATCTTGATTCACTGGCTTGCTCAAATAATCTGATGCATAATGGCCGAACTTGTTGCAATTTCGACACTGAATATTTCTTTATATTTTCATAACCTCGTGTGGATCAGCCTTTGCCATTTCCTTTACCACGGAAATTGGTAAAATTTTGTTGATTTTGTGGATTACTTGGAATATATCCACGCCATCTTCCCACTGCACGATCACTATTGTGCGGCCACCTTGAAAATGGAAGCTTCCACGACCATGACTAGTCTTTTGTTCATTTAGAGTCAATCTTGACTCCAATGCTTGTTCTAGCATCGTAGATCCGACATTCTTTTGCATTTATTGCTCATGAACTTACAACGATCCCATCAACTCTTTAATGGAGAGATTTTACAAATCTTTTGACTCTTTAATGGCCACAACCACATGTTCAACCTTGGTTGTGAGTGATTAAATGACCTTTTCAACTACACGAATGTCTTCGATCTTTTCACCATTTCTTTTCAAGTTATAAACAATAACGAGTAGTCATGAAAAATAATCTGAGATGCTCTCACCTTCCTTCATGTGAGCAGCCTTGAACTCGGCTCTAAGAGTTTGTAACCAGACTCTCTTTACATGATCCACACCATTGAAGATGGTGCTTAGTTTATCCCTTGCTTGCTTGCTTGATGTCGCTTCAGTGATCCTTTTAAAGGTAGATTCATCCAAACCTTAATTGACAAGAAACAATGCTTTCTTATCTTTCTTCCTTAGATCTTTGAGTGTGGCCTTTTGTTCGGCGGAGTAGGCAGCTTCTTACTCTGTAGTGGGCTCTATATACCCATCGGTGATGATCTCTCAAAGTTCTTGTGACCCAAACAGAGTCTTCATATGAATGCACTAGTTTTCATAGTTGTCCTTAAACAACTTTGAAATTTATAGCTGGATTATGGTGGACATCTTTCAAAGATTTAACCTGGCTTTGATACTAGTTTGTTGGCTTTACAAAGCCTTGTGACAAGTGCAGCTCCTAATACAAAGGAGAAAGAAAATATGCTATATTATTTTTCACCAAAGACTACTACTACGGTAAAGAGAAGCACTTGCTGCTTTTTTCTGATACACCTATATGTTCATAGCACTCCTATATATAAGTTTAACAAGAGATTACAAAAGACACTATTGCCCTATATGAATACATTCATCAGGAGTAAATACACCACAAATTTCTAAAAATAATAAATAGCATTAGGCAGCCAAACATTTTTTTGGATGAATCTGAAATTCCAGGGAGTGAATCTGCTTGATGAATCTGAAATTCCAGGAAGAATGTATTTGGTTGAATCTGAACTATTTGGTTTGGACATTTCAACAGAAAATGTATTGCTCATTTTGGGAATGCATATATACAATGGACTAGTATGATCTTATTTTATTTTATTTTTTAACCAAAAAGTGGGAGCACACCACTTATAATTTTATTAACAAAGCCAAAAATTTAAATATCAGCCTAGAGCAAGTGCCAATTCATCCAACAAAAACTACAACTGGGATAAGCCACACCTTCCCAATACAACCATAACAATGTTGAGACCCAACAAAAAGGTTTTTTTAAAAAAAAATAAATAAATTTCACAACTGCATGAACTTTCCCTTATGTGAGAGAGTGAGATTGTGATTGTACATCCGATAGACCAAATCGTGTAGATACCATCAAAATTAGGCCAATCTCACTATCAAGTGGTATACGTTAATGTTGAGGAGGCCAATCTCACTATCAAATGGAACTCGAAGAAAGATATGATGGGAGAGGTTGATGAGGGCTAGACCAAAATCTAGCGACGGCGACTGCCAAAGCAACCCCACTCCCTCTTCGCGGCCAACATCCCATTTCAATGCCCCCGCTTACGATATTAAGCCTTCATTCTCCAAGTTTGGGGAAATTGCAGACATCTTCATCCCAATGACCAGCTATGACCTGCACCTCCTTCGCTTTCAGTAACCCCTCAGCTAGCCATCCAACACCGCCCGACTAACATCAGGCAAAGGAGAAAGGAAATGCTCAGGAGGAGTTTTCGTCTAGAGAGACTCAGGAAAAGGGTCATTGTGGAAGGTTGGGGATCCGATGTCTAGCATTCTATCATGGAACGTGCATGGAGCTAGCAACACTCCGACCCTGAGACTTCTGAAAAGATTGGTCCACATCAATAAGATTGCCATTCTATTGCTACAAGAACCCGTGATTCGACCCGCCAAGAGGAAACTGGTAGCTACCAGATTGGGTTTTCATCAATCCATTACGGAAGACTCAACTGAAGGGAAGATTTAGATCTTATCCAGCCCTCCGTTCCAGCTCCAAAGGATAGCAGCTACCAGGCAGTGTGTCACCCTTTGAGTCACAACAGAGGACGGAAACCGATCCCTCCTTATCACAGTGGTCTATTGTAACACCCCGTACTTTTCGGTACTCGGGTGTTACCATGAGGACCTAGCTTAAAATAAATGCAAACTCAATTTGTCTAAACGCTCACTTTCACTCTAACATGAATCGGAAGTTGGGGGCAATTTTCACCTATATATCAAATTATCCATCCATTATTCTTCAAAACGGACCATCATGTCATCAGAAAAACCCATCCTTAAGATTCTAATTTCATTGATAGACAAATCTAACCGACCGTTGTAGATTTAAAACTATGGATCACAAGATTTACCGTTCGTCAAGCCCGCAACTTCCTATGGGATGATTGGACACTTACTTACACGGTATAACCACCCAATTTTAAGAGAAATAGTTGGGCCTATCCATGTTAGCTTGGGGACACTTAGAAGCATCGATGATAATATCGGGGAACATTAGGTGCGCTTAGGATCAATTTTGGAATTATCGGATCATCAGATTGGTCATCCAATTCGGAATATGTAATATGTAATGATTATTAAATATGTATAAATTAGTATATATATATTTTATATAATCTAACTATTTAATAATCATTTATGATAAATACTACAGTACAACATAAATATATACAATATGAAATGTTATTTATATACTTTATAAATATTTAAAATTTTCATGTTAAAATGATATATAATTATAATCCATATTACAATCATACATTTGTAAAATCATTTATATAAATTACAAATCATAAAATTTATATTATGAAGATTAATGAAATTTATAATAAATAACATATTTCAAACAATTTAACATTTTAACATGAGACATACATAACTATACAAATAATACACAGATAATATATATTAATCTTTGTTTCTTTTTCACTAATGTCCATATAATTTATATATATTAACAATATGTGATAATATAAATTATATATAACAAATTACGTTATTGCTCATTATTAATGTAATTTTATTAAGCATGAGATGGATGGTCCTAATAACCTAACCCACAACATGATTATGATACACACACACACACACACACACACACACACACACACACACACACACACACACACACACACACACACATGTAATTATAATAAAAATTAAAATTAAAATTTAAAAATTATATATTATTTGAATAATAACATATGATGGTGTGCTTAGACATACAAATGATCCCTTAGGACATTTTGATCGTTGATAGTCGAATTAGAACTAATTCGACCGTTGGATTGACATAATCGACAATAAAGGACCTTAATTCAATTAGTATGGCCCACCTAAGCGTTGGATCCACCACCTCTCCGGTTAAGATGGCCTAGTTGAGCCCTTGAGCAATTTGGACGGAGTGGATTCCTCAAAAACATCTCTGTGGGCCCTACGATCACTTTATATGTGCACTAGAGGAAGTGCACTTGAGGTGCACTGGATCATCGCCCGGGTCAAACTGGCTTTGACCCGTGGTTGCCGAAAAAAGGAGGGATTCCTCTCCCTTTTCGCTATTTTTCTACCAACAGATGGATATACGTCGGTAGTTTTGTCATGGCCCACCAATGGGGGTCCACTTTCACGATCTGAACTGTCCATCACGTCGGGGCGATGAAACTAATAAAAACCATGTGGTTTGTGTAATCTATGCACACATGCATGCTCACAACGGCGAGTGCAAAAGGCCGAGCGTGCAAGCGGAGATGTGTTTCCTGCCATCCCAAAACTAGACCACTGTGATCAAGTTGGGCCACCTTGAGCTGATCCAAACCATTCATTAGGTAGAGCATACTGTCCTACCAAAACCACGCCACCCATGCGGGTCCACGACCACGTGCATGTGCTCAAACTCAAGCCAAACAGAGCCGTGTGCAGCTACTTTTTCGAAAATGGAAAGACCCATTCCGCGGTTGCCACACTGGCAATCTGCGTGAGCCTTCCTCCCTCAATGATGGCTATCCACTGGACTCCATCCTAGCCCTACAAAGCTAGGGTTAATTTCATGCAGAGAGAGAGAGAGAGAGAGAGAGAGAGAGAGAGAGACCGTAGCCGCACCAACACCCGACTTTTCTAAAAATCGAGTCGAGGGCTTCTAAGCTCCAGATCTTTGTTCGACCTTTGATTTCTCTCCTCCATGACCTCCTTGGAGCTAATCCAAACTATCCATGAAGGCCGGATTGAAGAGAAACCCCGCCATTAATGGCATCGTCTTCTTCCTCGCCGTTCTATTGCACCCAGCAACTCAAATCAAGTCGAATCTAGACCAAGTCTGGCCAGACTTGGCGTCCATTGTTGGATGTCTCCAACTGGAAGAGAAGAAGAAAAAAGAAAGAACAGAGAAGAAGAAAGCCAGAGAGCAAGAGAGGGGCTGTTTCCGTGACAGAGAGAGAGAGAGAGAGAGAGAGAGAGAGAGAGAGAGGTCAGAGTAGCAGAGGGACCCCGCCACTATGGGCCTCTCATAGATCACATCACATACATCAAGATGGGCCCCACCATATGTGGGCCCTTAAATCACAAAATAAAATCACCCACAAACAATGAAGATTCACCCACCTATCCTTCTTCATCCTTCCTAGGCTTCCGATGCTCCAAAAGTGCTTCTTCAATGGTAGAGATGAAGATCCAAGGGTGGATGTCACGTCCCAAACTCGAAAAATGGGCTCACAAAATTCTCGATTGCCGACAGCCTCCATAGAACCCCATTCTCGGATCTTAGCTCCCATACGCCAGATTCCAATCCTGGGATCTCACAAGAGAGATTTTCTGTATGAATTTATTTTTTTTTTGTAATGGAGCATAACCACAAGCATAACCAAGTGAAACAACAACATCACCACATATCCACTATATAAAAAACTTTTTTTTTAAGTACAATGCGGAAAGGAAAATACAGGATGATCAAAAGCTCCAAAAGAATCCGACACGCGCTCCTGCCTCAGCGCTGCTGCTGTCCAACGCTACCTGCTCCCAACGGTCGTGCATAAGCTTACAAAAGCTTAGAGGGTGGTATAAGTGTGTGCACGAGGCAAGCGCCAAGTGTACAATATCAGAGTAATGCGGAAATATGCGGTAAGTCCATGAATGCTATAAGCTTTACCAAAGCTATGTAATGCAAGGCATAAATGCTATAGGCCATACCAAGACCATGCGATGCGAGGCCTATGTAGCCAAATGTCGTATGTGAGATGTAATACAAGCATGTCAGTACTCATCAAGTACACATATCAGTACAGTTCCTCTTTGGATATCATCGGGGTCTAATACACCTCACACTGACTGCCTCCTCCCTAGCTGCACAGTCAAGCAAGTGGAAGAGACCACACTATCCGCCTGACCAGTAGTCTACCAATACCTATCCGGCTCATCGATAGCGGACTCATTTGCGAGCTGGTCAAACTAAGCCTAGCTTATAACCCCTTCACTCGGGCGGATAAGGCCACACCCCCTTCCAACCGACCACGACACAGTGGGAGATGAGGCCTACTGGTATTCGGCACTCGGGCGCTCGTGTATCCACTCGGTTTAGACGTTGGAGCATCCCCTGGTACCAAAAAGGTTCTGGGATTTTCACCCAAGGACATCCTAAGTGCCCACAATACTAGAGCCAATATTTTCTGCATCTGATACGACCGTCCACGATTTATCTGTGAAGGCTACGACTCTGATGTCACTAGGGCGTGCAGTGATCAAGTCACACATATGCGAGATGCATGAGTCACACCGTACAAACATGCAATAATCTCACGTTTACCATGCACTCATGTCGGGCACTCCGTCTCATATGGAGTCCCGTAATGTCTCAGCCCAACGGCTTATGCTATGATCGAACATTCCTCGTATCAAGCATATATATGATGCGTATGGGCATGAATCATGGAGTTATACTAAGCATTTTATAAAGTAATGAACTATCCTTATAATGCAGATGGGCCTAGACGGCTTACACATAACGAGTATGGGCCTGTCAATGGGCCCTAGGGAGGGTCACAATGTGGACATTTAACAAACATTGTACTTACAATGTGGACGTCAAACCAACATTGCTCCCAAGGCACGGTCCGCCCTAAATATCATTACACACAAACCATGGGAAATCACACATTGCAATGGACCTATATACATCTCATTGGGGCCTCGACCCATAGTCCTCAGATACATCAAATGGGCCGCCCCATATGGGCCTTATATCAATCAAGTGAGCCGCATCAATGGGCCTTATGTACCTTGCAATGGGCCATATCCCATGGGCCTTTGAAAACATCACAATGGGCCTCGTAACATGGGTCTCATAAATATCAAAGTGGGCCTCAACAACGGGCCACAAGTACATTGAATGGGTCTAATCACATGGGCCTTATGTACATCAAGGTGGGCCTCAATGGACGGCCATAAATACATCAAAATGGGCCC
The DNA here is from genome assembly GCA_021015155.1 of Magnolia officinalis. NCBI lineage: Eukaryota > Viridiplantae > Streptophyta > Magnoliopsida > Magnoliales > Magnoliaceae > Magnolia > Magnolia officinalis. The sequence continues at coordinate 9,875,518 of JAJHSJ010000017.1, forward strand.
CATACATATACCAAGGTGGGGTCCACTTAAATTATATATCTGTCTTATTTATTTTTATTTTTATTTTTAATTTTTAATTTATTTATTTTTTAGTTAGCCTTAGAATGGGCTTTCAAAATGCTTGGACAGCTTAGAAGCAAAACATGCATCATGGTGGGTCCCACCATCCATACCTGGATGGTGTGAATAAATCACATAAATCAAGGGGGGTTCCACCATCCATAGTAGTGGACGGTGTGGTTAAACACATACACCATGGTGGGCTTCCACCGTCCGCCTGGACGGTGTGTATAAAACACACATATCACTGCGGGCACCACCGTCCACCTGGACGGTGGTAATACAACACATACATCACTGTGGGCTCCACATGGGACCCACCATAACGTTTATGTGACATCCAAACCATTGGTAAGGTCACATGGACCTGAATGAGGAAGAAAAAAAATATCATATAAATCCAAAACTTCTGTGAACCCAAAAGTGGGTTTCAATGGCAGCCACTCAATCACACTGTTTCCAATGATGTGGGCCACCTGAGCGTTGGATGTGGCTGGAATTTGAAGGGGGCCCACTTCAGGGAGTGGTCCACCTCATGAACGGATTGAATGACATAAATACATCATGGTGGGGCCCACGGCTGGAGCCGTGGGTCCCTGCCCACCATCCGCCCGTTCGTGCATGTGGCAGGCAGCAGTAGCGTCAGCTGCATGTATATATATATATATATATATATATATATATATATATATATATATATATATATATATATATATATATATATATATTAAATGCGAAATCCCATGGTTTTTCGTGTGTGTGGGCCGCATCAGCCGAATCCACCCCAGCCACTAGTTTCCATGGCCTGAGATGGACCAAACTAGTCCAATATCGGATATTTTTCGTGTATAGGACTATCAGGGTAGATTTCAACGGTAAAGACATTGTTTTCAACTATATGGCCCACCAGATACTCAGATCAACCTCATTTTTCAGCTTAACGCCTAAAATGAGTTGGTAAATAGGATGGACGGCTTGGATCGAATCCATATATCAAGGTGGGGCCTATATGAGTGGGCCACCAAGAAGCTTGTAAGCCAAGCTTATATTTATGTTTTCCAGTGACGTCCAGCGTCTTTGGACGCTGGACAGGTTCTCACAGCACATGCATGGAGGTGGGCTTTGCTCAAGTGGGCCACCTCATGATGGATGGTGTGGGTACAACACATATAGCGTAGGGTCCATCCAAGTGGGTCATATGGCCATATCATCACATGAAAGGAAAAGAAGGAGAGAGAGAAGGAGAGAGAGAGAGAGAGAGAGAGAGAGAGAGACGGGACACGTGTGATGGAGGGGCCCCGACACTATGGGCCCTCCCTTACGATCAATAGTTCATCAAGTGGGTCCCATTACTCGTGGGCCCATCCAATTGAAAATCAACGGTGGAGATCCTTTCTCCACCAAAATGGAAGGTCTAGATGACCCTATTCATGCAAGAAAATAAACATCATGATGGGGTCCATGGAGAATGGCCCCATCATAGAATAATCATGAAGATCAAGGTGAGCCATCGGCCACATCTTAGGGTCCAAAGTGAGATCCATACCATTGGTCGGTAGGCCTGACTTGATCCATAATAATAAAAAATAATAAAAAAACATGAAAGGTCTAACATAACAAGCACCCACCGTTGATCTTCTTGGTCCGTTGGAACGCCTATCTCCTTGTGCTTCTCTTTGATGGTGGAAGATGAGAAACGGATTGCTAGGATGGAAGATCTTGGGATGGGAAAGTGGGCCACAAAAATCACTTTTCTCTCACTTGAAAAGCCATGGACGTGTGGTGCTCTTGCTTGGAAAATGTGGAGGGAAAGAGAGAGGTTGTAAGGAAGGTGATGGGAGATGGGTGATGGATGTGAGTGATGGGTGAGGTGATGGATTGGTTGACTTTGGTGGTTGCTTTACTTGTGGAGAAAGGAAGCATGGGGGTGCTTTATACTTGACAGAGGGGTGATTGATGGGATTGATTTGACATGTTGTAGAGATTCTCTTGGGATTACAAAATGCGCTGCATTTTCTTTGAAATAAACGCCGGCTCACATCTCATAGCCAGGGTATCAGATCAGTGAGTGAGACGTGGCACCGGAACCGCGGCGATGGTGCGGTCGTAATGGTACAAGTCTCGGATTAAGCCGACATGAATTTACAGGATATGACTTAGGGTCGTGCGCAAACATCGATTATCGGTCGCCGGTTGCCGGAATTTGACTAGGAGGATCGCAGGAGTCGACGGAACAGTATAAACTAGATTACGGGTTTTACAGCTCTCCCTACCTAATAAAAAATTTCGTCTCAAAATTTATACTACCATCGCACTAAGCATAACTCATAAGGGAGTAGGAAGCATAACATCATATATATAATCAAAATATAGTACAACATATAATCAAACATTGAAAAGATGGGGATAGCGCTCGTGAATCTCCGCCTCGCGCTCTCAAGATGCCTCATCCACACTATGATGGCCCCACTGCACCTTCACCAAGGGAATGACCTCGATCAGCAAGACCTGCTCCTTCCGATTGAGGATACGAACTGGCAGCTCAATGTATAAAGCATCCTCACGAACCTCCAATAGCTACCAATCAATAACAGGAATGATGTCTGACCCACACTTCCTCAACATAGAGACGTGGAAAACGTTGTGGACGCCAGTCAACTGAGGTGGCAAGGCAAGCCGATAGGCCACGGTGCCAACACGCCCGGTGATCTCGAAAGGCCCTATAAATCTCTGGACAAGCTTGCCCTTCACCCCAAATCGAACCACACCCTTCATGAGTGAGACCTTGAGATACACATGGTACCCAATGGTAAACTCTAAGGGATGACATCGACGGTCGACAAAACTCTTCTGCTAGCTCTAAGCTGTGCACATCCTCTGCCTGATAATATCAATTGCCTCTGACGTCTGCAGCACAAGCTTGGGACCCAGGAGACGCTACTCTCCAACCTCGGTCCAACAACTGGGAGATCTACACGATCTGTCATATAATGCCTCAAAAGAAGTCATGCCAATGGTCGCTTGATAGCTGTTGTTGTACGCGAACTCAGTTAATCGCAGGTGTTCGTCCCAACTACCCGAGAAATCAATCGTGCAGGCCTGAAGCATATCCTCAAGAATCTAGTTGACCCCCTTGGTTTGGCCATCGGTCTGCAGATGATACGCGGTGCTGAGCTACAAATCAGTACCCATCACTCTCTGGAAGCTCCTCCAAAACTAAGATGTGAACCTCGAGTCTCGGTCTGAAACGATCGAGACAGGAATACCGTGCAGTCTCACGATCTCATCAATAAACATCTTGGCGAGCCGACCCATATGCCAAGTCTTACGAATCGCAAGAAAATGTACCGACTTCGTCAGACGGTCCACGAAAACCCAGATAGCATCATGACCGCGGTAAGTTCTTGGCAAACTTATGATAAAATCGGTAAATATGTGCTCCCACTTCCACATCGGGACGCTCAACGGCTGCAATAGGCCAGGGGGTTTCTGATGATCGGCATTGACACGCTGGCAAGTGTCACACTCGGCCACAAAATTGGATATCTGGCGTTTCATCCCTGACCAAAAATACTGACACCTCATATTGCGATACATCTTCGTCGAGCTAAGGTGGATAGAGAATCGCGATCGATATGCCTCAGTCCGAAGACCTCGGCGCAACTCAGGAATATCCAGAACACATAATCGGCCTCTGAAGCGAAGTATACCATTAGAACCAATTTTTCAATCTGTCTGACTCTTAGATGCTACTTCTGCTCAGTAATCCTGTAACGACTCGTCTGCCTGCTGAGCCTCGATCACCCTTGCGACAAGAGAGGGTTGAATCGACAGGCTCGATAACTGGACAATAGAAGACTGCAGACCAAACTCGAAGTCATACTCTACTATATCATCGAGCATCCTCCACTCCCGAATCATCAAGTGCGCTACCAGGCCTCGTGGCTGACGGCTGAGGGCATCCACCACCACGTTCACCTTGCCTAGATGGTACTGGAGATCAAAATCATAGTCTTTCAAAAGCTCCATCCAACGCCTCTGCCTCATGTTCAACTCTAACTAAGAGAACAGATACTTCAAGCTCTTGTGGTCGGAGAAGAGCTCGAACCTCACCCCATAAAGATAGTGCCTCCACACTTTCAGTGTGAAGACAACTGCCGCCAGCTCCAAATCGTGTGTGGGGTAGTTCAGTTCATGGACCTTGAGCTGACGAGACGCATAAGCCACCGGCTTCCCGTGCTGCATCAGGACAGCACCCAAGCCAACTCGTGAAACATCGGTAAATACAACAAATCCATCACTCCCAAAGGGAAGAGTGAGGACAGGAGTGGACGTGAGGCAGTCCTTTTGGTCCATAAATGCATGCTCACAAGTGTCACTCCATACAAACTCGGCACCCTTCCGGGTCAACATGGTCAATGGGGCTGCAATACGAGAGAATCCTTCAATGAAACGTCGGTAGTAGCCTGCCAAACCAAGAAAACTACGGATCTCGGATGTGTTCGTGGGCTGACCCCACTAATGCACGACATCAATCTTCGAGGGGTCCACTGCGACACCCTACCTCATTACCACATAACCGAGGAACTTCACCTCCTCCTGTCAGAACTTGCACTTCTCCAGCTTCTCATAAAGCTGGTGTGCACGGAGGGTCTATAATGAAATCTCTAGATGTCGCTCATGCTCCTCACGGGTCCTCGAATATATCAAAATGTCGTCGATGAACACCACAACAAACTGGTCGAGATACGGATGGAAGACCTCGTTCATCAACTGCATGAACACTGCGGGCGCATTGGTCAGTTCGAAGGACATGACCTGGAACTCAAAATGACCGTAGCGCGTCCTGAAGGCTGTCTTCGGGATATCCTCATCTCGAACCCTAACCTGATGATAACCAGATCGCAAGTCTATCTTGGAAAAGAACTGCGCCTCCTGCAGCTGATCAAACAAATCATCGATCCTCGAGAGTGGATACTTATTCTTGATCGTGACCTTGTTGAGCTCGCAGTAATTTACGCAAAGCCTCAACGAACCATCCTTCTTTTTCACAAAGAGTACCAGCGCTCCCCACGACGAACTGGTCGGACGGATAAAGCCTAACTTACGCAGCTTGTCCAACTGCTTTTGCAGTTCCCGTAACTCCAACGATGTCATACGATACGGGGTTTTCGAAATAGGCGCAGTAACGGGTACGAGATCAATCTGGAACTTGGTGTGCCAGCGAGGTGGTAACCCCGGAATCTCCTAGAACACATCGGGAAAACCACAAATGACCAGTAACTGGTCGATACTTAAAGCAGCTGGCTCCTCAACGGCACACGATAACAGGCAAAAAAGCTGCTATCCTCTAAGCTCGATAACAAACTAGAACTCTGACACGCCGGGTATACAGAACATGACTATTCTCGTGAAGCAGTCCAATATGGCGTAGTACTCGGTGAGCCAATCCATGCCTAGGATGACATCAAACTCGGACATCGGCAATACAAATAAGTCGGCAGGCAAGAAGATATCCCCAATTAGAACGGGGCAAGATGTGCAAAATCGGCCCAACACTGCAGTCTTCCCTAAGGGCGTCGATATTGACAAACCCTCACGGGCAGACTCCATCGGCAAACCGGTCGATCGGAAAGAAATCATCAGCCACAAAGGAATGCGATGCACCAGCATCAAACAATACATGTACAATGCATGTAGAAACAAGGACAGTACCCTCGATGACCCCTCCTGATGACTGAGGGTCCTACTGTGCAGCATAAAATTTGTCATAGGCCTACTGGGGAGGTGCAGGTCCCCTCTGAGGTCTCTGTTGATGTTGTGGACACTGTGGGAGCCTAATTTGCTGCCTCTACTGCTGTGGGGGAGGCCCTGGAGGCTGATGTTGTGGTCGCTGTTGCTGCTATGGTGGCGGTCGTGGCGGCTGATGCGGTGTCCTAGGCTACTGCCGCTGCAGATGGGGACACTCGTGCACAAGATGTCCTGTCCTACCGCACCCAAAGCAGGTACTTATAAATGGTCCCAAAGGTGGTGCTAGGGGTAGTACTAGTGCTCGGAATGCTGGGCAGGTCGTGCGTCGCTGCTGTGAACGATGTTGCTGCTGTTGGGAACTACCAGAGGGCACTTTCCTCTTCTTATCTCCTCTCTGGTCGTGGGCTCTTTGCAAATTGACCTAATCTGATTCGTAGATTTGTGCCTCTCCACAATCTGCTCGAACGTCGGAAGCATGTGTCCGATCACACGACTCCTGAGGTCAGGACACAAACCATACTCAAAATGGCGAGCCTTCTGCCCCTCATTGTTAACAAGGTACGTCGCAAATCTCGATAGTGCAACTAAACGAGCCTCATACTAGGACACAGTCATGTCCCCCTGGACCAGAGTCTCAAACTCTAGTGCGCGCTGCTGTCGCACATGCTCAGGAAAGAACTTCCGGTCAAACCGGTCCACAAAGTCCTCCCAGGTTTAAATAAAATCGGCCGCCACCGATCAGGCTACAGATGCCCACCAATGTCGAGCTTCACCCTGGAGAAGAAACACGGCTAAGGTAACTCACTGCTGGGTCGTATATCTCATGGTGTCAAATATTTTCTCGACCTCGGAGCACCATATCTCTCCAACAATAAGGTCTGGCTCACCCCGAAAATGCGGAGGATCGTGTTGTCGGAAGTCCTTGAGAAGGGCACTCGCACGGTCCTACTCGACCTCAGCTGGTGTAACAGTGGGACGCCTGCGTTGTCCCTTAAGAATGACGGTCATCGCCTGAAGCATCCGCTGCACCTGGGTGGCACTCACAAGTACGGTCGGATCCCCACCGGTCTCAGGTAAAGGAGTGGCATGTATAGTCTAGAAATCAGGAATACCCGGTGTGGAGGGGGAGTCACAGGTGGTAGAGCGAGAGTAGAAGGTAGTGGAGTGGGAGTCACAGGTGGTGGAGCGAGATTTGCTCGAGTCGCTCTTCTGGCCATTACGTCCAACAGGAAACAACAAGGGCCTATCAGCCTTGAGAATTCTCGAAGGCATAAACATCAAGGGTCTATGTCGGAAAATTTCTAAGTCATTCGGACTCGGAACCTATTCATTCTAGTGCATAACAGATATGTGATATGATCTCAGGTATTCTCAAGTTATGCTCTGATACCAAATTCTGTCACACCCCAAACTCGAAAAATAGGCTCACAAAATTTTCGATCGCCGAATCCGATGCCAACAGCCTCCATAGTACCCCATTCTCGGATCTCAGCGCCCATATGCCAAATTCCGATCCTGGGATTTTTTTTTAATGGAGCATAACCACAAGCATAACCAAGTCACAAAACAACATCACCACATATCCATTTTATCAAAAACTTTTTTAAAGTACAATGCGGAAAGGGAATACAAGATGATCAAAAGCTCCAAAAGAATCCAACACGCGCTCCTGCCTCAGTGCTGCTGTCCAATGTTACCTGCACGCAACGGTCGTGCATAAGCTTACAAAAGCTTAAAGGGTGGTGTAAGTGTGTGCACGAGGCAAGCGCCAAGTGTACAATATCAGAGTAATGCGGAAATATGCGGTAAGTCTATGAATGCTATCAGTTGTACCAAAGCTATGTAATGTAAGGCATGAATGCTATAGGCCATACCAAGACCATGCGATGCGAGGCCTATGTAGACAAATGTCATATGTGAGATGCAATACAAGCATATCAGTACTCATCAAGTACACATATCAGTACAGTTCCTCTCTGGATATCACCGAGGTCTAATACACCTCACACTGACTGCCTCCTCCCTAGCTGCACAGTCAAGCAAGTGGAAGAGACCACACTATCCGCCTGACCAGTAGTCTACCAATACCTACCCGGCTCGTCGATAACATACTCATTTGCGAGCTGGTCAAACTCAGCCTAGGTTATAGAGGCCACACCCCCTTCCAACCGACCACGACACAGTAGGAGACGCGACCTACTGGTATTCGGCACTCGGGCGCTCGTGTATCCACTCGGTTTAGACGTTGGAGCATCCCCTGGTACCAAAAAGGTTCTGAGATTTTCACCCAAGGACATCCTAAGTGTCCACAATGCTAGAGCCAATATTTCCGGTATCCAATATGACCGTCCACGATGTATCTGTGGAGGCTACGACCCTGATGTCGCTAGGGCGTGTAGTGATCAAGTCACACATATGCGAGATGCATGAGTCACACCGTACAAACATGCACAATCTCGCGCGTACCACGCGCTTATGTCGGGCACTCCATCTCATATGGAGTCTCGTAATGTCTCAGCCCAACGGCTTATGCTATGATCGAACATTCCTCTTATCAAGCATACATATGATGCGTATGGGCATGAATCATGGAGTTATGCTAAGCATTTTATAAAGTAATGAACTATCCTTACAATGCAAATGGGCCTAGACGGCTTACACATAACGAGTATGGGCCTGTCAATGGGCCCTAGGGAGGGTCACAATGCGGACATTTAACCAACATTGTACTTACAATGTGGACGTCAAACCAACATTGCTCCCAAGGCACGGTCCGCCCTAAATATCATTACACACAAACCATGGGAAATCACACATTGCAATGGACCTATATACATCTCATTGGCCTCGACCCATAGTCCTCAGATACATCAAATGGGCTGCCCCATATGGGCCTTATATCAATCAAGTGGGCCGCATCAATGGGCCTTATGTACCTTGCAATGGGCCATATCCCATGGGCCTTTGAAAACATCACAATGGGCCTTGTAACATGGGTCTCATAAATATCAAAGCGGGCCTCAACAACGAGCCACAAGTACATTGAATGGGTCTAATCACATGGGCCTTATGTACATCAAGGTGGGCCTCAATGGACAGCCATAAATACATCAAAATGGGCCCCATACATATACCAAGGTGGGGTCCACTTGAACTATAGATCTGCCTTATTTATTTTTATTTTTATTTTTATTTTTATTTTTATTTATTTTTAGTTAGCCTTAAAATGGGCTTTCAAAATGGTTGGACAGCTTAGATGTAACACATGCATCATGGTGGGTCCCACCATCCACACCTGGACGGTGTGAGTAAAACACATAAATCAAGGGGGGTTCCACAGTCCATAGTAGTGGACGGTGTGGTTAAACACATACACCATGGTGAGCTTCCATCGTCCGCCTGGACGGTGTGTATAAAACACACGTATCACTGTGGGCAGGACGGTGGTAATACAACACATACATCACTGTGGACTCCATATGGGGCCCACCATAACGTTTATGTGACATCCAAACCGTTGGTAAGGTCACACGGACCTGAATGAGGAAGAAAAACAAATATCATATAAATCCAAAACTTCTGTGAACACAAAAATGGGTATTAATGGCAGCCACTCAATCACACTGTCTTGACTTGGGTAAGAAAAGAATGGGCTAAGCATGGGTTGCTTTGACTTTGGGTGAGAGAGGAATGGGCATGAGATGGATGTGAACTTGACTACTACATTGATTGATTGATGTGAAATGCTGTAGAGATTCTCTCAGAATTCGCAACGCGCGGCTTTTTTTTTCTAACTAGACGCGAGCCCACATCTCCTGGCTCGGGTATCGCCTCTGCGAGGAGGTGCAGTCCCAATGGTACAAGTTTCGAGTCGACCCGACTCTGATATACGGGACACGACTTAGGATCACACACAAACGCCGATAACAGGTCGCAAGTCGCCTGAATTCGACCGGGAGGACCGCGGAAGCCTATGGAACAGTACAGGCTAGGATATGGGTCTTATAGCTCTCCTCACCTAATAAAAATTTCAACCTCGAAATTTACAGAACAGACAAGGGAAGAGGAAACATCATCAAGTATATATGTCAAGGCTCAATCAATCTACAGAAGGATGAAGATAACGCCCTCTAATCTCAACGGTATGGAGCCATATCAGAAAATCTCTAAGTTATTCAAACTCAGGGACCTAATCATTCTAAGTTCTCAATAATCATAAAGTGCAAGATAGCTATCAGCAGATATGTGATGTTATCTTCAAGTATTCCCAAGTTATGCTTTGATACCATCTTCTGTCACGCCCCAAACCCGGAGATCCTTTGATACCATCTTCTGTCACGCCCCAAACCCGGAGATCAGACTCAAAAAATTCTCGATCGCCGAATCCGGCACCGACAGCCTCCGTAATACCTTATTCTCGGTTCCCAGCATTCATACGCCACATTTCAATCCTGGGATCCTATAAGGAAGATTTTCCAACGTACATTTAACTCGTAATAAGCATAACCACAATTTTACCCAAATCACAAAAGCAACATCATCATCACATATTTATTAATATAAACATTTGAATACAGTGCTGAAAGGGCCATACATATGATAGAATCAAAGCTCTAGAGGTCTGTTACATGTTCCAAGCTAAACGCTGCTGCAACCTAACGCCACCTGGATGCATCTATCGTGCATAAGCTTATGCAAAGCTTAGTGGGTGGTGAAAGTGTGTGCACAAGGTAAGTGCCAAGTTAGCAATATTAGAGTAATTAGAGTAAGCGAAAATACTGACGAGTCCATAAAGATATCATCAACCTCATCCAGGATATATGACGAAAAGACAGCAATCCAATGTCATATACTGAGAAAGTAATGTAAATCGATTAAGTAATGCAGAAACATAATGAACCAGATGTCAGATATAGAGGATGCAATACAATATGCAATTCAGAAGAGCGACGAATACCATCAACCTCATCTAGGTCATATAAATGCAGAAACATAGCAACCCAAAATGCCACATGCCGAGGATGTAATGCAATATGTGGTGTGAATGAAATGACCAAGCTGGAGTGAAGTCGGGATGATAGTACGTAGTATTGCAGGCTATGGGGTCCATCACAAGGGAATTCTATCCAAACCAGTCTCATACCTAAACTTGGATAGTCAGACTCAATGTGGTAAACTCCTGATCTCAAGTTAGTCGTGCACCCAACCGAAATCCTTGCCATTACGAAGGTACACAACAATTAGTGGCGCACCACCAACCCAAGTGGATAGTGAATGAATGAATGAATATGTAACTCCTACTCGATAAGTCCACATATCAGTACGGTTTCTCTCTAGGATCAGCACCGGGGTCTATTACAATTTACGCCAGCTTGTCACCCCTATCCGAGCACACAACTGGGTAAGTGAAAGAGACCTTACTATCCGTCTACCAATATCAGGCTCGACTCGTTGATAGCAGACTCATTCCTCAAGCTGGTCAAACTCAACCTAGATATTTCCCCCCTCACTCAGGCGGGTAAGGTCACACCCCCTCCCAACCGACCACGACACAGTGGGAGACGCGACCTACTGGTATACGGCCCTCACGCGTTCATATATATCCACTCGGTCTTGACTTTGGGGCGTCTCCTGGCCACGGAGGTTTAGGAATTTTCACCCAGGGACATCTATGGCACCCGTATTTTAGAACCAAACATTTTCGGTATCCCATCTGGCCATCCACGATATGTCTGTAAAGGTTATGGCCCTGATATCGCTAGGGCGTACAGTAGTCACAACACACAATGCAAGATGCATAAGCCAAACAATCCAGTCATGCATCAATCCTGCACATACCGTGCACTCATATGAGATAATCTCCGCCTATCAGGGAGTCTCATAACAAGCTACCCAATGACATATGCAATGGTCAATCACATCTCATAACAAACATGCAGATGATGCGTATGGGTATGTATCATGATATTATGCTGTCACATACTCATAATCGGTATCAATAACTGGCATCAACAGTCGGCCTCGACAATGTGGACATTTAGCTAACATTGCCTCCAAGGAATGTCCCACATAGAGCCTAACACATAGTGGACCCATGACCTCACACAAGGGCCTAATTGCATCACAATGGACCTCATCACATAGGCCTCATATACATCACATTGGGCCTTAAACAAGGGCGGAATATACATCACAATGGGCCTCAAATACGGGCCGCATATATATCACATTAGGCGTCGATAATCAAAATCGGCCTCGGTAATTGACCTCGACAATCAGAATCGGAATTGGCCTCGACGATCGAAATCGGCCTAAAAAATCAGACTCGACAATCAGAGTCGGCCTCGATAACCGGAATCGGCCTCAATAATCGAAATCATCGAAATTGGCCTCGATAATCGGAATAGGCAAATCGGTCACGATAATTGGAATTGGCAATCGGTCATAACTATCAGAATCGGCAATCGGTCAGGACAATCGAAATCGATCGATAATCAGAATCGGCACATCGATCACGTTAATCGGACAATCGGTCATGACAATCGGCCTCGATCGCTAATTAGAATCGACAAATCGGTCACTTCAATCGAATTCGACAATCGGTCATGATAATCGGTCTCGATCACTAATCGGCAATCGGCCACGATAACGGAATCGATCGATAATCGGAATCGGCAAATCGGTCACGACAATCGGAATCGATTGATAATTAGAATCGGCAAATCGGTCATGTTAATCGGAATCGGTAATCGGTCATAATAATCGACCTCGATCTCTAATCGGCAATCGACCACGTTAATCAGAATCGGCAAATTGGTCACGACAATCGGAATCGATCGATAATCAGAATTAGCACATCGATCACGTCAATCGGTCACGACAATCGGAATCGATCGATAATCAGAATCGACAAATCGGTCACATCAATCGGAATCGGCAATCGGTCATGATAATCGGCCTCGATCGCTAATCGACAATCGGTCACGTGAATCAAAATCGGTAAATCAGTCACGTGAATCAGAATCTGCAATCGGTCATGATAATCGGCCTCGATCGCTAATCGACAATCGGCCACGGTAATCGGAATCGATCAATAATCAGAATTGGCAAATCGGTCACGATAATCGGAGTTGGTAATCGGTCATGATAATCAGAATCGATCGATAATCAGAATTGGCACATCGATCACGCGTCAATCGGAATCGGCAATCGGTCACGACAATCAGAATCGATCGATAATCAGAATCGATAAATCGACCTAAGGGAAGGTCACGACGTAGACATTTAACCATCATCACTAGCAAGGAGTGGTCCATATAAATATCATTACATACATTATAGTGGAATCGCACGTTACACTGGTCCACACATTCATCGCATTAGGCCTTACCAAATGTGCCAGAAATACATCACAATGGGCCGCACCACCTGGGCCTTGAATGCATCACAATGGGCCATAACCCATGGGCCTCGATACATCACAATAGACCATAACCCATGGGCCTCAAACACATTACAATGGGCCTCTCACGTAGGTCAATATACATCAAGTGGGCCACAATATATGGGCCGCACCAAATGGACTACACGGGCATTACAATGAGCCTCACTCATGGGCCACAAAGACATCATAATGGGTCTAATCTCTTGGCCCTCAAATACATCATAATGGCCTACGACCCATGGGCCTCATATACATCAAGTTGGGCCTTATCGCATGGGCCACACAAACATCTCATTTGGGCCGTACATATGGGCCATACAAATATCAAATTGGGCCGCACATATGGGCCATACAAACATCTCATTGGGCCACACATATGGGCCATACAAACATCTCATTAGGCCTCTTATATGGGCCACAAAATGCACCACAATAGTCCTTACATACATCACTTTGGGCCTCAGCAATCAGGCCACATAAACACCATGTTAAGGTGGGCCCTGCACATCCCAGATGGGCCCTACCAAAATGGATAGCTTGGGTTAACATATACTTCATGTGAGGGCCACGTGGATGGGCGACATGAATACACAGTACCTCACAAGGTAGGCCTCATGTTGGCAGCCAAGACAGGTGGACGGTGTGGCTGCAAGGTCCATCAAGGCGGGTCCCACCATCAAGATGGTGAGATCACATCGCATACATCATGGTGGGCACACTCGTCCAGCAAACAGGGTGGATGGCGTGGCTGCATTCACATACATCAAGTGCGGCCACACGTCACACATTCAGACGGAAGTGTGGATAAAACATACAGATTAAGGTGGGTCCCACCTGCCCACACGTGTCACACGTGTGGGGTGGACCCACCATAGAAAACAGATGGACAGCGTGTATGAAATACATACACCAAGGAGGGCCTCACCCATCCACCGTCTAGACGGGTGGCACGGGTCACAGAATACATATATCTAGGTGGGTCCCACCTACCCACACATGTCACACGTGTGGGGTGGGCCCACTCCATCCTCAGATGGATAAGATGAAGAAAACATACAGCAGGGTGGGCATATCCACGTCCCTCACCAGGGATGGTGTGGATATAATATATAGAAAAATCAAGGTGGGTCCCACCTGCCACACGTATCACACGTGTGGGGTGGGTCTACTCCATCAATAGATGGACGGCGTGGATACACAACATACATCATATGGGACTTATAGAACTTGCTGACGTTAGTTCAGTAGCTAGATGCTGCTGGATGGACGGTCTAGATATCCAACAAGATGGGTCTCACCGTTTGCTAATGTAAAGCACAGCAGCACGCTGCTGCTAGTGTGAAGTACTCCAGCCAATCTGCTTCCCAAGGTGGGTCCCACGTACATCAGGGCCCACCGTAATATTATTTTAAAAATAAAATATAGCATATGCATCAAGCGTCCAAGTGTACTGGACGGACGGCTTGGATGTAACATTACCTCATTGTGGGCCCCACAGAGCTTGCTAACTTCACAGCAGTGGGACCCACAGAGCTTGGTGGCATCAATTACACCAGCTATATAACTGGCCGATATGAGGTACCTGGCCAATCCGTTCAACCAGGTGATCAGTCCCACATGGGGCTGGATGACATGGATTTCTCACATATACAAAGGTGGGCTCCACCATTATGAAGGCAAGCTTTTTAGCGACGAATTTTTTAACGACGAATTTTTTCATTGCTAAAAAAAACTTTTACCGACGAATTATTTCGTCGCTAAAAAACTTTACAAAACTTTTAGCGACGAATATTTTCGTCGCTAAAAAATAAATGTTAAACTTTTAGCGATAATAGTTTTTGTCGCTAAAAATAATTACAAAACTTTTAACAATGAACATTTTCCTCGCTAAAAATAATTACAAAACTTTTAACAATGAACATTTTCCTCGCTAAAAAATAAATGTTAAACTTTTAGCGACGATAGTTTTCGTCACTAAAAATAATTACAAAACTTTTAGCGACGAACATTTTCGTCGCTAAAAAATAAATGTTAAACTTCTAGCAACGATAGTTTTCATCGCTAAAAATAATTACAAAACTTTTAGCGACAAACATTTTCGTCACTAAAAAATGCATAAAAAACTTTTACCAATGAAAATTTTCGTAGGTAAAAATATTTACAAAACTTTTACTTACGAAAATTTTCGTAGGTAAAAGTCTCTTTAAAATAATAATAATAATAATAATAATAATAATAATAATAATAATAATAATCGAGCACAAAATTCCTGATATACACCTGTTACATTATATTTCATCATATTCATCCTGATATACACCTGTTATATAATATATTTCATCATATTCACATTCACACATCTAAACCCAAACTAGTAAATCCATCCAAACATAAACTACATTCATCTAAACACAAAAAATCTTATCCACATCATATTCATTCATGCATAAATACATATAACCTTAACATTACATCTACGGAGAAGCATAAAACATCCAAACCCTACAAAGTACCATACTCCTACCTAGCATTGCATATACAATAAAGCTTCATAGCTACTATGAGCACTCACCCATTTTTTTACACACACACCCATTTCTTTTCTACATTTGATAATCAACATTATAATTCTAATGTTGTATGACAAAATGCATAAAAAAAAAGGGGTGCATGATCTACTGAAAAGAGTGGGTGTAGATGTCAATTTCCTAGAGCTTTTGTACCACAAAATGAGGGATGATCAAGAGCAAGTCCATCACAATGTATCAATACATAGATTTTGGAACCTAGTTTTAGTACAGACACATCTACCATCTAAAGTGCATAGCATCATGAGCAATCAGCCTTGAATCTTATCAGAGTGACTGCTCATGATATTATAGCATTGTATGAAACTCTAGTAAGTGCCATATACTAGTTTCGCTTATCGGAAGCCCACGCCGAAGTTTGTGACCCAGTAATCTGCTCCGTTATCACTCCCGATTTGGAGGGTGCAGGACACAGGAACAAGGCACAATCCTCTACTCCTCAGATCGTTCTTTGGCCCGTCTTGAGGGCCTTGTAATCATCATAGCCATTGGAAGTAGACCCTTGATCAGATTTTTTTTATTATTATAATGGAGATAAAAAATCATAATTAGCAATTTATAATTAGTTAAGGTTATAAGTATAGGTTGAGGTTAGAGGTTAAGGTTTATGTTTAGGTTATAAGTATAAGTTTTGGAATTTGAGAATAGGTTTAGGTTTAGATTTAGGTTATAGGTTTAGGGATTTGAGAATACATTTAGGTTTTAGGTTTAGGTTTAGGTTATAGGTGTAGGTTTAGGTTATAGGTTTAGGTTTAGGTTATAGGTTATAGCTTTAGGGAATTGAGAATAGGTTAAGGTTTAGGTTTAGGAAATCGGGTTTAGGTTCGGGATCGGGTTTAGGTTTTAGGTTATAGGTCATAGGTTTAGGTTATAGGTTAATATTGTTTGGGTTATAGCTTAAGGTTTAGGTTTAGGTTTAGGTTATAAGTATAGGTTTAGGTTTAGGTTAAGGTTTAGGTCTAGGCTATAAGTATAGGTTTTGGGAATTGAGAATAGGTTTAGGTTAAGGTTATAAGTTTAGGTTTAGCTTATAGGTTAAGGTTTAGGTTTAGGTTATAAGTATAGGTTTTGGGATTTAAGAATAGGTTTAGGTTTAGGTTATAGGTTTAGGGATTTGAGAATACATTTAGGTTTTAGGTTTAGGTTATAGGTTTAGAGATTTAAGAATACATTTAGGTTTTAGGTTTAGGTTTAGGTTTTAGGTTATAGGTTAAGGTTATAGGTTTAGGTTATAGGTTTAGGTTTAGGTTATAGGTTATAGCTTTAGGGAATTGAAAATAGGTTAAGGTTTAGGTTTAGGAAATCAGGTGCGGGTTCGGGATCGGGTTAAGGTTTGGGTTTAGGTTTTAGGTTATAGGTTAAGGTTTAGGTTTAGGTTTAGGTTTAGTGTTGAGGGTCAAATATTGCATATTAGACACCAGTTACTACCTAGATTTACGAACATGATGTTGTTTAACGACCTATTTTAATCATGTTTATGTTGTAGGGAGAATTTAGGAGCTTGAACTAAGAAATGATGCTAAAAACATGGAATTAACACTCAGAATTCATCAAGGCAAGGGACGGACCCCAAGGGACCAAGATCGATAGATTTACACGCCAGAGATTCAAGAAAATCGAGAAAATGAAGCTTAAGTGCTCGAAATTGGTCCAGAATGCAAGATCACAAGGTTCCCACCATCCGTTCATTTCGAAACTTCATACAGGACCTGAAGACCATATATTAACTGTACACGTCGAATTTCAGGTAGTGGATCCCTCTGAAAGTGGCCCAACGGACAGATCAGCCCATAAACCATTGATTTTAGGCGCATTTGATTTCTGGATATGCTTTAAATTTGGGTTCAACCCATCAAACGAGGTGATAAAACGTATGGATGGATTGGATCTCTCGGAAACATCACCATGAACCCCAACTGAGACAGGATGTGCATGGTGCACAAGTGCACCAGATGTGCACGGCAAATGCATCTCATTCCAAAATGGGATGGTCCCATGACTCAGTCAAAAATGGCAACTGCCGTTTTGCGTTTTTTTTTTTTTTTTGCACAAACAGTGGCGTGGAAGCCTTTTGCAGATCATTGTGGGCCACCATCGTGACCCACGTGGACAATTTAAACCATCCATCATGCAAAGGGTTTACCGACGATTCAAACTCTGAAAAGATCATATGTTGGGGTGCATGTACGAACACATAGTTCTCAGCCAAAGGAGAGCCTCTACATTACGAAATTAATGGACAATAGTGGTTTAGAGGCGTTGTGGGCCACTGTGAGTAGATGTCTAGACAATCCACACCATTCATCTGTTAGGTTATTCAGAACCGTCCGTTGGGCCGTTTCCCTTTTTTTGGAAGTGCATCGTTGTGCACACACCAAGCCAACGAGATTCCAGCTGTTTCGGTTACGCAACATAGCTAGCTGCATAAACTTTGCAGCTGCGTAATCTTTGCAGCTGCCTAATGAAGCTTTCACAACAATGTTATAGCAGCTCCGCACAAGGATCTTGGTGGGCGAGGAAGCAATGATCAATGATCTGAACCGTTCTAGAGAATAGATTGAATGCAAGAAACGCTTGGAGCCAAATTGCTGTTAAGAAAATAGAGACTCGGCTACTGCTTGAACACCGCGTTTTGGGACTATCAGGGACAGAAAGATGACCCATCAAAGGATCAACCTATTGCTAACAACATGAATGGTGCAGATTGAAAGATTACCCGTCGCTCAGAAAGGAAAGTGGGCAATTTCTGGCTGTCGTCTTGGCTATGTAAACAGGGTTTGTGATAGCCAACTTATGCACGCAATTGATTGCGTGATGTCTCTCTTCCAGCTGACTTCTCCACCGTCCAAAACAGCTATAAAGAGAAAGAGGAGAAGGAGAGAGAGGGGGAGTTTTTAACGAGAGAGAGAGAGAGAGAGAGAGAGAGAGAGAGTTGTTTTATTTTCTTATTTATTTGTTTGTCTGAATTTTTGGAGATCTAGTCCAATCATGTTAGACTAAACCTCTTAGCTAGGGCTAAGAGGTGAAGTTTATAGCGTGATGGGGATTTCTACAGCCTGGATTCATGACTGAATTGATGTTGATCTTGGTTTGATTTTAAGGAATGCGGTTAGTTTTTAATGGTTTGTTGTCACTGACATTACAATAGATCTGCAATGGCTTGAGTATTTCCTCTTCCCTTCTTGTGATTATGAAGCCAGGACGCTCTGTTGTTCACCATCGCCCCTTGGACATGGTGGAATGACAGAACTCTTCCTGACATTCATACATCTCTCAGATTGGTTGTGGATTGGTTTAATTCTGTTATTTATCTTGTCTCATGGGCATAGTTTGGTGATGGAATCCATTCTAATTTACACCCTTCTTATCTCTTGAAAACTAGATCAAAAGATGTTCAAATTGTGCTTGAGTAATATATCTTCCAACTGGATGAAGATGGGACTCGAAGTCTAGTTGAGTTCATGAATCAAGTGTAGATCTCTCTGATCTCTACAAGTGGATCCTCTGAATCCCTAGTTCCCCACCTTTAAATTCTACAACTTTTAGATTGTTATTTTACCATTATTCACTCATATTCACTTGATTTGGATTTCATCTTAGTCTAGTTCTCCTTCTGGTTACTTTCAGATTACGTACAGGATCCAGTCCCTTGGGAATCGACCTCGGTCTCACCGAGTTTATTACTACATCACAACCTGATACTTGGGGAGAGAACATTTAGGTTATAAGTATAGGTTTAGGTTTAGGTTAAGGTTAAGGTTTAGGTTTAGGTTATAAGTATAGGTTTTGGGAATTGAGAATAGGTTTAGGTTAAGGTTATAAGTATAGGTTATGGTTTAGGTTTAGGTTATAAGTATAGGTTTTGGGATTTGAGAATAGGTTTAGGTTTAGGTTATAGGTTTAAGGATTTGAGAATACATTTAGGTTTTAGGTTTAGGTTTAGGTTATAGGTTATCGGTTATAGGTTATAGGTTTAGGTTTAGGTTATAGGTTATAGCTTTAGGGAATTGAGAATAGGTTAAGGTTTAGGTTTAGGAAATCGGGTTCGGGTTCGGGATCAGGTTTAAGTTTGGGTTTAGGTTTTAGGTTATAGGTTATAGGTTATAGGTTATAAGTATAGGTTTAGGTTTAGGTTTAGGTTATAAGTATAGGTTTTGGGAATTGAGAATAGGTATAGGTTAAGGTTATAAGTTTAGGTTAAGGTTATAAATATAGGTTTAAGTTAAGGTTATACGTATAGGTTTAGGTTATAGGTTAAGGTTTAGGTTTAGGTTATAAGTATAGGTTTTGGGATTTGAGAATAGGTTTAGGTTTAGGTTATAGGTTTAGGGATTTGAGAATACATTTAGGTTTTAGGTTTAGGTTTAGGTTATAGGTTTAGGTTAAGGTTATAGGTTTATCTTATAGGTTTAGATTTAGGTTTTAGGTTATAGCTTTAGGGAATTGAGAATAGGTTAAGGTTTAGGTTTAGGAAATCGGGTTCAGGTTCGGGATCGGTTTAGGTTTGGGTTTAGGTTTTAGGTTATAGGTTATAGGTTTAGGTTATAGGTTAAGGTTTGGGTTATAGGTTAAGGTTTAGGTTTAGGTTTAGGTTATAGGTTATAAGTATAGGTTTAGGTTTAGGTTAAGGTTTAGGTTTAGGTTATAAGTATAGGTTTTGGGAATTGAGAATAGGTTTAGGTTAAGGTTATAAGTTTAGGTTAAAGTTATAAGTATAGGTTAAGGTTATAGATTAAGGTTTAGGTTTAGGTTATAAGTATAGGTTTTGAGATTTGAGAATAGGTTATAGGTTTAAGGATTTGAGATTACATTTAGTTTTTAGGTTTAGGTTTAGGTTTTACGTTTAGGTTAAGGTTATAGGTGTAGGTTTAGGTTATAAGTTATAGCTTAAGGGAATTGAGAATAGGTTAAGGTTTAGGTTTAGGAAATCGAGTTTGAGTTCGGGATCGGGTTTAGGTTTGGGTTTAGGTTTTAGGTTATAGGATATAGGTTTAGGTTATAGGTTAATGTTTGGGTTATAGGTTAAGGTTTAGGTTTAGGTTTAGGTTATAGGTTATAAGAATAGGTTTAGGTTATCAGTATAGGTTTTGGGATTTAAGAATAGGTTTAGGTTAAGGTTATAAGTATAGGTTATAAGTTATAGGTTAAGGTTTAGGTTTAGGTTATAGAGGTTTAGGTTTAGGTTATAGGTTATAAGTTAAGGTTTAGGTTTAGGTTATAGGTCATAGGTTTAGGTTTAGGTTTACGTTTAAGTTATAGGTTTAGGTTTAGGTTATAGGTTTAGGTCATAGGTTTAGGTTTAAGCTATAGGTTTAGGTCTAAGTTTAGGGAATCAGGTTCGATTTCGGGTTCGAAACGGGTTTAGGTATTCTCTAGTATTATCTACTATTGAACCTAGTTTATCTAGTACATACTAGTAACATACAACCAATATTGGGGCACCATACCATAAGCTACTAGAATTTCATGTCCCCCTAAACAAGGTATCCTCCATTAATAACATATATATATATATATATATATATATAATATATATATATATATATAAAAAAGTTCTTTATTTTCATTTACATTCGCGAATACATTCATCATCCATCCAAGAAAATTGAAACAAGTACTGTTACTCTATGACTAACAGTTGAAAAGGAAAATCATGCATCTTATCTTACCGCCGTAATTGACGGCACATCGGACTGGCCCGGGGAACCATGTGATACATCCATCCCCAAGATGATTGTGGGCACTCCAAAAATCAGGGGAATGAAAGGTGAGTGTTCAACTGCAAGTAAGGAATTCTCTCCACCAAGCCGTTGAAAAGAAAAGAAAGGAGATTTTCAACTAGACAGAGATATCACACTTGAAAGTCCATAGATTGACAGCTCACCTTGGCATTTATCTTCAAAAGAACATTTGTCAGGCATTGGTCATTGACTCTTTGAGGCGCAATGCATTGAGCGACAATACCAAATTCTGTCAGGTTCTTTTTCTTCCATGGACCTTCAGAAATGACACAAACTCATATATTAAATGTAAAATAGAACAAAAATAACAGTATTCATTACATCTGCTCCACTCTAATAGTAGGTGGAGAATGCCTCCACTGAGGACTCTCTTCAAAGCAATCAAATGGCTGATCAATGAACTAAAATATAACAAATTGTAAGGATCCAAACAAAACAGCCGAAACAACAGTATTCATTATCTACAGACACCTTGATCATATGGAAGCCCAGTTGAGCACCAAGTCAATACGCACCCAAATATAGTATAAAAATTGGTACTTGTGGCTCATGTTCTAAAATATCAATAGATTTTTGCGTCTCTTTCTCTTTTTACCAAATAACTAAAAGAAAGAAAAATCATGTTAAAAAAGGATACAATTGGTGTCTAAAATAAGAAAGCAGAGTGTGATGAATGATACACAGACAGTTCAAAATTATTGAGAAATTTATACTTGGGAAATAAGTAATTAGACTAAGTTATCCAAAATTTGATACCAGTTTAGGTGCATAATTGACAAAATATTCATGATCCAATCGATCAACTTGGACCACACTTCAAAAACACACAAATCAAATATTCTAACCATCAATCAAATAGCCTATAAAATGGATGGTTAGGTACTATTTAAGTCATAGCTGCACAAACAAAGGAAACTTGTCAAAAAGAACACATCTCAACAATCTAATTATTAACTTAGAATACAATCCAACCAACATAGCATGGATGAACTCTTGTTCTCTTGACTCATATTTTGTTGGATTAAGATCCTTTATTTTTAAAGCCTTAAGGCTACTCTTGTTTTCATTTAAATTTCAAAATTACTGCCTTGCAGGCTGTCCTCAAGTCTCACAATTCTGTTATATATACAATGAGACCTGGAATAAGCTGGATAGACATGCACAAGTAAGTTTTGCTTTTTTTAATGTTCCTCTAGAAGTATGTGAAATGGAATAGATAACCCCTCTCCCCGCCCACCTTGGGGAATAAGCTCCAATTTTATGCTTGTTTCTACGAAGTTTCTCTTTATAGAAGCTTACAAAAAAAGGAACTTTTCTCCAAAGATGCCACATAGTAACAAGTAGTCTCATACATTCTTCCCATTCTCCTATGTATCACCAATGCTACATCTACATGTCAGGAGTTATTCTGTCTCTGATATATTTCCATGACAAATAAATACTAAGTAGTGACAGTGAATGCATGTGTAAATGAAAATGAAAATATGAACAAAGATCTAGATGCAAATGATCAAGAATAGAGTGAGATCACAAACTGATTTGGCCCCACTCATTCCTTTTGGACAACCTACATATAAAGAATCAGAGAATAAATTCAATACATGCTTTATATTAACAAAGATCTGGGGCACTCAAATTACAGTTACTAGGTGTACATGACACTACATCTTGAATAAAATAGGTATTAGTATGTGAAAACATTAATAAATAATGGTTGCAAGCTGGAACATTGTTGCGCAGGACATCCATCAAGCTGTTGTCCATATTTTCAAGGGGGGATTTATCCCGAAAGCAGTGAATGTGTCACTCATTTGCTTGATTCCGAAATCATCCGCCCCTTCTTCCTTTGCAGATTTTAGACCGATCAGTCTCTGCAATTGTCTGCACAAAACAGTAGCCAAAATCATCGCCAAGAGGCTCTCCATCATCCTTCCTTTGATTATCTGCCACGAGCAAGGAGCGTTCATCCAGGGTAGGCCCATTGCAGAAAATATTGCACTTGCTCAGGAACTATTTAGAGATTTAAATAAAAAAAACCAGGGGTGGAGACATAGCTCTAAAGGTGAATATGGAGAAGGCCTACGACAAAGTTAATTAGGAGTTTCTGAAAGGCGTTTTGTAGCGGTTCAATTTCTGTCAAGATTGGATTCGAATGGTGGAAACTTGTTGGAACTCAGTATGGTTCTTGGTGATTGTTAACGGCGAGGCAACTGGATTTTTCAAGCCGACAAGGGGACTGCGACAGGATGATCACTACGCCAAAACAGCGAAAAAAGGACGGTCCAAAACTGTCTCAAATGACCAAAAAGGACGGTCATGGACCGTCACATAGGCAGTCAAATTTTGACGTGTCCTATTACTTAAAGGACTGTTGAAAACCATCATTCTTATTGACGAAAAAAAAGACGGTCATGGACCGTCCTTAAAATGGACTGTCATAGACCGTCTCTTATGAGCCCAAAAAGGACATCCATGGGCCGTCCTTTAAAAGGACTGTCATAGACCGTCCTTAAAAAAGACTGTCATGAATAGCCTCTTATGGGCCTTCAAAGGATGGCGATAGACCGTTCTTTAAACGGACGGTCATGGACTGTCCTTTAAAAGGACTATCATGGACCGTCTTGTATGAGCCTTTAAAGGACAGTTATAGACCGCCCTTTAAAAGGACGGTCATGGACCGTCCTTTAAAAGGACTGCTATAGGCTGTCTCTTATGACCCTTAAAGGACTTTTCAAATTTGACCTACTACAGTCTTCTTCCTGATATACACCTGTTATACAATATATTTCATCACATTCACATTCACATCCATCTAAACCCAAACTACGTAAATCCATCCACACAATCTTCCTGATATACACCTGTTATACAATATATTTCATCACATTCACATTCACATCCATCTAAACCCAAACTACATAAATCCATCCAAACATACAATCTTCCTGATATACACCTGTTATACAATATATTTCATCACATTCACATTCACATTCACATCCATCTAAACCTAAACTACGTAAATCCATCCAAACACATAATCTTCCTGATATACACCTGTTATACAATATATTTCATCACATTCACATCCATCTAAACCCAAACTACGTAAATCCATCCAAACACACAATCTTCCTGATATACACCTGTTATACAATATATTTCATCAAATTCACATTCACATTCACATCCATCTAAACCCAAACTACATAAATCCATCCAAACACAATCTTATCCACATTACGTTCATCCACGCATAATACATATAAGTTTAACTTCATAAGTAAAAAAACAATCTTATCCACATTTCATCACATTCACATCCATCTAAACCCAAACTACATAAATCCATCCAAACATATACTACATCCATCCAAACACAAACAATCTTATTCACATTACATTCATCCACGCATAATACATATAAATAAGTTTAGGTTTAGGTTAGGTTATAAGCTATAGGTTTAGGGAATTGAGAATAGGTTTAGGTTTAGGAAATCGAGTTCGGGTTCGGGATCGGGTTCAAGTTTGGGTTTTCAAGTTTAGGTTTAGGTTTAGGTTAGGGAGTTGAGATTAGGATTAGGTGTAGGTGTAGGTTTAGATTTAAGAATTCGGGTTCGGGTTCGGGATTGAGTCTAGGTTTGAGTTTTCAAGTTAAGGTTTAGGTTTAGGTTTAGATTAGGGAGTTTAGATTAGGATTAGGTTTAGGTTTAGAGATTTGAGAATAGGTTAAGGTTTAGGTTTAGGAAATCGGGTTCAGGTTCGGGATCGGGTTTAGGTTTGGGTTTTCAAGTTTAAGTTTAGGTTTAGGTTAGGGAGTTGAGATTAGGACACTACAAAAAAGAGGGTTTTTAGCGACGAAACACATTTTCGTCGCTAAAAGTCACCTTTAGCGACGAAATAAATTTTCGTCGCTAAAAGTAAAACTTTTAGCGGCGAAAATTTTCGTAGCTAAAACTCGTACATTATACTTTTAGCGACGAAACGTTTCGTTGCTAAATGCCCCAAACATTTTAAGCAGTACAAGACTTTTAGCATCGAAACTTTTCGCTGCTAAAAATAAACTACCGTATCTTTTAGCTACGAAAATTTTCGTCGCCAAAAGTTTCTTTTAAAAAAAAATAATCTAGCTCAAAATCCGTATAAAATTCCTGATATACACCTGTTAACAATATATTTCATCATATTCATCCTGATATACACATTTCATCATATTCACATTCACATCCATCTAAACCCAAACTAC
Organism: Magnolia officinalis; assembly: GCA_021015155.1. NCBI lineage: Eukaryota > Viridiplantae > Streptophyta > Magnoliopsida > Magnoliales > Magnoliaceae > Magnolia > Magnolia officinalis. The sequence goes on from JAJHSJ010000017.1 coordinate 9,901,348, forward strand.
ATACACTTTTAGCGGCAAAACTGTTCGTCACTAATAAATTAAAAAATCTTTCTGTTTCTAACAGCGAAAATTTTCACTGGTAAAAACAAACTACCGTATCTTTTAGCTACGAAAATTTTCGTCGCCAAATGTTTCTTTTTGAAAAAAATATAATCTAGCCCAAAATCCGTACAAAATTCTGGATATATACCTGTTAACAATATATTCCATCATATTCATCCTGATATACACATTTCATCATATTCACATTTACATCCATCTAAATCCAAACTACATACACTTTTAATGGCGAAACTGTTTGTCACTAAAAAATTAAAAAATCTTTCTGTTTTTAGCAGCGAAAATTTTCGCTGCTAAAAATAAATTACCGTATCTTTTAGCTACGAAAAGTTTCGTCGCCAAAAGTTTCTTTTTAAAAAAATTATAATCTATCTCAAAATCCGTACAAAATTCCTGATATACACCTGTTAACAATATATTCCATCATATTCATCCTGATATACACATTTCATCATATTCACATTCAGATCCATCTAAACCCAAACTACATACACTTTTAGCGGCGAAATTGTTCATCACTAAAAAATTAAAAAATCTTTCTGTTTTTAGCAGCGAAAAGTTTCGCTGCTAAAAGTCTTATACTGTACAAGACTTTTAGGAGCGAAACTTTTCGCTGCTAAAAATAAACTACCGTATCTTTTAGCTACGAAAATTTTCGTCGCCAAAAGTTTCTTTAAAAAAAATATATAATCTAGCTCAAAATCTGTACAAAATTCCTGATATACACCTGTTAACAATATATTCCATCATATTCATCCTGATATACACATTTCATCATATTCACATTCACATCCATCTAAACCCAAACTACATAAACTACATTCATCCAAACACAAATAATCTTATCTGCATCACATTCATTCACGCATAAATACATATAAACTTAACATCATAAACAAATAAATAAAAAATCACAAAGATGAAGACGGAGGTGGTGGGGCATCGGTGGGTAAGCGTGCAGCGAAAGCCTGAAACATCTCCGTCATCCGTCACTCATGCTCCATCCGCATCTCCGCCATCCTCCTTTCCTGCTCCTCCCTCTGCCTCACCAACTCCTCCATCCTCCTCTGCCTCGCCAGCTGATCCTCTATCCTCCTCTCCTGCTCCTCCCTCTGCCTGTCCTGCTCCTCCCTCTGCCTCGTCAGCTCCTCCAGGTTTAGGTTTAGGTTTAGGTTCAAGTTCAGGTTATAAGTATAGGTTTTGAGATTTGAGAATAGGTTTAGGGTTTAGGGTTTAGGAAATCGGGTTGGATTCGGGATCGGGTTTAGGTTTGGGTTTTGAAGTTTAAGCTTAGGTTAAGGTTAGGGAGTTGAGATTAAGATTAGGTGTAGGTGTAGGTTTAGGTTTAGGGATTTGAGAATACATTTAGGTTTTAGGTTTAGGTTTAGGTTTTAGGTTAAGGTTTAGGTTTTAGGTTTAGGTTACTGTTAAGTTATAGGTTATAAGTTTAGGTTTTGGTTTAGGTTAAGGTTATAGGTTTAGGTTAAGGTTTTGGTTTAGTTTTAGGTTAAGGTTTAGGTTTAGGTTATAAGCTATAGGTTTAGGGAATTGAGAATTGGTTAAGGTTTAGGTTTAGGTAATCGGGTTTGGGTTCAGGATCTGGTTTAGGCTTGGTTTTTCATGTTTAGGTTTAGGTTTAGGTTTAGGTTAGGGAGTTGAGATTGGGATTAGGTGTAGGTTTAGGTTTAGGGATTTGAGAATAGGTTAATGTTTGGGTATAGGTTTAGGTTTAGGTTTTAGCTTATAGGTTTAGGTTTTGGTTTTAGGTTTAGGTTAAGGTTATAAGTTTAGGTTATAGGTTAAGGCATAGGTTATAGGTTTTTGTTTAGGTTGATGTTATAGGTTTTGGTTTAGGTTTAGGTTTAGGTTTATAGGTTTAGGTTATAGGTCATAGGTTTAGGTTAAGGTTTAGGTTACAGGTTTTGGTTTAGGTTAAGGTTATAGGCTTTGGTTTAGGTTAAGGTTCAGGTTTTGGGTTTATGTTAAGGTTATAGGTTAAGGTTATAGGTTTAGGTTAGGTTTAGGTTTAGGTTATAGGTTATAGGTTATAGCTTTGGGAAGTGAAAATAGTTTTAGGTTTAGGAAATCGGGTTCGGGTTCGGGTTCGGGATCGGGTTTAGGCTTGGCTTTTCATGTTTAGGTTTAGGTTTAGTTTAGGGAGTTGAGATTGGGATTTGGTGTAGGTTTAGGTTTAGGGATTTGAGAATAGGTTAAGGTTTAGGTATAGGTTTAGGAAATCGGGTTCGGGTTCGGGTTTAGGCTTGGGTTTTCATGTTTAGGTTTAGGTTAGGGAATTGAGATTGGGATTTGGTGTAGGTATAAGTTTAAAGATTTGAGAATAGGTTAAGGTTTAGGTATAGGTTTAGGAAATCGGGTTCGGGTTCAGGTTCGGGTTTAGGCTTGGGTTTTCAAGTTTAGGTTTAGGTTTAGGTTAGGGAGTTGATAGGTATCATGTGTAGGTTTAGGTTTAGGGATTTGAGAATAGGTTAAGGTTTAGGTATAGGTATAGGTTTAGGTTTTAGCTTATAGGTTTAGGTTTTGGTTTTAGGTTTAGGTTATAGGTTAAGGTTAAGGTTTAGGTTATAGGTTTTAGTTTAGGTTAAAGTTATAGGTTTTGGTTTGGGTTATAGGTTTAGGTTTAGGTTTAGGTTTTACTTTATAGGTTTAGGTTTTGGTTTTGGTTTTAGGTTAAGGTTTAGGTTACAGGTTTTGGTTTAGGTTAAGGTTATAGGCTTTGGTTTAGGTTAAGGTTTAGGTTTTGGGTTTATGTTAAGGTTATAGGTTAAGGTTATAGGTTGAGGTTAGGTTTAGGTTTAGGTTATAGGTTATAGCTTTGGGAATTGAGAATAGGTTAAGGTTTAGGTTTGGGTTCGGGATCGGGTTTAGGCTTGGGTTTTCAAGTTTAGATTTAGGTTTAGGTTAGTGAGTTGAGATTGGGATAAGGTGTAGGTTTAGGTTTAGGGATTTGAGAATAGGTTAAGGTTTAGGTATAGGTTTAGGTTTAGGTTTTAGCTTATAGATTTAGGTTTTGGTTCTAGGTTTAGGTTAAGGTTATAAGTTTAGGTTATAGGTTAAGGTTTAGGTTATAGGTTTTTGTTTAGGTTTAGGTTTTAGTTTATAGGTTTAGGTTATAGGTTTAGGTTTTGGTTTTAGGTTTAGGTTAAGGGTATAATTTTAGGTTAAGGTTTAGGTGACAGGTTTTGGTTTAGGTTAAGGTTATAGGTTTTGGTTTAGGTTTTGGGTTTATGTTAAGGTTATAGGTTAAGGTTTTAGGCTTAGGTTAGGTTTTGGTTTAGGTTATAGGTTATAGCTTCGGGATTTGAGAATAGGTTAAGGTTTAGGTTTAGAAAATCAAGTTCGGGTTCGGGATCGGGTTTAGGCTTGGGTTTTCATATTTAGGTTTAGGTTTAGGTTTAGGTTAGAGAGTTGAGATCGGTATTTGGTGTAGGTTTAGGTTTAGGGATTTGAGAATAGGTTAAGGTTTAGGTTTAGGAAATCAGGTTCGGGATCGGGTTTTGAAGTTTAGGTTTAGGTTGGGGAGTTGAGATTGGGATTGGGATTAGGTTTAGGTTTAGGGATTTGAGAATACATTTAGGTTTTAGGTTTAGGTTTAGGTTTTAGCTTATAGGTTTAGGTTATAGGTTTAGGTTTTGGTTTTAGGTTTAGATTAAGGTTATAAGTTTAGGCTATCGGTTATAGGTTAAGGTTTAGGTTATAGGTTTTTGTTTCGGTTAAGGTTATAGGTTTTTGTTTAGGTTTAGGTTTAGGTTTTAGTTTATAGGTTTAGGTTATAGGTTTAGGTTTAGGTTTTAGGTTTAGGTTAAGGTTTAAGTTATAGGTTTTGGTTTAGGTTAAGGTTATAGGTTTTGGTTTAGGTTAAGGTTTAGGTTTTGGGTTTATGTTAAGGTTATAGGTTTAGGTTGGGTTTAGCTTTAGGTTATAGGTTATAGGTTATAGCTTTGGGAATTGAGAATAGGTTAAGGTTTAGGTATAGGAAATCGGGTTTTGGTTCGGGATTGGGTTTAGGCTTGGGTTTTCATGTTTAGGTTTAGGTTTAGGTTAGGGAGTTGAGATTGGGATTTGGTGTAGGTTTAGGTTTAGGGATTTGAGAATAGGTTAAGGTTTAGGTTTAGGTTTAGGAAATCGGGTTCGAGTTCGGGATCGGGTTTAGGCTTGGGTTTTCAAGGTTAGGTTTAGGTTTAGGTTAGGGAGTTGAGATTGGGATTAGGTGTAGGTTTAGGTTTAGGGATTTGAGAATAGGTTAAGGTTTAGGTTTAGGTTTAGGTTATAGGTTTAGGTTTTGGTTTTGGTTTTAGGTTTAGGTTAAAGTTATAAGTTTAGGTTAAGGTTTAGGTTACAGGTTTTGGTTTAGGTTATAGGTTTTGGTTTAGGTTTAGGTTATAGGTTTTGGTTTTAGTTTAGGTTAAGATTATAAGTTTAGGTTATAGGTAATAGGTTCTAGGTTTTGGTTTGGTTTAGGTTTCTCGGTTTTGGTTTCGGTTCTCGGTTTCGGTTTCGGTTTAGGTTTTCGTTTCTAGGTTTCGGTTAGCGGTTTCGGTTTCGGGCTTTGAGAATAGGTTTAGGTTTAGGTTTAGGAAATCAGGTTTTCATGTTTAGGTTTAGCTTTAGGTTAGGGAGTTGAGATTGGGATTAGGTGTAGGTTTAGGTTTAGGATTTGAGAATATGTTAAGGTTTATGTTTAGGAAATCGGGTTCGGGTTCGGGATCGGGTTTAGAAGTTTAGGTTTAGGTTTAGGTTGGGGACTTGAGACTGGGATTGGGATTAGGTTTAGGTTTAGGGATTGGAGAATACCATTAGGTTTTAGGTTTAGGTTTAGGTTTTAGCTTATAAATATTGGTTTTGGTTTTAGGTTTAGGTTAAGGTTATAGGTTTAGGTTTATTGGTTTGGGTTCGGGTTCGGTTTAGGTTTAAGTTATAGGTTATAGCTTTGGGAATTGAGAATAGGTTAAGGTTTAGGTTTAGGAAACTGGGTTCAGGTTCGAGATCGGGTTTAGGTTTGGGTTTTCAAGTTCAGGTTTAGGTTTAGGTTAGAGAGTTAAGAATAGGATTTGGTGTAGGTTTAGGTTTAAGGATTGAGAAAAGGTTAAGGTTTAGGTTTAGGTTTAGGTTTTAGCTTATAGGTTTAGGTTTTGGTTTTAGGTTTAGGTTAAGGTTATAAGTTTAGGTTATAGGTTATAGGTATAGGTTTAGGTTATAGGTTTTTGTTTAGGTTAAGGTTATAGGTTTTGGTTTAGGTTATAGGTATAGGTTTAGGTTTAGATTTAGGTTTTAGTTTATAGGTTTGGGTTCTAGGTTTAGGTTTTGGTTTTTGGTTTAGGTTAAGGTTCTCCGTTTCGGTTAGGTTTGGTTATAGGTTTTTGTTTCGGTTGCGGTTATCGGTTTTGGTTTAGGTTCTAGGTTTAGGTTTTTAGGTTTTAGTTTATAGGTTTAGGTTATAAGTTATAGGTTTAGGTTCTGGTTTTAGGTTTAGGTTCAGGTTATAAGTTTAGGTTAAGGTTTAGGTTACAGGTTTTGGTTTAGGTTAAGGTTATAGGCTTTGGTTTAGGTTAAGGTTTAGGTTTTGGGTTTAGGTTAAGGTTATAGGTTTAGGTTAGGTTTAGGTTTAGGTTATAGGTTATAGGTTATAGCTTTGGGAATTGAGAATAGGTTAAGGTTTAGGTTGAGAAAACTGGGTTCGGGTTCGGGTTCAGGTTCAGGATCGGGTTTAGGTTTGGGTTTTCCAGATTAGGTTTAGGTTTAGGGATTTAAGAATAGGATTAGGTTATAGGTATAGGTTCAGGTTGGGTTATAAGTTTAGGTTAAGGGTGTGGTACCTGCAAATACAGACATAAAAACGGCCTGTCCAAATGGCCAGGCCCTTCCAATACTGTCCATAGGAAATGGACAGCTTCATCATGGTCATAACAGCGGTTCCCACCTTCCAGGGACCCCCGCTCTTCCGGATAGCTCCAACGCTCCATTAATTTTGAACAAATACATAAATACGGCCTGTCCAAATGGCCAGGCCCTTCCAATGCTGTCCATAGGAAATGGACAGCTTCATCATGGTTATAACAGCGGTTCCCACCTTCCAGGGACCCCCGCTCTTCCGGATAGCTCCGACGCACATCCGGGTCAGCTCCATTAATTTTGATTCCCACCCGATCAGTGACTCAACCTGATTTAATAGAGGTGAGTAAGCCACTGTTTTCTCAGCTAGGGTGTTCTACATGTGTGACATTTTTGCAGAAAATGTGGTCTAACATGATAAGCATAGCTGTGTATACTCATCCTTTGCAAGGATGGTGGGAAAGAAAGCTCAGGCAAAGTCATCTTGCAACAAGGAAATTTACCTGTGTAAAATATGTAATCAACTGTGCCAATGAAATCTCAAGTGTAGTTTGTGAACTACGGTTCATTAGTCATGGGGTCCATTCTCCTTCTTTGTTGCTCCAAACCAATTCCAACTCCCACCATCCTTGCAAAGGATGAGTATGCACTGACCTGCAATAAAAGCCTAGCAATGTAAAAGAAAAGATCTATGTGAATAAATGTCAATGCCTAACAATGTAAAAGAAAAGAAAATGACACAACTCACCTTGACGCCCTTTTCGCTCAGAGAAGATTCGAAGAAGTATCCTCTTCCATCTTGGAGAATTTGCAGCTATGAGTCCTCCCTGTGTTTTGTTGAAGTTGAAGCCTTTGCAAATGTTTTAAAGAAATTCATCTATTGCATTGATCTTGGAATATCACTTCCAAAGCTGAAAACCATGTAGAGAACATCATAATTTCTGACTCACTGTTAATTTAGAAGGAATACAATAGAACGCATAGCTTGGGTGTCAAGTAGGCAGTGGGATTACACAGAGAAACAAGATACAAAAAACCTGCATGTAGAAATTTCTTCTCAATGACCCACCCACAGCCTTGTGAAAGGAGTCCAACTGAATTTTCATTTCATACTTGTAAATGATATAATTTTTAGAACAAAAGAAGGCCCCGTCACTTTATTTATGTAATACAACTAAGTTCTGCACACTTAAGTGTGACAGTTTTTCCATGATGCTACCAGGAAAAAATTCGAATGCAATTTACATAACAAAGCACTCTCCCAAAGCCTAATAATCAATACAAGATGGTTCAGCCACTTGTGCAATTAGGGAAGGTTCAAAAGGACATACATATTTATTATTTTTTAGTGATTTAATTGCTTATGGGAGATATGTAACACTTTAAAATGCATCTCCAATCAAGATTTTGGAATTGGGGTTTGATGAAATGATTGCTGATTTTATTTGAATTCTTCTGTTTTTCCTATGCTTATGGTTCTTTTCAGTGATTGAAATGCATATGTATGTCTTTCTTTTTTTCGTGCATGTGAATGATATAAAGCATTATAATTCAAGGTTCTTGTAGTCTAGGTCTGATGAATTAATAGCTGGGATTGTGTGATTTGTGCCATTGCTATGATTCTGTTTTTAACTTTTTTTTCTTTAATATATATATATATATAGTGATACCAATGCTTGTGGGAGATTGGCATAGCTCTTTATAGTACATGTAAATGCCATAAAACATCTAAATTCATGGCTTTACTTCTATGGGTCTGATTGAATGAAAAGAATTTCTATGAACTGTTAGTGTCTTTCTATCAAAAAAGAAAAAAAGAAAAGAAAAGAAAAAGGAACTGTTTTTATCTGGCTCTCTCTCTCTCTCTCTCTCTCTCTCTCTCTCTCTCTCTCTCTCTCTCTCTCTCTCTCTCTCTCTCTCTCTCTCTCTCTCTCTCTTCTTCTTCTTCTTCTTCTTCTTCTTCTTCTTCTTCTTCTTCTTCTTCTTCTTCTTCTTCTTCTTCTTCTTCCAGTGATTTTAAATGCTTCCGTGAGATGGTTATGTAGCTGTTTTAAGTACACGTAAACACTATAAATTAATCCATGGGTTTACTATCTGGATCTGATGAAACAATGCCTAAAATTGTATCGATTCTGCTATTTTTGTTACAATTCTGTTTTTTTAGTTTTTCTCATTTGAGGATGTGTTTAGATGCACAAGTGAATTGAATTGTCAGTGTTCAGTTTGATCAAGAGGAAATGACAGAAAATAACCATGTTTCCTAGTATTTGTATTGAGGGATTAACCATCAAATTCCAGCTACATTCATTTCAAGTCCAACTTGAAACTAATGAACAATTCCTCATTAGATGAATAATTGCAACTGAAAGGACCTAAAAATGATGAGAGAAGACCATAAATGAAAGGACTAAGAAAGGGAAATGGAAATCAATTAATATATTGAAATGAATAATCATATAGCTCAATAGAGTTTAAAGAATTAAACATTCAACATATAAATCCATGTTTCTAAAGTTACTTAATCAAGACTACATTTACTTAATCAAGCCCATCACGATGGTCCTTTCCCATTCATGCAACTCCTTACCTCATCTTTATTTCATTATACAGGTGAAATACCATGCATTCATCACAGTCAACCCATCTCTTAAACCTTATCTCAAATGGCCATTTCTAATGATTTCAATCAAAGATCAGATGTTAAACATCTAGGAAACCAAAAATGGGGTTTTTCATAGGGATATATAACATCAACAGTTATTGTTTTTGTTTTTCTTGTTCCACAGAAGAGTCCTGAATTTCACCGCTGACGGGCTTATGCTGATCCATCACCAAGTAAATACGTTTTCAGCCAAGAGATTTAAGAAAAAAAGAAAGAAAGACACCAACCATGGAAAGAACAGTATATAACGTAAAACAGTTTTCAAACTGTACCAACAAAGCACAAAGATGATGAACTGGTGATTAATAAATTCTCTGTTCCAAAGCAACAAACCTACCACATTAGTCAAGAACCTACATTTTCACGTGCCAGTTCTTCTTTAGGAGAATTCTTTTGACGTAAAGCCACTCTCATGCAAGTCATACTACACAAAGTACACAACGGAAACAAGTGGCTTCTACAAACATTTGTGAGAAACTAGAAAACAACATTCAATCAGTTACCTCCAAGATCACAAACAAACAGTCCCTATAGACCCTAGCAAGAAACTAAAGAAAACTCACAGCCATGGTTCTAATCACATTTATCTTTCGAGATGTAAATGTAAAAGAACAAAGTGAGCTTTCAATTTGATTGGATATTTATAATGCATGTTATGCATATTACAGATTACAAAGTATGACAATAGGAATCAACTACAGTTGAAGGCATCCTAGTTATGAGGAAGATCAGTCAAAAACAGCAATAACATTCCTTTGAACTCCTTGAAAGTAATGTGCTTGCAAATTTTGAGCCCTATCCCACTTATCTCTCCTATATACATAGTGAAATGCTCACCAAGGAACTGGTTCTCAAGATATCTCGTGAGATTTTTTTTTGAGAACTCATCTCATGTGATATGAGCACAAAATCTGAATGGTCCACTGGATAAGTCACATAATGAAACCCATAGGGCCCAAAAGTTAGTCTGATCCTAAAATCTGGTGGGCCATAGCAAAGTGAGAGGGAATTTTCACCAGGGCCCACTTGAGTTACGAAACAACTTGATTTTTTGCCCAACCCTTCATTTAAGTTAGATGAAGGGCCTGAATGGCCTAGATTGCATATACACATGACATGAGATGAGTTCTCAAATAGTTCTCATGAGTTCTCATGAGAACCGGTTCCCAGGTGAGCATGACTCTACAATGGCGAGCAGCCAGGGGCAGAGTCCTTCCACCAATTAGTTTTAAAGGTTAAAAACTGTGTTAGTAATGGGCATGGAAGGTTTTTAAAACAGAGTGAAGGGCTAGAAGGTAATTTGGAGGTGAAGCTTCCGCTGGGATGAGCTCGCTCCCCTTTTTTGTTTTTTGTTTTTTTTAAGAAACTGCTGTCCCTACACTCCTTCCCACCATTATCAAATTCATCTCCACTCCTATGATATAAGTTCAATTCATCTCCTCAAAAGTGGCACTCATGCATAAGAATCCACACCACTCAAACTACGGGGTAAATTATGAATGCAGAATATCTCTAAAATCACAATGATAAATTAATCCTAACCATCCAATGTAAGGCTGTCATATTGATTGTTAGAATTATAACAGCGAGTGGTCCAAATTCCTATGGAAAAATCAGTTGGTAACCATCAAGTTATCAGTGTAATTTCAACTTTCAAGGCCATGCTAGATCCACATGTCTCAATGTATTGCTACAGTCTCCTTAACCTTTGAATAATCAAAGGTTTGAAACATTTTAGGTCGGTTTTTTTTTTTTTTTTTTTGAGGGACCCTACCTCTAATTACAGATTGTAATTACATTCCTCATTATTCATTTTGAGGGACCCTACCTCTAATTGCAGTTATCTCACTTTCAAGTTGGACTTGAAAGGAACTCAACTGCAGTGCTCAGGGCTACTTCCTCATTGGAAGAATATGAGCTCTAGTTAACATCATTTTACCATTTCTCTTGATGTCACTGGATGTTTGCAATTCGATTCACCAGTAAATCCAAGCACGACCTTAAATTGGGATTATCAGTGTTTCAAAATGAGTTTTTTATGATGAAATCTTGATCAGTACCATATTCTGATACTACTGTTGCTTGTGTATACACCCATGCAGGCACTAGCTGATCCATACTTTAATGGTTTGGCAAATGTCGATCGCGAATCGTCAACACAACCCATTTCAAAACTAGAATTTGAGTTTGAAAGGTGGAAATTGGGAAAAGACGATGTAAGAGAGTTAATTTATCGAGAGGTACGGCCAGCCTATTTAAAAGTCTTGTCATAACGGGATTATGATTTTTGGAAACTCCACCTTTTACTTATAATGACTTTTCTTGTAAAAGTAAACAGATTTTAGAGTATCATCCCCAGATGTTACAGGAGTATCTTCGTGGTGCGGAGCAGACTAGCTTCATGTACCCAAGGTCAGGAGGCATTTCTCTACATTTTTCAGATGAAATATAGGTTTTATTGTCCATAACCAATACAAAAAGATAGGGCTCTATGCTGATCCTTGGTGTAAGCTTACATTGATTGAAAACTCACGTCTGTTAAGTATCAATAGTCAAATATATAAACAATTGGTGCTAGTCTCCACACATTAAAATTGGTAGACAAAGGCCTAGTACTCTCATTATCTCTACGTTGGAATAATATTCAACAGTGTGTTAACAATTGACATGTTTAGTCACCATAGATGTTTAATGATAATGCCCTAAACGAGTCTGCCATAGGTATTCCTGTTGCTTATTTGGAAAGGATGAATCAGAAACAAATGCAGAAGAACCATCTCTAGTCTCGAACAAATAGATACCATTCTCTTCACGGCCACTTCCAATCCTCTTTCACATTTTTACTTCTAAAAGAGAAAATAAGAAGGGAAAAAAGGTGACATTGCAATTTAGTTGCCTTGTGAGGGAACTAACCAATGGTAAATTAGATGGGAAAGAAGGAAGATGCACGACTAAGGAGAGACAAAAGATGGTGAAATTTGATAGACTCCTTTTCTGATGGGTGTAGAAAGAGATCCATTTGCTAGTTTTATCAGTGGCAACTGAAATATCCAGAGCATGGCATAGTCTGGCCAAGGAAGGGAAGGACGATCGGAGCAGAGAATCTCTATTTAGTTGACTTGAGAGCTACATTGTTGAAACTTGTGTATCATTCCATTAAGAATAACCAGATTATATCCAAGTTACATGCGCATGTAATATATGTATATGGATGAAAATTTAATTTCTAAATAAGACAATCTAGAAAATAATCTACCTCTAGTCTACTCTATCCTACCACACTCTATCCTTCAAAAAAATAAATATACTCTATCCTAACAAACCCCCCTCAAACTCAAAGTGGCTAAGTGAACACTTGAGTTTGAAATGCATTGACACGTTTATTTTGAAATAAAATAAAATTTCTACAATGATGAAGTCTGATGAGGTAAAATGATCAGGTCTTCAACACCTGAAATGATCGTAGAGACGATGTCAAAGTAGCAGCGAGTAGCAACATTCAACTCAAAATGCCATAGACAGAACAATAACAGGTACCAAACAAAAATTCTGATGATTAGATGCCAATGACAGCAAACCTCATGCGACAGATACTAGTGATGAGAGACAAATGCTGGTGACAAACACGCCAATTTCCTGCTAAAGACTCTCGCAGGAAGTTCCTGCTCGGATGGTGGGTGGGTCTCACGTTGGAGTTTGTAAGAAATCCACTGATCTATGCTTTCATCAACCCAAGCATTCAAGCTGATCCACGCAACATGAGGCTTATACTGATCTATGCTTTCATCAACCCAAAGCCAAACGTTTGTGTGCTTGCAACATCACAAGAAGAAAAGAGAAAAGGCAAAGACAGATGGAAGGACTTCTGGAATAAAAACAGCAAGAAGAGGAACAATCGGCGAGGAAAATAGGGGATTTCGAAAGAAGCTCACCTATTTGAGATGAATCTTCAAGGATTCAAATCTCTGGCGAGGAAGATTGCGCCGTTCGAAAGAGGGAAGAGCTCTCGCAAGGAAGAACGCCCATTCGAAAGAGGAATCGTGCGTTTGAAAATCCCTCATCTGAAATGAGGAGATAATTTCAAATCCGTTAATTGTGTGTTTACCATCATTTATAACATATACATTATTACCATCCGTACATGTAATGGACCATTTACTGGATGGTTACGATAGTTTTATATAATAAAATTATATACATATTACCCATCTACAACTAGACCCATTATTTAGTTGGTCTGGATAACCCTATATGATTACCACTATTGATATAAACAAGCCACCACATTTTTACAGAAAATGAAAAACCCACACACATTTACAGTTATAAAAAACGCTACCTTGAGCATAGGATCTGGTAGGGCTCTATGGGTCCCACCATGATGTTTTTCCTTCATCCACACCGTACATCCATTTCTATATATTCTTTTAAGAATTATGAAAAAAAAATGAAGTCTAAATAAATCTAGGTTGAACAACACCACAAGCTTAAAATAGCATTTGGACGTCCACCATTTTAAAAACTTTCGCTAAGATTTAGATAGTTTTAGTTACGCCCTTTAGCCGTCAGAATTTCTGACGGATTTTATCCGTAGCCGATACCACGCCAAGTATGTCAACTTTGCCCAAATTTTTTGTAGTGGCTGTAATGCTATCCATGAAAAATAAATAACTTTATCATGCGCAAGGATGCTGGGTGGGGCCCACCACCATGATTGTAGAAAATCTACTCTGTTAATCCATTTATAGAGCTCATTTTAGAAAATTATACTAAAAACTAAGTGGATCTAAAACTGAAGTGGGCACACGAGACGAAATAGTGTGGATTCAGTGAAAATCGTTGAAAATTCTTACAGCCATAAAAAGCTTTGTTTCAAGCTCTTTTTTTATTTATTTATTTATTTCTTTTGTATTTTCACTTCATTCCAGTATTAATGACCTTATTAACTGTTTGGATGACATATAAACACTAATGTGGGCCGACAGAGCACCGACCACCAGCCACAGGGCTAGTAGCAGGGGAACTATTCATCTCATTTCTCGCCAAACGAAGGAAATAAATAGTTGACTTACATCAGCAAATTCTGTAGGTCCCATCATGAGGTATGTATTATATCCAAACCGTCCATCCAACTGGCAAGCTTATTGTAAGGCTTGAGATAAAAATTGGGTGAACAGTGTGGATTAATCCCAAATTTATTTTTGACTATTCTTGGGCTGATGCCTACTACAGGTTTATGGCGCTCAATATTATCCAAAGTTATCCAAAGTTATAATGTTGTGTTCTTTTCTCTTTGGTAGATGTGAATGATTGGGATGGGAAGCCCGCCATGTTTTGTGTTTGCCATACAATTTATTTATAAGACGCGCCCCACAAGGATGGATTAACACCTAAAAGATCATACCATTCCAAAACTCAAATGAGCCACACCACGTACTTTTAGCGGGTTTGGGCATGATGATTTTATATGGTGTGACCCACCCGAGTTTTGGGACCTGCCTGATTTTTGTCCTCCAAAAGGAAAATGAGGAGGGCACACATGATGGATAGTGGAACCTTGCACAGATCATGATGGGCTCCACACATATCGTAGAATAAGCTTATTCTACAAATATCATTGGGAAGCTGTCTAGTTGTAGAATAAGCTTATTTTAGGTGTGGTCCACCGGAGATTTTTATGTGCTTCAGCCTTAAGAATTTTTTGATGTTAAGTGTTTAATAAGCATTTTTTGATGTGGTCTGGTCCACTTCAGTATTTTGTGCATCATTTTTTAGACCATTAAAATGAGCTGGCAAAATGGATGAACAATGGAGGAATTTGCATCGTCTCTTTACATTTAGTAAAAAATTTCTACTTTCTTACATCATCATTGACATTGTCAACAGCATCACGTGTGAGGATCTACCCCCACCTATTCGGGTCTCAGGACAGGCAGAGACTCTAAGGGTCACTAAGGAGCCACTGTAATGTATGAATTTTATCCACAACGTTCATCCATTTTCCATATCTTTTTAGATTATGGTCCCAAAAAAGATTTCAAAGGTGGGCATCCTTTAATGAGTGATTTGAGCGGGTCAAAGCTCTTCAAAGGACATTTAGATTGGGTAGGCACATTAGGAAATCCCAAAAAGGATAGAGACAGACCTTCAAAGGACAAAGCTCTATTCAAAGCTTCATCCAACCTTTTCGTAATATCACAAAGATGTAGATGAAATGAAAACACAAATATCAGATTGATCTAAAACTTTTGTGGCCCCCATGAAATTTTCAATGGTAGATGTTCAATTCACACTCTTTTCGGTAGTGTGGTCCATTTGAGCTTTGGATATGCTTCATTTTTGGCCCACAGTGATCTTAGTGTTTTATCTACACTATCAATCTATTTATCCAGATCATTTTAGTGGTTGAGCCCAAAATAAAGCTCAAAGCATGTCCAAAGCTCAAGTGGACCATACCATAGGAAATAGTGGGAATAATGATTTCCACCGTTGAAATCTTCCTATGGCTTACAGTGATTTTTATTTGTCATCCAACTTGTTCAATAGATCAAAATACATGGATGAAGGGAAAACTAAAATATCAACTTGATCCAAAACTTCAGTGGCTTTCCAAAATTTTTCAATGGTAGATGTTCAGTTTATACTATTTCCTATGATGTGGTCCACTTCAGATTTTTATAGGCTTCATTGAAAAATGATGGACGAAGTGGATTTTACATTGTCATCGTAGTTGGCCCACAATAATTCATATATTTTTGTGTTTTTTCTTCATTAATATCTTTTTGATATTATGAACATGTTGGTTGTCAAATAAACATTACTATGGGCCCAAGGAAGGTATCAACGATGAAAATCATTATTCCACACTGTTTTGTGTGGCATGGTCCACTTGAGTTTTGGATTAACCGAAAATTCAGGATCAACCCACATTGTTCATCCATTTTTCGAGATTATCTTAGAGAATTATTCGAAAAATAATTCATATCCAAAGATTAATTAAATGAACCACACCACAAATAAGGGGAACAAATAAGGAAGGTTTTAAACTTGGTGATGTCACCGTAGGGCGTCCAAGAGGGAAATGGATTGGCTACTCTCCCTGACACCAGCCCCGTGGCTGGTGGTCAGTGCTATGTGAGTCCCACCACGATGTATGTGTTTCATGCATGCTGTCCATCCATTTTTACATATCATATTAGGGCTTGATACCAAAAATGAGAGGGATATAAATCTCAGGTGGACCACACCACATGAAAACAATAGTGATTGGATATCCACCATTAAAACCCTCTTAAGGCCCATTGTACTTTTTATTTGACATCCAATCTGTTGATTAGGTCATACAGGCCCAAATGATGGGAAAAAACAAAAACCAGCTTGATCCATTCATTAATGGTGGCAAATAAATCTTACATTGGACCCTAGGAAGTTTTAATGGTGTGGTCCACCTGAGATTTATATTGCCATGTGATATGTCCAGAATTTACAAGATCCTCCAAATTCCCAAGAATATTTGATATTATTAGTTTTAATTTCATTTTTAAATCCCAATTAAATAATTTTATCTAGTATCATTTTTAAATCTTAATTTCATTTATTCTGTGGGGCCCACCATGATGTATGTGTTTAATCCCCATGAGGTCAAGCTGTGTGGGCCCCCCATGACGCGTGTCAAACATCAACACCATGCATTTGATGGGTTCCCTTTAAATTATGGGATATCCCAAAAATCAGCCGTATATGGAACTCCAGTGGGCCATACCATCTAAAATCATGTGAAGACACGCCTAAAACATATAAAAGCACTTGGTGGGCCCCACCTGAAATTTGGAGGCGTCTGAAACATGGTATGACCCCTCATCCAAGTGGCACACACACAATGGATGGGCTGGATTTGTGGACCACATCTCTGTGGGCCCAAAAAATAATTATGAATGTTTTAATGGAGGGTAACCCCTCTCAACTTTTGTATGTGGTGTGGCCCACACATGTCATAGATTGATTTGATTTTTAATCCCTGGGCCCACCATGGGATGATGCATCTGACTGATGGGGTAGATGTGTGACACGCATCATGGTGGGGCCCACAGAGCCATACAAAAAAACCCAAATTTGGGCGCGCTCTCAAAAACAGAGGCCCGCCCAAAAAAAACTCCTCCCTCTCTCTCTACGCCTCTCCCTCTCTCTCTACGCCTCTTCCTCTCCCTCTTCGGTCACCTCTCTCTATCCGATCCCACCTCAACAGTTGCATCCGATCGGAGAAAATGGCGGGGCGGATTTCTCTACATTCATCGAAGAGACTGCAGCAGCTGCTAGTGCTGCTGCTTATAGGGGCGATTTACGGTTTCCAACAGGAGGTAAGATAGTAGACATGGCCGTAAATCACTTTGCTTTGAAAGATCTGAGTCCGTTCATCTCAATAGGGAGACGGTCGTCCCTTTTTCTCTTCATATCGATTCTTCGCTGAAAGTGGATATTTGGTTGTAATCTCGATGCAGATGAAAGAAAAAAAGAGAGGGGGATGTTGATAAAACACTACCCTCAGCTATAGCATCAATCTTCTTTTTCTTGCTGTTGATTCACTGCAATATATTTTTCTTTGATTTTATTTTATTGTTCCTATGGCTGATATTTTGCCTTACCATATGATATCATCGTTATTAGACTACGCTGACTTTCTGTTTTTTTTTTTTTTTTTTTTCCTTGGTCGGCCTATTCATATATTATTGAAATTCTCTTCTGCCAAGGTGCCAAATACCTTATTAACTGTCAAATTAAGATAGAAAGTAGTTCAGGGTGTGTTTGGTTGGACCAAATTCATGAAATCATGAAAGTTTGAAATTAGAGAAGTGGGAGGAGGGCAGTACATTTAGGTGTGCGTCAATGCACTTATGTTGCCCTAGTAAATACATCAATGCATGCTGACATGCTTCATGGAAGCCAGGTGCTTCCAGGATTGAGGTGTGATCAGGAATGGCGAGGGTGAAATCAGGATGGTCTTCTTGGGACCAACACGATAGAGGGATCCCAAAAGAAGCAGATGAGCCATAAGAGGACTAAGGCTTCTGAAAGTTTCTTTCTCTGAACTGGTCATAATGGAAAGAGACCCCCCAAAATGCAGTCAAGTGGAGCACCATGCAAAGTTCTCTCTTATGGAGATTAGCTTCATTGTAGTGAAATTAGAGACATGGCATCAAATTCGAATGTTTCCCTTCATATATTAAGGAATTTTGTTGTTGGCAACAATGCCAATGTGTTCAAACTTACTGCTATAAAAAGAAAGAAGAAGCTAATGTATACTTGTAATTTTGTATGGATGAACACATTCAATACTTCAAACATGAACACATGCATCGGTAACTAATGGCCTGCTTTGCATGGAAAGTATCCAAGCAAATTTGCATTTGCCAAAATTCCCTAGCAATATGCTGCCCAAGAGTATATGTCACCAAACACATGGAGAAAGCCTTTCATGTGTTTGAAAGTATGCCCCACAAGGATTTCATCTCATGGAATTCTGTGATTAATGGGTAAGCAATCATGGAATTTCATGATTTGTTGATTGTTGTGGATGGAGTGGGATTCAACAGTTTTTGGGCAACATTGTATTCTTTGCCGCCAGTTTGGCACTTTGTGAATAAAATTTTTTGTTTCTCAAAAAAAAAAAAAATCATCTAGCAATGTTTATGTCTTAAGTGTAACAATTAGCCATACATTTCAATCTCATGATTTTGGCCAACTCATTTACTTTCCCAAACTCCCAATCACAAGTATGCATTAAACAAAATCATCTAGCTATTAGTTATATCATGTGTCTTTATATGTATGTATCATGTATGTATTACATATCATTTCTACAAAAATTTAAATGATACAGAATTTTTTTTAACACTGGCTTCGATAGTTAATACAAAGTCATGAGACCAAATTCATCATTTTTGACAATAGCATGCCGCCCAATCTAACTCCCATTTAATCCATATCCTTTTTTAAAGCATGTTTGACAATTGTTAAAACTTCGACATTAAATTGGATTTGGATATGAATTATATGGTGATAGGGACATCCAAGCCGTCCATTTGTGAGGACTACTAAACTGGGTTTTTGTTCTCCTGGCGTTTCTGTGGAATTTCGTGGGAAGACCTACATCTTTCGCAGCTGAGAAGAAG
>JAJHSJ010000017.1:9920188-10310598 GCA_021015155.1 Magnolia officinalis
TATTTTCAGAATTCTGTCATTCCTGTTGCAAGTAACTGAAAATATTTCAATATTCATGAATGCATTTCATTGGACAAATAAATGATAAGAAATTATGTTGCTTGTTGCAAATAAGATAAGCATATCGCCTTTTTGCACTTTTTCCCAGGTACTTAATCCCCAAATATCTTTCAAGGACTACTCAAATCACTGAAAGAAGTCAAGCCTAAAAGAGTAAAAAGAGTTAAGCATTCCATTAGAACAAATGTTACACATTTTAAACAATCCAGGATTTAAAGAGGGGCAGTCAATGTAACCAAAAAACAATGTTGCGACAATGCAACGTTTACACAGATATGTATACCTATTTTGGACATTGACAGCAGTGTATTTTTTTATTATTTATTTTTTGGACAAGGAAATAAGTAGAAACAAGGTCCTGGAAAACCGACCACTCACACGTCTGGACAGATGTATAATGACATATGAAAGTTTGTCTTATTAGAAATAGCTCATATAAGGTTAATTTGGAACCAAGAATACATATCCCAATAAAAACACAAGCTGATGGACATCCACAGTTATCGCCACATTGGCGTGCATAGTTTTTTTTTTTTTTTTTTTGGAGGAGAGCGTGATATTTCATCAATAGACATTTTACCAAAAAGTAAAGAAACTTCTCTGCTTGGCATTAAATAATGTGTGTGAATAAGAGTATGTTTTTAAAACATATATTCTCCCTTGGTTCCAAACACCTAATATATAAGAAAATATATTCTAGTAGCTAAACTATGACCTAAACAAAATGAATATAAATTCTGCCAAACATAAGAAGAAAATAGAACATCAACATGTGTTAGACATGGGTGTCAAATAATGCAGGTTTCTAGAATATATAAACATATAGATACATATAAGTGTCCGGTTCCTGTATGATGATATATTAACACTTGAACAACTTGGTGAGTCAGTTCAATATTAGATACATATAAGAGAACTTACATATGTCGTTAAAAAATGCTCCATTTAAGTCAAACTCAACCAAAACAAATTTTGGGAAACTAAGTATCTTCATAATAAAGAAAAATACAAGAAAATAATGCCAATTTTTGTCATAGATGCCTTAGAAGTGAATTAAGCAAACTATAACAGTCTAATGGAATGTAAAGGGTAAGATTAAAATCTAGTGTTCAAACACATTATAGAAAAGACAAGGAGAACCATGACTGTACAAGGGTGCTAGTGAGCTTCTTACACTCAAAACAGGGGAACCCTCTCTCTCTCTCTCTCTCTGGTTTTTTTTTTTTTGGCATAAATATAACAAAGGAGTGATCAACTTCTTGTATTTTTTTTTTCGTTTACAGAGAAATGTTCTCTGCTGAGTATAGAAACACCTAGCAAACATGTATCTGTATTATGTTTCATAAACTGCCCATAGAATGAATACTGCTTGAGGTGCACAGGAAGCAGAGCATGATAGGAAAGGCACACTATGCTAATGTTCAAGCCCAAAAATCATACTAGCCTGCTATATAGGCAGGCCACACTTGTATGAGAAAAATGGACCATTGGAAAAAATGACCAATGGCCCATATTCAATGTACATTCACGGCATATCTGATGAGTCAACCAGCCTAATGTTCTCTACCAGATGAATGCCCATGTCTATAACACATACCCCAAGTTGGCATGCGTGCTACGACCAACCTACATCCACCACACATGACTGGCCAAGAAGTTAACTGCATAAACAAGAAAAAAAAATGAAATAATAAGACATTTAACCTTATTTAGGAGAAAAGTTATGGCTCCATAAAGAGCAATACAACATCCACCACACATGACTGGCTGAATGACTTCCATAATCTAAAATTTACATCTTTTGTCAAACACTGAGCAAAAATGCAAAAATAAAAAATAAAAATGATGGGTGCAATGGAAGACGCACATTTTAAAGAAAACTATGGAAAGCACATTCAACAGTTGCAAATCACAAGGTTTATACAACATATATACTATACTTCCATATTTGGGGGGGGGGGCGTTCATACTTGCATAGAATCACATCCGCCAACCAAATCACATCAGATGAGGCAAATACTTTTCAAGCCACCAGCACGTTTAACATGATTCTGAAAGCATAAAGTTTTGTATGCCTGGAGCAAACTCGATCCCTGGAGAGAATAGGAAGGGCATTGAAGAGGATCGGTCATTGCACCACCATTCATGGGCACTGATAGGAAAAGAAAAAAAAAATCATTTTCAAAGTGGAGGACCTTCAGCATTGATCAAAAGGCAGTGTTGAAAAGAAGAAGAGAAGAGAAGGAGGTTGAACAACTGAAGACGCCACAAGGGCTTACCTTGAAGCCAATTTCACTGGAAGGCCATATAGTAAGCTGAGTTTCTCTTTTTTTCTTTTTTCTTTTTTCCTTCCTTTTTGTTTTTTGTTCTTAAGATGTGAAATTGAAGAGAGAGATTAGGAGTCCATTTTCATTTTTCTTTTTCTTTTTGTGTTTTTTTTTTTTTTAATGGGACTGATGTCTGAAGATATTGTCCTGCAGATTACAATACACATCCAACTCCAACGGGAGTAAGAAACAGAACCAGCATCCTTTATATTCTTGCAAGGAACTAGATACCACTATATTTCTATTTCATTTCAAGTAAGGAACAGAGTTATTATGAGGATTACACATCATCAGAAGAACGAAGTAGTGAAAAACAAACAATATGATGTGCATTAGTCTTGCGAAGTTAACATAACTACTTAACATCATGATCATCAGATTAATTAAATTGGAAACTCAAATATAGAGAGGACTACTAAAGGCACTTTTAACCAATCAAAGAAGCAGAAACACATACCAAATGCAATACGTTTACTTCAAGAAAAGAAACCAAATGCCTAAGATGACTTCGTTTTCATAGAAGTTACTTGAAGTATATTTAAAACCCATCATAGGCATTGCATCAAAGTAATCAAATCAGAAATATATTTTAACTTAAATTATCAGCACTGAAATATATATCATGCTTCCGCAAACGTCTAGAAATAAGAGAAACACTAAATTCCTGGATCAATAACCTAAACTGCCATCATTAAAAAAATACTAATAAGTTAATAAATTTTTTTAAAAAAAAAAAAAAAAAGTAACCCTTAAGATTTTGAAAGTGCAATATCTTGCATAGTTTAAATAAAATCAAAACAGCAGGATCATGTAACCACATTATAATTTTAATTCCAGGCTTGCAAATAACATATTACATGGCACAAGAAGACTAGTGATAAATAGGCGTATTTAATCAAATGTTTCCAAGAAAAGGATGAAGAAAGAAAATAAATAGCAAAAAAAAAAAAAAACAAGCAAATTGCATGAGTAAAAACCCTACTAGCCTAAGTTTAATCATTCAAATAGATTGAATGGTTGGCTCCACATTGAAACTAGATAAGGGGAAAAAACTACATGCATGGCTGAGCCTCCGGATGCCCCAAAATCAGTAGAAGATTCATGGCTCTTGGTATATTTAGTTTGATGACTCCAAACATTACACGTTGTTTCACCATTAGCTTCAGGAAACCTCGTTACAAAACAGATAAATTAGTTAGATTGTGAAGCCCTTCTTATTATATACGCAAGAAACAACCAGGAAGCCAAATGAGTTTATTAGCAGCAGTCTTCTTTCCCACTCTAGGTAACATCCATTTGCATCCCCTGCAGTTCAAACTGTGCCCATTCAAGTTCACGAGAAACATTCCACTGCTAAATAGCTAAAATTATCTGATCAGGGAGATTTTGGACTGGGTCATCTAATCTATGATATGATAAACAGTTTTAACCACCAAAACATTCCTTGTTGAGCCATTTCATCAAACAGTTAGCATGCGTGAAATACAGGAGGTATTCCACAATGGGGTTTTTAGTTTTTATAGCTGTAATGGACTTCATGGCCATAAGGCAACAATATTTTAATATTAATCAGAGATTATGCCTCCCATGTGGTACCCTGCCATGTCATGTGTGAGTTTGTGCTCACCGGCAGGTCATCCAAATTGCTTATAATAAATCCAAAGCATATTACTGAGGTACCTCTAGCCACAATTGAACTCACACCAAACACACTACTTGTCACGCCCCAAACTCGGAAACCAGGCTCACGAAATTCCCGATCGCCGAATCCGGCGCCGACAGCCTCCGTAGTATCCCATTCTCGGCTTCCAGCGCCCATACGCCAGATTCCGATCCTGGGATCCCACAAGGAGGATTTTCAGTATGAATTTTTTTTGTAATGTAATGGAGCATAACCAAAAGCATAACCAAGTCACAAAACAACATCACCACATATCCACTATATCAAAAACTTTTAAGTACAATGCAGAAAGGGAAATACAAGGTGATCAAAAAGCTTCAAAAAGATCTGATACGCGCTCCTGCCTCAGCGCGGCTGCTGTCCAATGCTACCTGCACGCAACGGTCGTGCATAAGCTTACAAAAGCTTAGAGGGTGGTGTAAGTGTGTGTACAAGGCAAACGCCAAGTGTACAATATCAGAGTAATGCGGAAATATGCGGTAAGTCCATAAACGCTATCAGCTATACTAAAGCTATGTAGTGCAAGGCATGAATGCTGTCGGTCATACCAAGACCATGCGATGCGAGGCCGATGTAGCCAAATGTCATATGCGAGATGCAAAGCAAGCGTGCCAGTACTCATAAGTACACATATCAGTATAGTTCCTCTCTGGATATCACCGGGGTCTAATACACCTCACACTGACTGCCTCCTCCCGAGCTGCACAGTCAAGTAAGTGGATGAGACCACACTATCCGCCTGACCAGTAGTCTGCCAATACCTACCCGGCTCGTCGATAGCGGACACATTTGCGAGCTGGTCAAACTCAGCCTAGCTTATAGCCCCCTCACTCAGGCGGATAAGGCCACACCCCCTTCCAACCGACCACGACACAGTGGGAGACGCGGCCTACTGGTATTCGGCACTCGGGCGCTCGTGTATCCACCCGGTCTAGACGTTGGAGCATCTCCTGGTACCAAAAAGGTTCTGGGACTCTCACCCAAGGACATCCTAAGTGCCCACAGTGCTAGAACAAAGTATTTCCGGTATCCGATACGGTCATCCACGATGTGCCTGTGGAGCCACGGCCCTGATGTCGCTAGGGCGTGCAGTGATCAAGTCACACATATGCGAGATGCATGATTCACACCGTACAATCATGCAGCAATCTCACGCGTACCACGCGGTCATGTGGGGCACCCCGTCTCATAAGGAGTCCCGTAAATGTCTCAGCCCAACGGCTTATGCTATGATCAAACATTCCTCATATCAAGCATACAAATGATGTGTATGGGTATGAATCATGGAGCTATACTAAGCATGTTATAAAGTGGTGAACTATCAACAAATGTGGGCCTACTAATGGGCCCTAGGGAGAGTTATAATGCGGACATTAAACCAACATTATTCTGCAATGTGGACGTCAAACCAACATTGCTCTCAAGGCATAGCCCACTATAAGACATCATTACACAAACCATGGGGAAATCATACATTGCAATGGACCCAAAGGACCTCCCGTTGGGCCTCGACCTATGGGCCTTGGATACATCAAGTGGGCCGCATCATATGGGCCTTATATAAATCAAGTGGGCCACATTAATGGGCCTTAGGTACATTGCAATGGGCCATATCCCATGGGCCTTTGAAACATCATAATGGGCCTCGTAACATGTGCCACCAATACATTGAATGAGCCTAAACACATGGGCCATGTATACATCAAGGTGGGCCTCAACAATGGCCACAAATATACAAGATGGGCCTTACAACATGGGCCTTATATATACCAAGTGGGCCGTATACATATCAAATGGGCCACATCAATGGGCCGCACCAATGTAAGTGGTGATAAAGAATTCCACCATTAAAATTCCTAGGGCCCATCATAACATTTATTTCTCATACAATCTGTTCATAGGGTCACCAAGAACTTGGTGGCCCAAGGATCTAATGGTGGACGTTCAATCGGCACTAAACAGTGTGGTCCACATGATGACTAGATCTATCTTATTTTTGGCCCCAAGCCTTAATACAAGTTTGCCAAATGGTGGACTGTTGGGATGCAACACAAGTATCATGGTGGGGCCCACATGAAGGCCCACCATTCCTTATAATATAAATAATATAACATATAATTTATATATAATATATATATACAATATTTATATTGATACAATATTAGATATACATATGTACACACACACACACACACCACACACACACATATATATATATATATATATATATATATATATATATATATATATATATATATATATGTACACACATACACACACATCACACACTCACACCCACACACATGCACCCACCCACACGCGTGCACACACATGCACAGGGGCCCCACCGTCCACTGGACGGTGGGTTACAACACATGCATCAAGGGAGGCTCCCACCGTCCGTCTGGACGGTGGGAATGCAACTCATACATCACTGTGGGTCCCAGGTGGGGCCCACTGTAACGTTTATTTGCCGTCCATCCTGTTGACAAGGTCACAGAGACCTGGGTGGAGGAAGAAAACAAATATCAACTTGCTTCAAAACTTCTGTGGGCCCCAAAAAGTTTCAACGGTGAAATTCAGTCACAGCTGTTTCCTTGTGATGTGGGCCACCTGAGCCGTGGATCGGCCTGATTTTCGAAGGGGACC
Source organism: Magnolia officinalis (assembly GCA_021015155.1). Classification (NCBI taxonomy): domain Eukaryota; kingdom Viridiplantae; phylum Streptophyta; class Magnoliopsida; order Magnoliales; family Magnoliaceae; genus Magnolia; species Magnolia officinalis. Next base: position 9,926,906 of record JAJHSJ010000017.1, read on the forward strand.
CACCTTACGGGGTGGTCCACCTCATGGACGGTGTGGATACAACATATACATCATGGTGGGGCCCACGGCTGAGGGCCGTGGAGCCCTGGCGTCCGCCCGTCCGTGAAACGCAGCAGCTGCTGCTGCTGCTGTGTCAGTGGCAGCAGCGGCTGCCTTATATATATATATATTTTTTATTTTTATTTTTTATTTTTTTTTTATTTTTTTATTTTTGTAAATGGGGCCCTGAGATTCATAATCCAGACCACCCATTATGTGTGTCCCACTTGTCTGGCCGTCCAGACCAAGTTTCAGCTACGTCCAAACTCCAGGTGGGTCCCACCAAGTACTTTTATATGTTCAGCCGTGTCTTTACATGGTTTTAGAGGGTATGGCCCACCCGGTGATCAGATCACCTTGCCATTTTGGCTCAACGCCTAAAATGGCCTGAGAAAAATGGTGGACGGCGTGGATTCAATACATTCATCAAGGTGGGGCCTACATGAATACCCACTTCCAAGGCTTGAAAAAGGCAAGCCAACCCTTGCTTTCCTTCCCACGTCCAGAGAGTCCCTGGACTCTCTTTTATTTTTTTTTTTTTGGGCATGCAATGCCTTTAAGGTGGGTCCTTTGTAGGTGGGCCACCACATGGTGAGGTGGTGTGGTCACCATACGTGTCTAAAGCGGGCCCCGCCTTTAGATGGTTGGATTCAATACATGCTCCATTGCGGTGGTCCATCCAAGTGGGCCATAAAATCACATCATCACAAGGAAGGAGGAAAAAGAAAATGGAGAGAAAGAGAGAGAAAAGGTGGGACACACGTGTGATGGAGGGACCCCGACACTATGGGCCCTCCCTTGCATTCCGTCATACATGAAAAAAAATAATCAAAGTGGGCCATTGGCCACATCTTAGGGTCCCAAGTGAGATCCATACCATTGATCGGTAGGCCTCACTTGGCCCATCTAAGAAAGCATGAAAACTACCCTATCAAAACACCCACCGGTCGATCTTCTTGGTCCGTTGGGAAGCCAACCTCCTTGTGCTCCTCTTTGACGGTGGAGATTGAAAATCAAGGGCTAGGATGAGAGGTTTTGGGAAGGGAAAGGTGGGCCTTACACATGCATTATTTTCTTTCTCATGGAAGGCTCCCAACGTGGGATTTTTTTCTCTCACTTGGGTTGCTTGGAATATGTGAATGGAAAGAGAGGGAGAGAGAGATAAGAGAGAGGGAGATTAGCTTAGGTAGGCAATGATGACTTGTAAGAGAGGGTGGCTAGCATTAAATGCTTGTAAGAGGGCTAGGGGTGTAGGGTGGCTATAGCTTAGGCTAGGGGTGTAGGGTGGCTATAGCTTAGGCTAGGGGTGTAGGGTGGCTATAGTTTAGGCTAGGGGTGTAGGTTGGCTATAGCTTAGGGTGATGTCATCCATCACCCTCATAATTACCTAGGGATTTGTGCCACATGGGATGGGTGGGTCCCGCAATGTGCGGTCCACGGTTATTATAATGTATGGTCCGCATCTTATGATCTAAGTGTCGGATTGGCGCATGAGACGCGGCGTTAGAATCGCGGTGGCGGCGCGGTCACAGTGGTATGGGTCTCGGATTAAACCGACTCGAATTTAAAGGATACGACTTACGATCGATCGCAACGTCAATTATCAGTCACGGACTGCCGAACTTCGACGGAAAGGATCGCAGGATTCATCGAAACAGTACGAACTAGGATACGGGTTTTACACTACTCACATATCAAACAACAACAAACACCAAGAAATTCTAAGACAGAACCACCACATTCTAAAAGATCAATCTCCATAACGCAATTCGATACAAACTACAACATCAACATTTCTCCAATCGTAAGAAATTCTAAGACAAAACCACCACATTCTAAAAGATCAATCTCCATAACGCAATTCGACACAAACTACAACATCAGCATTTCTCCAATCATACAAAATTAGCACCAGTTCCTCACTTCTCTATCTATCTAAGAAGGAAAAAACAACAACAACAACAAACAACAACAACATACAAAAGGGGGCAAAGGGGGAAAAAAGGAAGGTAGGAAGAAAGAACCTGATCAAAACCATCGAGCAAGCTTCACTTGAAGAAATTGAAGGATGCGACAGTAAGTAGTGGTTGGGGTTTGGAGTAGTTGGAATCGTAAGTGAGTCCCGAGTTAGACTCGTCATGGAACCATCCAACCGATCTTTAAGCAGCAAGAATGAACTGCGAAAGCACTAAAAAATGAAGTCAAATGGTAATTTAGGAGAAGTCAGTGAGATTTCAGAGAGAGAGAGAGAGAGAGAGAGAGAGAGAGAGAGAGAGAGAGAGAGAGAGAGGTGGAAAAAAGACCAAATGGCCTTGCTGTGCAAAACCCACCCCAAAACCCTAGTCTTCTGCAATGGGATCATGAAACCATGGCAAGATCCTGTCGCATCCTTGCAAGGACCAAAAATCACTTCAAAAAATATCTTAAAAACCTCTTCCAGTCCCACCCTATAGAATCTTTGCTCGCCCTTCTCAAGAATCTTCAAAACCCCTTTGAAAAAACCCACCTCACATGATGAAATTAGGCCCCCACACATCTGGAAATCGAACTCCTCTTCCGCTTTCTTCAGCACGTCTGGAATTTGCACTTCAATGCCAATTAGATCTATAACTCTGAACGCCTAAAAAATCCAAAAACGGGACTTCTCACAAAATGCAATTTCTACAAGAAACCACCACCAAATGCTTTGACCTCAACTAGATTTGCTCCAAGCCATAGTCAAAACCCTAAAAACTAGTGAAGGGGGAAATGCTAAAGGAAATTCAAACTAGATCTGTTCCAAGCTGTAGAGAGAGAGGGAGGGAAAGGCAATAGGAGAAGAGGGCGCTGAGAGAGAGAGAGAGAGAGAGAGAGAGAGAGAGAGAGAGAGAGAGAGAGAGAGAGAGAGAGAGAGAGAGAGAGAGAGAGAGAGAGTGGGTGGAGGGCGCTGGGAGTGAGAGAGAGAGGAAATGGGGGTGGAGGGCGCTGGAAGAGAGAGGATATAAAAAAGGAGGGCTCTTTTCTTTTATCTTTTTCTGGACCCTTTGCTAGCGGCTGCTTTTTCTGGACCCTAGCACCACACTTTCAATGGCGCTCATTTCCTTCTATCGTCAGCAGCCACACGAAGCCCAACTATTCTTACATTTGCCTGCAGTGCGTGTTGGTCATCGGCCAAAAAAGTGCCGCTAATGGCCCACTGTCTTGTAGTGTTTGGGAGTTGAGATTAGGATTAGATGTAGGTTTAGGTTTAGGTTTAGGGATTTGAGAATACATTTAGGTATTAGGTCATAGGATTTGGTTTAGGTTAAGGTTATAGGTTTAGGTTTAGGTTTAGGTTTAGGTTATAAGCTATAAGTTAAGGGAATTGAGAATAAGTTAAGGTACAGGTTTAGGAAATCGGGTTCGGGTTCGGGATCGGGTTTAGGTTTAGGTTTAGGTTAGGGAGTTGAGATTAGGATTAGGTGTAGGTTTAGGTTTAGGGATTTGAGAAAACGTTTAGGTTTTATGTCATAGGATTTGGTTTAGGTTAAGGTTATAGGTTTAGGATAAGGTTTAAGTTTAGATTTAGGTTAAGGTTTAGGTTTAGGTTATAAGCTTTAGGTTTAGGGAATTGAGAATAGGTTAAGGTTTAGGGCTAGGAAATCGGTTCGGGTTCGGGATCAGGTTTAGGTTTGGGTTTTCAAGTTTAGGTTTAGGTTTAGGTTAGGGAGCTGAGATTAGGATTAGGTGTAGGTTTAGGTTTAGGGATTTGAGAATACATTTAGGTTTTAAGTCATAGGTTTAGGTTTTAGGCTTAGGTTTAGGTTTAGGTTTAGGTTAGGTTATAGGTTAAGGTTTAGGAAATTGAGAATAGGTTAAGGTTTAGGTTGAGGAAATCGGGTTTGGATTCGGGATCAGGTTTAGGTATGGGTTTTCAAGTTTTACGTTAGGGAGTTGAGATTAGGATTAGGTGTAGGTTTAGGTTTAGAGATTTGAGAATACATTTAGGTTTTATGTCATAGGATTTGGTTTAGGTTAAGGTTATAGGTTTAGGTTAAGATTTAAGTTAAGGTTTAGGTTTATGTTATAAGCTATAGGTTTAGGGAATTGAGAATAGGTTACGGTTTAGGTTTAGAAAATCGGGTTCAGGTTCGGGATCAGGTTTAGGTTTGGGTTTTCAAGTTTAGGTTTAGGTTTAGGTTAGGGAGTTGTGATTAGGATTAGGTGTAGGTTTATGTTTAGGGATTTGAGAATACATTTAGGTTTTAGGTCATAGGTTTAGGTTTTAGGCTTAGGTTTAGATTATAGGTTTAGGTTTAGGTTAGGTTATAGGTTAAGGTTTAGGAAATTGAGAATAGGTTAAGGTTTAGGTTTAAGAAATCGGGTTCGGGTTCCGGATCGGGTTTAGGTATGGGTTTTCAAGTTTATGTTTAGGTTTACGTTAGGGAGTTGAGATTAGGATTAGGTGTTGGTTTAGGTTTAGAGATTTGAGAATACATTTAGGTTTTAGGTCATAGGTTTTGGTTTAGGTTAAGGTTATAGGTTTAGGTTTAGGTTAAGGTTTAGGTTTAGGTTATAAGCTATAGGTTTAGGGAATTGAGAATAGGTTAAGGTATAGGTTTAGGAAATCGGGTTCGGGTTCGGGACCGCGTTTAGGTTTGAGTTTTCAAGTTTAGGTTTAGGTTTAGGTTAGGGAGTTGTGATTAGGATTAGGTGTAGGTTTAGGTTTAGGTTTAGGGATTTGAGTATACATTTAGGTATTAGGTCATTGGATTTGGTTTAGGTTAAGGTTATAGGTTTAGGTTAAGGTTTAGGTTTAGGTTTAGGTTTAGGTTTAGGTTTAGGTTATAAGCTATAGGTTTAGGGAATTGAGAATAAGTTAAGGTACAGGTTTAGGAAATCGGGTTCGGGTTCGGGATCGGGTTTAGGTTTAGGTTTAGGTTAGGGAGTTGAGATTAAGATTAGGTGTAGGTTTAAGTTTAGAGATTTGAGAATACATTTAGGTTTTATGTCATAGGATTTGGTTTAGGTTAAGGTTATAGGTTTAGGTTAAGGTTTAGGTTTAGATTTAGGTTAAGGTAGTTTAGGTTATAAGCTATAGGTTTAGGGAATTGAGAATAAGTTAAGGTTTAGGTTTAGGAAATCAGGTTCGGGTTCGGGATCAGGTTTAGGTTTGGGTTTTCAAGTTTAGGTTTAGGTTAGGGAGTTGAGATTAGGATTAGGTGTAGGTTTAGGTTAGGGATTTGAGAATACATTTAGGTTTTAGGTCATAGCTAGGTTTAGGTTTTAGGCTTAGGTTTAGGTTTAGGTTTAGGTTAGGTTATAGGTTAAGGTTTAGAAAATTGAGAATAGGTTAAGGTTTAGGTTTAGGAAATCGGGTTTGGGTTCGGGATCAGGTTTAGGTATGGGTTTTCAAGTTTAGGTTTAGGTTTACGTTAGGGAGTTGAGATTAGGATTAGGTGTAGGTTTAGGTTTAGAGATTTGAGAATACATTTAGGTTTTAGTCATAGGTTTTGGTTTAGGTTAAGGTTATAGGTTTAGGTTTAGGTTTATGTTATAAGCTATAGGTTTAGGTTAAGGTATAGGTTTAGGAAATCGGGTTCGGGTTCAGGATCGCGTTTAGGTTTGGGTTTTCAAGTTTCGGTTTAGGTTTAGGTTGAGGAGTTGAGATTAAGATTAGGTGTAGGTTTTGGTTTAGGGATTTAAGAGTACATTTAGGTATTAGGTCATAGGATTAGGTTTTAGGCTTAGGTTTAGGTTGTAGGTTTAGGTTTAGGTTTAGGTTTAGGTTAGGTTATAGGTTAAGGTTTAGAAAATTTAGAATAGGTTAAGGTTTAGGTTTAGGAAATTGGGTTCGGGTTTGGGATTGAGTTTAGGTTTAGGTTTTCAAGTTTAGGTTTAGGTTTAGGTTAGGGAATTGAGATTAGGATTAGGTGTAGGTTTAGGCTTAGGGATTTAGGAATACATTTAGGTTTTAGGTTTAGGTTTAGGTTATAAGTTATAGGTTATAGGTTTAGGTTTAGGTTTAGGTTAAGGTTATAAGCTATAGGTTTAGGGAATTGAGAATAGGTTAAGGTTTAGGTTTAGGAAATTGGGTTCGGGTTCGGAATCGGGTTTTGGTTTGGGTTTCCAAGTTTAGGTTTAGGTTTAGGTTAGCGAGTTGAGATTATTATTAGGTGTAGGTTTAGGTTTAGGGATTTGAGAATACATTTAGGTTTTAGGTCATAGGTTTAGGTTTTAGGCTTAGGTTTAGGTTATAGGTTTAGGTTTAGGTTATAAGTGTAGGTTATAGGTTTAGGTTAGGTTATAGGTTAAGGTATAGGGAATTGAGAATAGGTTAAGGTTTAGGTTTACGAAATCGGGTTCGGGATCGGGTTTAGGTTTGAGTTTTCAAGTTAGGTTTAAGTTTAGGTTAGGGAGTTGAGATTAGGATTAGGTGTAGGTTTAGGCTTAGGGATTTGAGAATAGGTTAAGGTTTAGGTTTAGGAAATTGGGTTCAGGTTCGGGTTTAGGTTTGGGTTTTCAAGTTTAGGTTTAGGTTTAGGTTAGGAAGTTGAGATTAGGATTAGGTGTAGGTTTAAGTTTAGAGATTTGAGAATACATTTAGGTTTTAGGTCATAGGTTTTGGTTTGGATTTAGGTTATAGGTTTAGGTTAAGGTTTAAGTTTAGGTATAGGTTATAAGCTATAGGTTTAGGGAATTGAGAATAGGTTAAGGTTTAGGTTTAGGAAATTGGGTTCGGGTTCGGGATTGGGTTTAGGTTTGGGTTTTCAAGTCTAGGTTTAGGTTTAGGTTAGGGAGTTGAGATTAGGATTAGGGGTAGGTTTAGGTTTACGAATTTGAGAATACATTTAGGTTTTAGGTTATAGGTTATAGGTTAAGGTCATAGGTTTTGGTTTAGGTTAAGGTTATAGGTTTAGGTTTAGGTTTAGGTTTAGGTTATAAGCTATAGGTTTAGGGAATTGAGAATAGGTTACGGTTTAGGTTTAGCAAATCGGGTTCGGGTTCGGGATCGGGTTTAGGTTTGGGTTTTCAAGTTTAGGTTTAAGTTTAGGTTAGGGAGTTGAGATTTGGATTAAGTGTAGGTTTAGGTTTAGGGATTTGAGAATACATTTAGGTTTTAGGTTTAGGTTTAGGTTTTAGGTTATTGGTTAAGGTTTAGGTTTTAGGTTTAGGTTAGGTTACAGGTTATAAGTTTAGGTTATAGGTTATAGGTTAAGGTTATAGGTTTTGGGATTTGGGAATAGTTTTAGGTTATAAGTATAGGTTTAGGTTAGGTTATAGGTTAAGGTTTAAGGATTTTAGAATAGTTTTAGGTTATAAGTAAGGTTATAGGTTTGGGTATAGGCTTAAGTTATAAGTAATAGGTTATATGTTTAGGTTAAGGTTTAGGAATTCGGGTTCGGGTTTGGGTTAAGGTTATAGGTTTTGATTTTGGTTTAGGTTATAGGTTTTGGTTTAGGTTATAGGTCATAGGTTAAGGTTTAGGTTTAGGTTTAGGTTATAGGTTTTGGGATTTGAGAATAGGTTTGGGTTTAGGTTATAGGTTTTGGTTTTGGTTTAGGCTATAGGTTATGGGTTTAGGTTAAGGTTTAGGTTTAGGTTATACGTTTTGGGATTTGAGAATAGGTTAAGGTTAAGGTCATAAGTTTAGGTTTAGGAAATCAGGATCGAGTTCGGGTTCGGGTTTAGTTTTTGGTTTTCAAGTTTTGGTTTAGGTTTAGGCTATAGGTTTTGGTTTAGGTTATAGGTCATAGGTTAAGGTTTAGGTTTAAGTTATAGGTTTTGGGATTTGAGAATGGGTTCGGATTTAGGTTATATGTTTTGGTTTTGGTTTAGGTTATAGGTTATAGGTTTAGGTTTAGGTTTTAGGTTTTGGGATTTGAGAATAGGTTAAGGTTAAGGTCATAAGTTTAGGTTAAGGAAATCGAGAGCGGGTTCGGGTTCGGGTTTAGCTTTTGGTTTTCAAGTTTTGGTTTAGGTTTAGGTTAGGGAGTTATGATTAGGATTAGGTTTAGGTTTAGGTTTTATGTTTAGGTTAGGGTTATAGGTTTAGGTTTAGATTTAGGTTAGGTTATAGGTTAAGGTTTAGGGAATTGAGTTTAGGTTATAGGTTTAAGTTAAGGTTAAGGTTATAGGTTTTCAGATTTGAGAATAGGTTTAGGTTAAGGTTATAAGTTTAAGTTTAGGTTTAGGTTAAGGTTTAGGGATTTGAGTTTAGGTTTAAGTTATAGGTTTAGCTTTAGCTTTAGGTTTTAGGTTTAGGTATAGGCTTAGGTTATAGGTTATAGGTTATATGTTTAGGTTAAGGTTTAGGAATTCGGGTTCGGGTTTGGATTCGGGTTTAGGTTATAGGATTTGGGATTTGAGAATAGTTTTAGGTTATAAGTATAGGTTTAGGTTTGGATTCAGGTTAAGGAGTAGATTATGATTAAGTGTAGGTTTAGGTTTAGGGATTTTCTAGTATTGTCTACTATTGAACCTAGTATTATCTACTACATACTAGTAACATACAACCAATATGGGGCACCATACCATAAGCTACAAGAATTTCATGTCCCCCTAAACAAGGTATCCTCCATTAACAACATATATATATTATAAGTTTTTTATTTTCATTTACATTCTCAAATACATTCATCATCCATCTAAGAAAATTGAAACAAGTATTGTCAATCTATGACTAACAATTGAAAAGGAAAATCATGCATCTTATCTTACTGACCGACTTATGTTTCTTTTCACCTTTGTAACTGCAACGCCCCGACTTTTCAGGACCCGAGTACACGACCCGTTTCCCAAAAACCCGAGTGTTAACCTTAAAGGATGGTCAAATATATATATTTTTTCTTCTTCTTCTTTTATCAGAGTAAGCAGATGAGCGTAGGATGGACAAGTAAGCATAAAGGAAAGTTCCATTATCATTTAGAATATACAAAAGAGTGCCCATAATGACTTATACAAACCAATGTCTCGAACATAACAAATACAAGAATCCACATGATCTAGTACAAGAAAAATAACATAAGAATGTAAACATAAGCAGCCAGACTGCGCAGCTCCTCGAAGTAGATGTAGTCATGTAATCCTGGCACATGTACCCGGCTCCTCATCAGCCTAAACCTGAAAGTCACTAAGACATCTGTGCTACCTGTACGGTTATATATTTGATGGATGAGTGGCCAACTCAGTGTGAACTCCCCTCAAGATTACACACCGCCGCATTAGGTAAGCATAGTTATAAAATAAAGCATACAAAACAGTACATGATGCAAATCTTATTATGTGCATGGATGTATGGAATGCGTTCACGCCCCGGGGATGCTCATCCGTGCGGACAGGGCCGCCACCCAGGCAATCATCGAACCTAGAAAACATCAACCAGTCGGAATCATCGAACCTGGAAAATATCAACCAGTCGGAAATAATACGTAGCCCACGTACGATAGCAATAGATGCTGGTCTGTGCGATGTATGCATGATTAGCCAGTCCATTATTAATCCAATTACACTCAGCAGGTTTAATAAGCTCAAAGGTCACTACGGGGAGCTCAGAGCCCAGCGTAGGCCGACAGCTCAGGCATAGTGTCTCATTCCACCATCCCTGGCTCATGAGGCTACCACCTTAGGATGTTTAATGGAAACCCATCGACTAGTGGCCAATCATATTACAGTATGTGAGGCTTACCATCACATGGTTGTAGAGTATAAAACATTCAACCCATATAGGGAAAATACTAAAACAAAGCCACATAGGACAATATCAAAGTAGGCCACATAGGACGAGTATCAGAACTATGCGATAAAAGACCATCCTTGAAAACCATTGGACGCCACAACCCTGGATGGTAGGCCCACATCAATGATCCATCTAGACCACACTCAGTAACCGCCAAGTCGAAGGTCCATTACGATCACAACTAGTCAAGTTACATCCCAAGTATGGGTGTACATTCATGTGGGAATTTTCCACTAATGTACCAGTTTAAGTTCCATAAGCAATCCACAAGCATGAACAATTATGCAGGATAATCGTAAAGCATGTAATACAGTAATTCAATTTTCACCAGCTAACACATGTGATTATAAAGAGAGATATCAATTATGAATTTAAATAAAAACTATAACTTAAGATAATGAGAAGATGGAAAGCTCAAGGGGAAGAATCATCACCTTAAACGACAATTCTTTCCTTGATTTGAGTGATCGTGAGTACCTTGTTGTCTGGTATTGCGTAAATAGTTCCCTAAAGTTAGTTCCAATATAGTAGCTTGTGTTAGAAGGCATTCCTGCCTTTGGGATGAATAGGGCTAGCCAGGACTTGATGATTTAGGGGACATGGGTCCGATTCAAGGTTGTCAAGCCCACCAATCATGATCCAATTGCTGGGGCCTGGGTTAGACTTGAAATGTCCCCAAAGATGGGGCCTGAACTGGGCCTGGACATGGCCCTATATTACTACCCAAATGAGGCCCAAACTATCTTACACTAGGGCCCAAGTAGTTAGGTCCCACCCAAGCCCAAGTTGAGCCGAGTTAGGTTGTCCTTGGCCCAACCTACCATGGCCCAATGGGCCATTTCCAACTGAACATGGCCCACCAGACTTTACATGGTGCGGCACACTTGTTTACATGATGCGACCCACCATCATTGTTGCATGTGAGGCTCGCTAAGGTTTCGAAAAGGGCCTAAGTTTGGGATGATTTCAGTCCATTACGTGGCCCAAATAAAGACTGGTTTCAGCCCAGATCTTTGGACCAATCTCTGCCCAGAGCGTGGGCTGGCTTTGGGCCCACAACACGCACAACTGAAAGCTATCTTTATGGCCCAGCCGTTCCCATCTGACTTTTGAGGTGCGGCCCATTTTGCAGCCCCATTCGTGGCCCAGCTGAATGAAAAGTTGGCAGCTCGGATTGAGGCCCAGTTTTGGGCCCAATTGAGGACGTCCTCAGCTAGGTAGGAGGCCGTTTCCAGCACAGTTACACAGTCTCTTCAGAGAACTGGTTTCGACCCTGATCAGAGGCCTGGATTTCGACCAAGCTCAGGCCCATCTGATGGTGTCTTGCACTCAGATCACAGCCGACTCTCAGCCCATGATCTGGACCTTTTACAGTTCAGTGCATGGGCTGGTTTTGGCCCACCACATATAGCAGTTTGGAAACTGTTTTCATGGCCACTCCGAGTCTGAAATCTTGGCCCGAATCTTGGCCCATTTGATGGTCGTTTTTGGTCCCACTGGAGGGCTGTTCATGGTCCGATGCACGGCCTCCAAACGTGGCTGGAACCTTCATGAAAGGAAGGAAAGAACAGAAGAAAAATATAAGAGAGGCTAGGCCCTTACCTGGCCGGACTTGTGAGGTGGCCCACGTCTCCTCTCCCTCTCATTTCTTCCTCTTTCTCTTTTCTTTTCTCTCTGTTTCTTCTCTACTGAGCTGGGGTCATGAGCTCACGCTCACTTATTCTGACTCGAGCTGAGCCGAGGTGATGCGGTGCAACAGCCGCACCCGCCTATTCTTCTCTCTTTCTTTCTTCTTCTCCACACTGTCTCTCTCTGTTCCTTCTATTTCTTTCTTCCTTTTCTTTTCTTTCCTCACAGACCTACACGAAGTCTGGACTTGAGCAGACTTATCCTATAACCTGCCCTGAACTTGGCAGATGCAATGAAGGAGGGATTGGCCGTTAATGGCATTTTCTCCATAAGGCCTCGTTTCTTCATTTTCTTCCCCCTGGGCAATTCGTATGGACTATATGGAGCTTGGAGGAGAAAGGTTTCAGAGCTCCATGCCTGTTTGAGTGGTGGGTTCGGCGCTAGGAGGAAACGGCTGATTTTGTGGTGATTTGAAGAAGGATTTGAGAAGAGGTGTTTTCTCCTCTTCTTGTAAGAACACTGAGTTCTTTAGAGCCGTTGGATGGAGGATGAACGGCCTGGATGGCACCGTTTTGCAACCGCCTAAAACACAGCCAAAAATCTTAAACCGACAGCTGTTTCGGTCTTCCTGTGGGAGAAAATCTGCTCCCACGTGGAGAGCCCTTGAATGGCTAGGATCTGTTTGAAACAGACAGTCGGGATTGGAGAGGGGAGAGAGTACCCAGATTGCCAAGCTGGCAAGGGAGAACAGTTCCCATTTTCGGAAACTTTGTGCTTTCGGGTCCTACTTGCACCGGTTTTTGTGTGAACACACGTGTGCAGGGGCTTTCACGAGTGACATGGATCTATTCAGGTCCATGCCACGTGCACGATGGACGGTTTAGATCATTGAGATGATCCCTCAAGGTGGGCCACAAATCGTCACAAACGGACGACGTCCGTTCACTGACAAAACGCAAAGAGAGAGAGAGAGAGAGACGTCTCTCCCATTTAAGCAAAACACGGGTCAGACCCGTACTGACCGAGCAGAGCCGACCAGTGCACCGCGGTGCACCACCTTTGGTGCACACGCAACGGCTTCGTGGGGTCCACCGTGATGTTTGTGAGATATCCACTCCGCTCATTCCCTTTATAGGCCTCACTAAAGGTCTCCGACCGAAGATCAGTCAGACCCAAGCCCACGTGGGCCCCACGACTTACTTCAGGTCTCGTTTATGGATTTCCCGCTGATTTGTTGGTCGGATCAGCCCGAAATTGAACATCAACAGCTAAAATGGCCTAAGGGACTATTTAGGCTAAGACTTAATGGTCAGATAATGGAAATACGGCCTGCTCTAATTTTTATAACACTAAATATTATGTTATACTACCTTTAATAATATTATACTATTATTATTATTATTATTATTATTTTTATTTTTATTATCATATTCTCTATTATTATTTTCCCCATGAATGCATGCATTTTAGTCATGTTGTGGGTCCCACTTATGATTTTATATATATTATTATTATCATTTATATGATTTGTCATATTTAATTTATATTTTCACAAATTGTTAATATGCATAAAATGTATGAATGTAAGTAAGTGAAGCTTATTATATATTATTTGTGTATCATTTGTATGGTGATACGTGTGTTATGTTTTAAATCATATACAAGTTGTTAAGTTGCTTAAAATATGTCATCCACTATAAATCTTTCTAGTATTATTATTATTATTATTATTATTATTATTATTATTATTATTATTATTATAAATCCTATAATTTGTAATTTATATTTATGATTTTGTAAGTGTATACACATAGTATGGATTATGGTTACGTATCAATATGAAAATCCTAAATCTTACAAGTATATATATAAATAACCTTCCATAGTGTATATATATGTTTATGCTGTATTATTTTTGTATTTATATTACATTAGGTTAGTAACACCCGAGTACTGGTAAGTACGGGGTGTTACAAACTACCCCCCTTAAAGAGAATTTCGCCCCCGAAATTCAGTATCTACACTATGAATGTGAACATCGATCTATCTTACCGTGTCCGTATGCACCTATTAGTTCTCCATGCTAAACTTATTTGTATAAGCAAGCGTTCATGACTTACCAGCACAACAAGGACCATTACAGTCTACCCCCCTTAAAGAAAGTTTCACTATCGGGTTACCTCTAAGAATTTTTTTTTTTTTTTTTTTTTTTCTTTTCACTTGTAGTGTTCGAGCTAACACAGATAGATGGTTGTAGTAGGTTTGAGTCTGATACATTGATCCCTTGCCTATGTAAAATAGAGGATTTTGGTATCAATTCACAATCCTACTAATTCTCGATCTTCTACCTGATCAGGGCATTGAGATCATTGAGATTTGCTAGGACTTAGAATTTAGGTCAAACTGCGTATCCGTCGCATAAACATGATTCCATCAATCTGTGACCCTGATTACTTTAAGCTCATGGGATATATTATTTGACCATTTATTTTCATAACGAATAAGACTATGTGGCCCATTACGCTTCCAATGCGCACTCTGATTGTCTAAACACAAAACCTTAGGACCATAGTTTCTTTATGAAATCTAATGCTTAAAATTCTTGTTAAATTTATCTAAGATCTTAAATCTAGTCTTGATATGCTCAGCCTAAGGTCGAATGTAATCTTACCCAAAATCCCAATACTTCACCTCTAATTAATTTCACGTACTAGAATTGTAGGGAATTATTAATTCTAAGTAAAGAGATGTATTAAAAATTCAAATTACATTTCCCATTGCGGCTCCTTAAGTTTAGAGAGTGCTTATGTCTAACCTAATGTACCATGTGGTGGGTAAGGAATTTCTTATGAATCCTAAGCTCGCTTTATATGCTGATTTGTTGTAACGACATTATTTCTAACTAAGGAAATTTCTACAAGAGTTCAAAATCTAGGTCTTTAATAATTGTATTTTGGGAGTTAAGTTTAGGGGATGATTTCACTTGGTCTTATGTATATTGTAATGCTGTTTGTCCACCCGCAACTTTTAGGCTTAGCTTCTAAGTTTAAGCAGCTACCCTGATATCCTACAATGGAGAACTACATTTATTTATTTTTTTATTTTTTTTATTTTTTTTATTATTATTATTTTTTTATTTTTTTATTTATTTTTTTAAGGTTCCAAACAGTTGCTCTGGTAATTTATCAGGAGACCAAAATTGTATTGCTAAGTTTCAACAACGGTCCTATTGTTTATAGGGGAACCAGAGTTTTCGAATGACCAACCTAAAATTTGTATCAACTTTACCTCTAGTTAATTCTAAACACTGGAATGGAAAATGAAATAATGAGAATTATTGTCCCTAATTAACGAAATGTGTTAGGGAATTCAGGTTATACTCTTAATAACTTTTCCTAAGTCTAAGTGAATGCTTAAGTTTATTTTAATATACAAGATGGGGAGTAAAGAATTCCCCATAATACCTAAGTTCGTTTCATTTGCTAGTTATTTCGACAGTGTTACTCCTGACCATGAAATTTTTAGGAGAGTTCATATCCTAGGTTTTTGAAAATTTTCATTTGGAAGTCAAGTATAAGAATCAATGTCCTTACGTAGCCTGGTGTACAGCATAATGAGTACTTGGTGCACATTTAATTTCTAAGTCCAAGCAACCATTTTGGTAGTTCTCAAGGGAACTAAAGTTTTAAGTTTCTAAGTTCTCAACCTCCCCTAATCTCAAGGGAATCTCACATTAGTTTGAATGGTACTCCAACAATTCCAAAGGGAACCTAAGATTTAGGGTTCCTACATTCTCAGTTCCTCCTAGCTACAGATGAAGTTCTCATAAGTTCAAATACTTGTTCTAATAATTCTAAGGGAGCCTAAAGTTTGAAGTATCTAAGTTCTCCAAATTTCTGAAGGGAACTTTTCATGGGTTCAAATGACTAAAACTGAAATCTTCAAGGGAAACTAGAATCATATCTAAGTTCTGTAGTTGTCCAAACAATCTTTTAGGGAGCCTAACCTTTGAATTTTTATATTCTCATGTCCTCCCACTTATAAGGGAATTCCACATTAATTTAAATAACCTTTCTATCAAATTTTCGGGGGAACCTAGGTTCATGCTTCTACATTCTCAAAGTGTCCTTTGCTCAGATGGAATCTCATATAAGTTTGGATTGCCATCCAAGTCACTTATAAGGGAGCTTACATTTGGGTCTCTATGTTCTCAATAATTCATTTAAATTTAAGGGAAATCAAACAAAGTTCAAAATTTAAAATTTCAAATGACCTAACTGAGACATTTAAAGTTTGTATAAGTACATTTCCCAAGGCCAAGTTGTCCAAACCATGCTCTGATACCAACTGTAACGCCCCGACTTTTCAGGACCCGAGTACACGACCCGTTTCCCAAAAACCCGAGTGTTAACCTTAAAGGATGGTCAAATATTTTTTTTTTTCTTCTTCTTTTATCAGAGTAAGCAGATGAGCGTAGGATGGACAAGTAAGCATAAAGGAAAGTTCCATTATCATTTAGAATATACAAAAGAGTGCCCATAATGACTTATACAAACCAATGTCTCGAACATAACAAATACAAGAATCCACATGATCTAGTACAAGAAAAATAACATAAAAATGTAAACATAAGCAGCCAGACTGCGCAGCTCCTCGAGGTAGATGTAGTCATGTAATCCTGGCACATGTACCCGGCTCCTCATCAGCCTGAACCTGAAAGTCACTAAGACATCTGTGCTACCTGTACGGTTATATATTTGATGGATGAGTGGCCAACTCAGTGTGAACTCCCCTCAAGATTACACACCGCCGCATTAGGTAAGCATAGTTATAAAATAAAGCATACAAAACATTACATGATGCAAATCTTATTATGTGCATGGATGTATGGAATGCGTTCACGTCCCGGGGATGCTCATCCGTGCGGACAGGGCCGCCACCCATGCAATCATCGAACCTGGGAAACATCAACCAGTCGGAATCATCGAACCTGGGAAATATCAACCAGTCGGAAATAATACGTAGCCCACGTACGATAGCAATAGATGCTGGTCTGTGCGATGTATGCATGATTAGCCAGTCCATTATTAATCCAATTACACTCAGCAGGTTTAATAAGTTCAAAGGTCACTATGGGGAGCTCAAAGCCCAGTGTAGGCCGACAGCTCAGGCATAGCGTCTCATTCCACCATCCCTGGCTCATGATGCTACCACCTTAGGATGTTTAATGGAAACCCATCAACTAGTGGCCAATCATATTACAGTATGTGAGGCTTACCATCGCATGGTTATACAGTATAAAACATTCAACCCATATAGGAAAATTACTAAAACAAAGCCACATAGGGCAATATCAAAGTAGGCCACATAGGACGAGTATCAGAACCATGCGATAAAAGACCATCCTTGAAAACCATTGGATGCCACAACCCGGGATGGTAGGCCCACATCAATGATCCATCTAGACCACACTCAGTAACCGCCAAGTCGAAGGTCCATTACGATCACAACTAGTCAAGTTACATCCCAAGTATGGGTGTACATTCAAATGTGGGAATTTTCCACTAATGTACCAGTTTAAGTTCCATAAGCAATCCACAAGCATGAACAATTATGCAGGATAATCGTAAAGCATGTAATACAGTAATTCAATTTTCACCAGCTAACACATGTGATTATAAAGAGAGATATCAATTATGAATTTAAATAAAAACTATAACTTAAGATAATGAGAAGATGGAAAGCTCAAGGGGAAGAATCATCACCTTAAACGACAATTCTTTCCTTGATTTGAGTGATCGTGAGTACCTTGTTGTCTGGTATTGCGTAAATAGTTCCCTAAAGTTAGTTCCAATATAGTAGCTTGTGTTAGAAGGCATTCCTGCCTTTGGGATGAATAGGGCTAGCCAGGACTTGATGATTTAGGGGACATGGGTCCGATTCAAGGTTGTCAAGCCCACCAATCATGATCCAATTGCTGGGGCCTGGGTTAGACCTGAAATGTCCCCAAAGATGGGGCCTGAACTGGGCCTGGACATGGCCCTATATTGCTGCCCAAATGAGGCCCAAACTATCTTACACTAGGGCCCAAGTGTTAGGTCCCACCCAAGCCCAAGTTGAGCCGAGTTAGGCCGTCCTTGGCCCAACCTACCATGGCCCAATGGGCCATTTCCAACTGAACATGGCCCACCAGACTTTACATGGTGCGGCACACTTGTTTACATGATGCGACCCACCATCATTGTTGCATGTGAGGCTCGCTGAGGTTTCGAAAAGGGCCTAAGTTTGGGATGATTTCAGTCCATTACGTGGCCCAAATAAAGACTGGTTTCAGCCCAAATCTTTGGACCAATCTCTGCCCAGAGCGTGGGCTGGTTTTGGGCCCACAACACGCACAACTGAAAGCTATCTTTATGGCCCAGCCGTTCCCATCTGACTTTTGAGGTGCGGCCCATTTTGCAGCCCCATTCGTGGCCCAGCTGAATGAAAAGTTGGCAGCTCGGATTGAGGCCCAGTTTTGGGCCCAATTGAGGACGTCCTCAGCTAGGTAGGAGGCCGTTTCCAGCACAGTTACAGTCTCTTCAGAGAACTGGTTTCGACCCTGATCAGAGGCCTGGATTTCGACCAAGCTCAGGCCCATCTGATGGTGTCTGCACTCAAATCACAGCCGACTCTCAGCCCATGATCTGGACCTTTTACAGTTCAGTGCATGGGCTGGTTTTGGCCCACCACATATAGCAGTTTGGAAACTGTTTTCATGGCCACTCCGAGTCTGAAATCTTGGCCCATTTGATGGTCGTTTTTGGTCCCACTGGAGGGCTGTTCATGGTCCGATGCACGGCCTCCAAACGTGGCTGGAACCTTCATGAAAGGAAGGAAAGAACAGAAGAAAAATATAAGAGAGGCTAGGCCCTTACCTGGCCGGACTTGTGAGGTGGCCCACGTCTCCTCTCCCTCTCATTTCTTCCTCTTTCTCTTTTCTTTTCTCTCTGTTTCTTCTCTACTGAGCTGGGGTCATGAGCTCACGCTCACCTATTCTGACTCGAGCTGAGCCGAGGTGATGCGGTGCAACAGCCGCACCCGCCTATTCTTCTCTCTTTCTTTCTTCTTCTTCTCCACACTGTCTCTCTCTGTTCCTTCTATTTCTTTCTTCCTTTCTTTTCTTTCCTCACAGACCTACACGAAGTCTGGACTTGAGCAGACTTATCCTATAACCTGCCCTGAACTTGGCAGATGCAACGAAGGAGGGATTGGCCGTTAATGGCATTTTCTCCATAAGGCCTCGTTTCTTCATTTTCTTCCCCCTGGGCAATTCGTATGGACTGTATGGAGCTTGGAGGAGAAAGGTTTCAGAGCTCCAGGCCTGTTTGAGTGGTGGGTTCGGCGCTAGGAGGAAACGGCTGATTTTGTGGTGGTTTGAAGAAGGATTTGAGAAGAGGTGTTTTCTCCTCTTCTTGTAAGAACACCGAGTTCTTTAGAGCCGTTGGATGGAGGATGAACGGCCTGGATGGCACCGTTTTGCAACCGCCTAAAACACAGCCAAAAATCTTAAACCGACAGCTGTTTCGGTCTTCCTGTGGGAGAAAATCTGCTCCCACGTGGAGAGCCCTTGAATGGCTAGGATCTGTTTGAAACAGACAGTCGGGATTGGAGAGGGGAGAGAGTACCCAGATTGCCAAGCTGGCAAGGGAGAACAGTTCCCATTTTCAGAAACTTTGTGCTTTCGGGTCCTACTTGCACCGGTTTTTGTGTGAACACACGTGTGCAGGGGCTTTCACGAGTGACATGGCTCTATTCAGGCCCATGCCACGTGCACGATGGACGGTCTAGATCATTGAGATGGTCCCTCAAGGTGGGCCACAAATCGTCACAAACGGACGAGGTCCGTTCGCTGACAAAACGCAAAGAGAGAGAGAGAGAGAGACGTCTCTCCCATTTAAGCAAAACACGGGTCAGACCCGTGCTGACCGAGCAGGGCCGACCAGTGCACCGCGGTGCACCACCCCTGGTGCACACGTAACGGCTTCGTGGGGTCCACCGTGATGTTTGTGAGATATCCACTCCGTCCATTCCCTTTATAGGCCTCACTAAAGGTCTCCGACCGAAGATCAGTCAGACCCAAGCCCAGGTGGGCCCCACGACTTACTTCAGGTCTCGTTTATGGATTTCCCGCTGATTTGTTGGTCGGATCAGCCCGAAATTGAACATCAACAGCTAAAATGGCCTAAGGGATTATTTAGGCTAAGACTTAATGGTCAGATAATGGAAATACGGCCTACTCTAATTTCTATAACACTAAATATTATGTTATACTACCTTTAATAATATTATACTATTATTATTATTATTATTTTTATTTTTATTATCATATTCTCTATTATTATTTTCCCCATGAATGCATGCATTTTAGTCATGTTGTGGGTCCCACTTATGATTTTATATATATTATTATTATCATTTATATGATTTGTCATATTTAATTTATATTTTCACAAATTGTTAATATTCATAAAATGTATGAATGTAAGTAAGTGAAGCTTATTATATATTATTTGTGTATCATTTGTATGGTGATACGTGTGTTATGTTTTAAATCATATACAAGTTGTTAAGTTGCTTAAAATATGTCATCCACTATAAATCTTTCTAGTATATATATATTATTATTATTATTATTATTATTATTATAAGTCCTATAATTTGTAATTTATATTTATGATTTTGAAAGTGTATACACATAGTATGGATTATGGTTACGTATCAATATGAAAATCCTAAATCTTACAAGTATATATATAAATAACCTTCCATAGTGTATATATATGTTTATGCTGTATTATTTTTGTATTTATATTACATTAGGTTAGTAACACCCGAGTACTGGTAAGTACGGGGTGTTACAGTAACTCTCATATTTGTTGCAGGTGTTAGTTCACCATCAGTAGTCTCCCTAACCAAATCTTTGTGCAGTCCCTCCATTTGAAGCAGTGGCTGAAGTTACAAGAAGTAGGACTAATTAGTCTTTCTATGTTTTGAAAAAAATCAAATTCTTTATTTTTGGCTGCAAGTCTGCTTATAATTATCATTGGCTCTTAATCTATTTATAATGAAAATCTTAAATATCACCCAATAGTGCTCCTTTGATAAATGTCCTGTTTGGAACAAATAATTTCTGTAAAACTCTTTTATGTTTTTTCAATTCATCTTCCATTTTCTTCTTAATAAGAAAATCCATATTTACTAATATTCCCATTTTTTCTATTTTTCAAAAGAATGAGTTCAGTTAAAATTTACTAATAAGAAAATCCAGATTTCCACTGTTGAAACCTTCTTAGGGTCTAAAGTAATTTTTATTTGTCATCCAACCTGTTAATATGATCACAAAGATATGGATGAAGAGAAACCACAAACATCAGCTTAATGCAAATCTTCTTTGGCCTCCAAAAAATTTTCAATGGTAGATGTTCAATCAAACTGTTTCCATTTGAGATTATAAGTCTATATCATGTACTTGACTCATTTGAACAGTATGTATTCTTCAAAAGCATCTAGATGAGCTATCCACTTATCCGGATAGCTCCGACGTACATCCGGGTCTGCTCCATCAATTTCGAGGTAATACATTTAAAAATAACATAAATATATCTAAAAGCATCTGGATACCTGGGGAAGGCCTCCCATATTTGTATTGTTGGTTACTCATCCATGCATGTATGCATGCATACACACACATGCATAATCTGTCCATCCATGCATGCATGCATACGTTTCATCCATCCATGCATGCATGCATACATATACACACATACATGTGTTTTATCATAAAAGCATGCATGATGCATCCATACAAAAAAAAATATATCCATGCGTGCATGCATACATATAGGGGAATTGAACACATTTATACCAATTTGTAGTTCAAACATAACCATCGTGTTTGAGAGAGAAGAAGATTCCTAAAGAATACCTGAATGACAGCAACACCACCAGAGAGTTTTGCTATTCTTTCATTAAGCTTCTCTCTTTCATAATCCTATTTAGCAGCCTGCAAAAACCCAAAATATATATGCCACTAAGGATGCTCAATAGCTGAAAGATGATGGAGAAAGAAAGGCTAAGAACAATTTAATTACAATTGAAAATTGAAAAAACAAAACACCTCAACAAAAAATGTAATTTACTCTTTTAAAACTTCACCTAAAAGTTAAAACACTGCGTAATTGATGGAATTTACTCTTCTCAAAGTGGTTAATCTCCATTTGAAAATATAAGTATTTAATTGAAAATTTGAGGAAAAGGACAGGTTCAAATGGCTATCTAGCACCTTTTTTTCTAAAAATTAAAATAAAATCAGATATATAACAAAAAAAAAAAAAAAAAAAAAAAAAAACAGGGAATATGCAAGTTCTAGTGTTCCTATTGCTAGAGCCTGATGCAATTTGAGATGAGATGTGTAGTTATATAATGATTTCATTTCCTCAAATATGAAAGTGAATCATCATAATGACGGACAACCAAAGGATGTTTCCATCATCTTCATCCTTTTGAATTTTATAGTGTATTGACTAAGAAAAAGAATGCCATCATTCATACACATGCACATCAAAGACGCTTACATATACACATCGTATACATAGGCAATTAGACATCACATATTTTAGCTAATTCATGCATTAGTGAATGCTTGACCAGATATATGCAGATGCAACAAAGAATTCATAAACAAAGGAAATAAGCTCGCCAAATTGTCGGATATGATGGACCTCACCATCAAGGGCTGTTCATAAAAAATTCTGGAATATCCTAGCTAGAGAACATCTTGGTATTTTTCTCTTTTCTTTTTCTTTTCTTTTCTTGTTTTAATGTTTTGGTTGTATTTTGTTTCTTCACCTGTTTTTGGCAACCTAATGAAAGGTTAGGATTTTAGAGATTGAGAAAATATGTGGATGCATGTAGCCATCACTTCTACACTATCTGGTGCCAAGTAAAATACCTCGAGTCTGGCGATTTTAGAGATTGAGAAAAGTGTATACATAAGTTGGGTCCAACATTCTTCTGCATCCTATCAAATATTGGAAAAGAAGGCATGCTAGGCTCCATTAGCAAAACAACTAATCTCTAATTTGAGTGCTTAGACAACAAAATACCTGTTGCATGAAGAAACCATTGTGCTGCTGGGAAAATTGGGGATAGATACCTATGTAAGATCTGCCCAAATGAATGAGACAATTAATAGAGAAAGGAAGATGGAAGGAAAAAATATTGCTTTGATACCAGCGGATGTCTTTTTCTACTAGTAGGTTGATGAGCCAAAAAAGGGGATAAATATATATATATATATATATATATATATATATATATATATATATATATATATATATAATAAATAAATCCATGTACACCGTTAACTACTTGATAGTTGATTAGTAGGGAAAAGCCAACAAAATCTTATATGATAACAAGAGCAACATGAAGAACTAACCATCCAAAGTGCATTGGGGCAACAGGCTTGACATTGCGATCAAGCTTGCCAAACACATCTCGGGTGGCAACAGTCAAAAGATGTGAGGAATGATCTAATTCATTGCTCCTTCCAGAATCTGTATCTGTTTAGGAAAAAAACAAAAAAAGTTAAAGGCAAATTTAGCCAAGCAAAGATAAATGCATCAACAAATGTTATTTTTAGTAGTGTATACAGTTGGTCACAGCTCTATATTTTACTAACGGGAAGGATCCTAATGGATTGAATAATGGATACCTGTCTCTTCTGTAATTCATTGTTCTCCTCTTTAAGTTTTGCAACTTCAGCCTCTAGTTCCATGGTATAAGCCTAGCAGAAAAATTAAATTAGATAAAACACAAGCATGCATACCGGGATATGAAATATTGTAAACTCTGAGGTGGTTACATAAAAATTTTTTAAATCAATGCAGCATCAAGTGTGCTTTGGTCTCCATATCCCTATGGTAGCCGACAACTATGCAGTATTATCGATGTCTAAGAGATTCTCTTGCTCTTACATTTATGGATGTCATTGTATCAAACACATCATATGCACTTAGGTTTCAAGCCATTCATGCACAATACTAGAGGATCTGTTGCGTCGTCCCCTACAACAATAACATCACCATAACAAAATTGCAAAGAAAGAAAAACTAGACAGTCAGAACACCGCTTCTCATGTCGTGAAAGGCATGCCACAAAACAGAAATAACAGTAAAATGAACACCACTTCCAAAGAAAAAAAATTAGGCAATTCAACATGGAATTGACAAGGTAGGTAATAGAAGAAATACCCCAAGCCTGTGAACTCCATAATCAACTACCTGCAGCCAAAAACTAGCTCATGTCAACCAACAACTCTACATACATCATTTTTTGAATAGGCATCCATATAAAAATCAAATTGTAACTAACATCAACATCATCCATATTTCAAAGAAGAATATGAAGCTCATTGATATTGATGTGCTAGTTTTTGGGGGGCATGCTGGAATCTTCATCTTACCATTGCTGTTGAAGACAAGTGTTGGTAAGGTTTTCAGATGTAGTACTAAAAAGCTTGGGCTTTAAAACACAGGTCAGCCTGCCTGACTGGATATATGCAGATGCAACAAAGAATTCATAAACAAAGGAAATAAGCTCGCCAGCCGCATTAGTTACAATCCAAACACAGTTGTTCAGATATTTCTATAATTTAACCAAACAGTGCATATAAAGCTCTGAAAAACAAGCCATTGTTTAACAGCAAACCAAACTCAAATGGTTTTGAAAGCTTTAGTTTAAGACTGTCAGACAAGAACAAAACCACCTACAGAAGGGTGAATGAATATACCTTATCTCAAAAACCTCACCTGTGTCTGTAAGACAGCCTTGTGAATCCTGTAAAATGCAACGCAATCCTAACCTCTGATTCGTGGATGCTTGTTTGTGGAAAAGGACTATAAAATCAGTTGAAGCATTTACTTACATTAAAACTAGTCAATAATAAGTAGGAGGAAGTATAAGTTCCTATCCATTTGGTTGAAGTGTTCTTCTGCCAGCATTCTATGCAAGTGGATATGGTCTACTGCACATCCTAATCTGTCAATCAATGTCCTACAAAAGATGGACAAAAATACAGCAATTAGGGTTTTCTGATTTGAATCCCCAAATCAGAAATTAGGGATTTCGAATCCCAAGTCCCATATTGGGGATTCCAGTCATATACCCCATAATCCAGTTGAAATTAGGGAATTTTTTTTTTTTGGATTTGAAACTGCCAACCTGACCACGCCCTCAACGAAACCCTAACCACACATCATGATGGTGCCCACAATCTCCAAGCACTTCTGGCCCACCAATGCATGCACTTAATCTACCACACTCAAACTCCCCTGCCCAGGCACTGCCCCCCGCCTTCTCTTCCATGACGAAGAACCGTTGCGGCATTCCTCGGGAAGGCCCTTCGTCTCTCAAGCAACCGCCTCTTCCGGATCAATCTCCGTAGTTCGATTATTACAGGCTGCAATTGGCTAGATGAGGACGCCGGATTCGGTATGGAAGCCTACGACATCCGAGCCGGAGGGAGAGGGGAGGGTTCGAGAGTGGAGATGGAGAGAGAGAGAGAGATCGATCGGAGAGAGAGAGGCAGAGAGAGAGAGGGAGAGGCGTAGACAGAGAGAGAGGGAGAGGCGTAGACAGGGAGAGGGAGAGGGAGAGGGAGAGGCGCAGAGAAAGAGAAGGAGAGATGGAGGTGAGAGAGATTTGGGGTTGATGGGCGCGCGAGATTAGGTATTTGGGGTTGGGAGATGGGCGCGCGGGAGTGTGTTTTTGGGTGGAACGGATTGGCTACTCCCCCTGACACCAGCCCCGTGGCTAGTGTTCAGTGGTCTGTGGGCCCCACCATGATGTATGTGTTTCATCCAATCCGTTCATCCATTTTTAAAGATCATTTTAGGCCATTGTCCTAAAAATAAGAGGGATATAAATCTTAGGTGGACCACACCACAGGAAAATAATAATGATTGGATATCCATCATTTAAATCCTCCTAAGGCCCACTGTACTGTTTATCTGACATTCAATCTATTAATTAGGTCATAAAGGTCCAGATGGAGGGAAAAAACAAAGATCAGCTTGATCCAATACTTTTATGGGTCTCAAAAAGTTTTTAATGGTCGACATTCATTCAACACTTTTTCCTGTAATGTGGTCCACTTGAGATTGGGATATAACTCATTTTTTTGTAATATCATAAAATGATCTATAAAAATAGATGGACGGCGTGGATGAAACACATACATCATGGTGGAGCCCACAGACCACCGAACACAAAAGTTGAGAGGGGTTACCCTCCATTAAAACATTCATAATTATTTTTTGGGCCCATAGAGATGTGGTTCACAAATCTAGCCCATCCATTATGTGTGTGCCACTTGGATGAGGGGTCATACCAAGTTTCAGATGCATCCAAATTTCAGGTGGGGCCCCACCAAGTGCTTTTATTTGTTTTAGGCATGTCTTCACATGATTTTAGATGGTATGGCCCACCAGAGTTCTGTATATGGCTGATTTTTGGGATATCTTATAATTTAAAGGGAACCCATCAAATGCACGGTGTTGATTTTTGACACATGTCATGGTGGGGCCCACATAGCTTGACCTCATGGGGAGTTCCCATGAGCTCGACGAATAGAACCTTTTCCATATATATATATATATATATATATATATATATATATATATATATATATATAAAAACTTATGATGTATTTATTATATCCCACACCGTCCATCCATTTTGAGATATCATTTTAAGTCACGAGCCAAAGAATGAGATAGATAAAAATTTGTAGTAGACCCCACCATAGAAATCTTAGGTGCACCAGACCACATGAAATCAGTAGTATGTAATTGGATATCCATCATTAAAATCCTCCTAAGGCTTACTGTAGTATTTATTTGACATCTAATATGTTGATTAGGTCATACAGGGCTAGATGAAGGGAAAAAACAAAAATCAACTTGATCCAAAACTTTTATGGCCCCAAAATAGTATGACATCCAATATCGTATTGTTTATATTTTTTTAGATGTCTTCACATAGTTTTAGATGGTAATCAACACCTGAGTTTCGTATACGAATGATTTTTGAGATATCTCATAAGCTAAGGGGAGACATCAAATGCACGATGTTGATCATGTTCGACACACATCATGATGGGCCCATTTTACATGTCTGGTCCATTCACTCTATTTTATTGATCATTACCCTCAATTTGACTAGTTACTCACCTCGATCATACTACATATGAGAAAGATATTGGGCAAACAAGATTGATCAACAATTTGAGTGAATTTTGATTTAAACATCTGAAGTTATTTACTCTTCATGTCCGGACTGATCAGATTGTCCAAAAATAGTTAAAGGTTGTTCATAATATCAAAAATATATAAATGAATAGAAAACACAAACATCAGCTTGATCCAAAACTTCTATGGCCTCTGAGAAATTTTAAATGGTAGAGGTTCGATCACACTATTTTCTGTGGTGTGGTCCACTTGAGCTTTGGATATGCTTCTTTTTTGTTCTTTAGACCTCAAATTATCTATTAACATGGATGAATAGAGTGGTAAAATAAATAAATAACGATGAACCCCACAGAGTTTACACTGGTAAAGGTAACGAGTGACTCACTTAAATGTAGTGGGGAAAGGTTTCCTTAAGGGCTTGTTTGGTTTTCCATAATATAGGTAAATTGGTGTAAATCACTGTAAAAAAGTAATCATTACATTCTTTCACCTGTTTGAAAACGAGTAAGTAATTTCACCTGGGAAACCGGTCAAAAAATGTTGACTTAAATTCGTGGGCCCCACCATAATGTATATAATATATCCGTGTCGTCCATCTATTTTATTAGAATATTTTGAGGTTTTATCCAAAAAAATTAGGAAGATCTAATGTTCAATTGGCCCACATTAAAGGAAACAATGGACTTAATTTGTCCACTGTTGAAAGTTGATTCTTTTACTGGGTCCACGTTGAGGTTTATTCACTATCTAATCCGTTCATAGGGTCACATGGACATGGATAAGTGAAAAATATAAATATAAACCTGATTTAAAATTTCTAAGGGCCTCAACAAGTTTTTAATGGTAGGCATTTAATTCTCATAATTTCGTGTGGTGTGGTCCACTTAACCTTTGGATTTGCCTAATTTTTGGGCCCATGCCTTAAATTCATTTGGCATAATGAA
This sequence comes from Magnolia officinalis, assembly GCA_021015155.1. NCBI lineage: Eukaryota > Viridiplantae > Streptophyta > Magnoliopsida > Magnoliales > Magnoliaceae > Magnolia > Magnolia officinalis. Next base: position 9,954,508 of record JAJHSJ010000017.1, read on the forward strand.
TGGGTGGTGTGGATAAGCCACACACATTATGGTGGGCCCCACATTTATTTTAAAAATTCCTAGATTTGAGTGCTTAAAAAGTAACCGGTCAAGTCAGCATAGGGAAAGATGAAGGCAGATGAAGGTAAATAATGATTACTCATTTACAACGTAATTATACTTGAGCCAGAAAACCAAACAGGCCCTAAAACATTCATAATTACATATTGGGCCTGCCTAAATGTGATTCACATATCCAACCCACTCATTTTGTGTGTCCCACTTGGATGAGGGGTCAGACCAACTTTCAAACACATCCAAAACTCATGTGGGCCCCACCAAGTGCTTTTATATTTTTTACGATGTCTTCACATAGTTTTAAATAGTATGGCCCACTTGAGTTTCGTTTACCGATGATTTTTGAGATATCTCATAACCTAAAGGGGACACATCAAATCCACGGTGTTGATGTTCGACACACATCATGATAGGGCCCACAAAACTTACTAACATCAATTCTTAGGTTCTCACGAGGTCAGTAAGTTGGGTCACAATTTTAACTAGAATATTTGGCCCATTTTACATGTTGGTCCATTCACTTTATTTTAATGATCAATATTCTCAATTTGACTAGTTACTCGCCTCAATCAAGCTACATATGAGAAAGATATTGGGCATACAAGATTGATCAACAATTTCAGTGAAATTTGATTTAAACATCTGAAGTTATTTACTCTTCAATTTGAACTGATTAGATTGTCCAAAAACGATTAACGGTTCAATTAGTGGATGTGCCCGATAATTTAGTAATTTTATTTTTCACAAATAAATTTAACATTTTTTTTTTCAAAATGTATATTTTTTTTTACTCTTTTAACTAAATATCATTTTTATTATAAAATATTTCAAAAATATTTAAAATACAAATTTCAAATTTTTATTTTCAAAATCTCAAAAATTTTCTCATTTTTTAATTCTTTCTCAAAAATTTCAAAATGCCGATTTTTTTCTTCAAAAGCATTATTTTGTTCTCAAAATTTTTCTTAAACATAGTTAAAATTTCTAAACTTTTCAATATTCTTTTTTCATGTGACATTACAAATCATTTAAATATTACCTTTTAATTTTATATATATATAAATTTTCATTCATATGATATAAAAACTATATATATATATATATATATATATATATATATATATATATATATATATATATATACTGACAAATTTTTTTAAAAATTAAAGCATTTTTACATTATTACCCGGCCCAAAATTGGGTTGGAAAAACATAAGGGCGGCGAGGATATACAACACATCATCAAAATCTCACTTTTGTTATCTAACTTTTCAATTTTTATTGTCAAAATACAAAATTTAGTTTTCTTTTTTAAAATATATATTTTTTTACAATTTGTCAATTTTTTCACAATTTTGTTTAATATTTAAATTTTCTTTTTTAAAATATCATTTTTTAAATCTTACTTTTGTTATATAACTTTTAAATTTTTCTTGTCAAAATACAAAATCTAGTTTTCTTTTTTAAAATATATATTTTTTTACAATTTGTCAATTTTTTCACAATTTTGTTTAATATTTTAAATTTTTCGTTTCAAAATATCATTTTTTATCAAAACTTTTTTTTCTCAAAATTATCAACATTATTTCTTAAAATTTTCTTAAACATTGGTAATTATTTTTTTAAGCTTCTCAACTATTTTTTTTTTTTCGAAATTCATAATTTTTTTGAACCTGAGCATTAGAGACGGTTTAGGACCGTCTCTAATAGAGACAGTCTTTGACAAGGCTATAAGACGGTTTAGGACCGTCTCTATTAGAAACGGTCTCTAATAGAGACGGTCTTTGACAGTCTCTAATAGAGACTTGTCTTTGACAGTCTCTAATAGAGGTGGTCTTCAACAGGGTTATAAGACGGCTAAGGACCATCTCTAATAGAGACGGTCTTTGACAGTCTCAGATTACGAGTAAAAGACGGTCAATGACTGTCTCTAATGCAGACGGCCAATGACCGTCTCAGATGACCACATATAAGACGGTCAAAGACCGTCTCTATTAGAGACGGTTTAGGACCGTCTCATATGACTGCATATAAGACGGTCAACGACCATCCTAAACGATTTGTGGACATTCAACTTTGTAAGACTATTAAGGACGGTCAGGGGCCGTCTAAAATTTTAGAGACGGTTTATGGCCGTCTCTAAAGCGTCTTTAAACCAAGCAATTTTAGAGACGGTCTAGAGCCGTCTCGAAATCTGTCCTTTTTTTCTGTTTTTCACGTAGTGGATCCTCTATCCCCCTCTTCATCCTCTCTGCGGAAGTCCTCAGTCAAGGACTGAAATCTCTGATGGATTGGGGGACAACAACCCCGTTCTACCATCGTAAAGGATGCCCTTCGATCACTCATCTTCTATATGCTGATGATACGCTCATCTTCCTCAATGGTGGGATATCGTCGGTGAGGGCAATGAAGGATATCTTGGATTCCTACCAAGCGGTTTCCGGACAATCTATAAATTTCAGGAAGAGCTCATTCATTTGCACAAACAACATGCCCTTGGGAAGAGTTAGGAGCATCGAACTTGCGCTTGGCATTGCTAGAGCAAGCGGCCCTTTTACTTACCTCGGTGTCCCTCTGACTAGGGGCCGTCAACGAGCAGATACCTTCCAGCCACTTTTGGAGAAAATTGAGTCCCGTATCACGGGATGGAAGGCAAAATATCTATCTCAAGCAGGCAGGATGGTGCTCATTCAACATGTGCTTGGAATCATTCCAGTTCACACCTTGGCGGCGGCTCACATCCCGAATCACATGCTCACAAAGCTAGAAAACCGTTTTGCTCGTTTCTTCTGGGGTTGGTCGGAAGGCAAAAACAAGCTCCATTGGCGCAGCTGGAAAGCAATTGCGAGGCCAAAAGAGGAAGGTGGACTAGGCATAAGACGACTAGCTGAAGTGATGAATGCTTTCAGACTCAAGATGGCATGAGACATTCTAAACGAAGATAAGGGTAGTCTCTGGAAGAGTTTTATGATAGCTAAATACGGTTTTCATCATGAAGAGCAGCACCCACACCGATCTCTAACCCAAGTTTCACCGTTATGGAGGAAAATCTCCCACCTCATTCCGCTAATTGAAGGAAAATCTCAAATCCAAGTTGGTATTGGTACCAGCAACTTATGGTCCTCAAATTGGACAGGATTGGGCCCGCTTCAATCGATGGAAGATTGCCACATCCCTGGAAACCTGCAGCAATGCAAAATTAACCAGCTCTTAAACTCTTCTGGGCCGATTCCTGCATTTGCAACTTTGCTTCATATTCCGACGCAGGTCATGGACTACGTCTTCCAAGCTGGACTATGCCTCGGGCAAGGATCTGATAAGAGATTCTGGCCGTTCACTGCGTCTGGGCTATTCACAGTCAAGTCAGCATGGAACTTGAGTAGATCGAGATCGGATCAGCAATCCTGGGCGAATTCAATCTAGAATGCGGCTCTCCCTCCTAGGATTTCCCACTTTGTATGGAAAACATTGATGAATGCAATCCCCATAGACTTTGCAGTGCAATCCAAAGGTGTTCACTTGGCTTCGAAGTGTCACTGTTGTAACAGGAACAACCAACCAGCCCAACCGGGAGCTGATATTGAGACCGCGAATCACCTTTTCCTTCATGGCGATCTTGCTAGAGCCACTTGGAACCATTTTGGGAGATATTTCGGCATCGACGTGCAGAACGACTCCTCAGTAGAACAATGCCTCTATCATTGGTGGTCGGTTCCAATGGCTACGAAAATGGAATCAACGAAGCAAAGAATATTTCCATGCTTCATCATTTGGGAACTCTGGAAGGCAAGAAACGAGGCGCGGTTTGAAAATGTCACCCCGTCTCTCTCTAAGATCTTTGCTAAGATATACTGGTGGTCAATCGCGTTTCTAGGCACAGCACAGGTCCTCACATTGCTCCAACCTCTGCCAGCTCTGATGCCCCAGCCGAAAATCACGATCCATCTATTGCGACAATTGTCGTGGCCCAGATGCAGAACCACCAGCCTGCTCGTGCTCCTCTCCTACGCTGGCATGGAGGTCGTGAGATGGATCAGGCCAAGGGATGGATGGGTGAAGATAAATGTCGATGGCTCGGCCCTTGGTAATCCGAGACTATCTGGAGGTGGGGGTGTTTGTCGCGGTGAGAGAGGTAATTTCATTTTTGCGTTTGCAGCTGGATATGGTCATGGCTCTAATGTCCATGCAGAACTCAGGGCCTTCCACGATGGTTTGCTCTTATGTTTGGCTAGAGGTTTGAGGAAGATAATTATGGAATCTGACTCCCAGCTTATCATTAATTTCATTTCCAGGAAGGCTTCTCCGGGATGGAAGTGGAAAGCCTGGCTCTACCAGATTAACGTCCTCATCTCCGGTGCCCATGTGGAGTGGGCTCACATTTATCGTGAAGGCAACGCGCCCGCTGACTCGTTGGCTCGCATTGGTAGTGGGAATCAAGTCTTCTCTCTTTTCGAGGATACTGATAGCCTTCCATCTCTGACCAGGGGTCGTATCTTCCTGGACAAGTTGAGCCTGGGATCGATTAGAACGAAATAACTGAGTGGACCGGTGGACCGATTTTTTTTTTTTTTTGGTGGACTGTTCTAATCGCTTTGCTGGTCTCTTCTGTACCTCCTGTCTTTCCTTCTTTTGTTTTCACATGATAGGTGCTGCCTCTTTCTTTTTTTTGGGGCACACCCGAAGGTTTGTATTTTGGTTGTGATCAATGAAATCGTGGCAAGAGCCCACTTTTGAAAAAAAAAAAGACACCAAAATCCCTGTCTGTCAATTTCAGAAAAGAGACAACTAAAGAATCTCAAGTTTCAGAAGCCCACCTCAAGTCTAATTTCAGAATCCCATGGTTTCCCACAGCAACATAAGCTATATGTCGCTGAAAAACACATCTCCATCTTCTATTGTTCTAATGCAATTTTTCCACACATGGTTTGGGTCATTAAAAATATATATTTATGAACACATCACAATAGGTCTTGAATTGTAGTTATATTCCTTTTAGTTGTAAGTTGAAAGCAACTGCAATTTGGAGCCTAGTCTCTAAGGTAATCACAAGTTTGTCTCTCTGTGTGTGTCTAGAAACCATTGGAGTACTGCAATTCAAAAGGTATTAACAAGCATTTCGATCAGTTACAAAACCAGAAAGATCTAAGTTGCCATGAAGCCTTTCTAGTGTGTAGAGTGTTTCTGTTCCACCAACTAGGAGTAATTCCAATAGCTTTTGTCCCTATGATGAAACAAAAAGACCCCATGCTATGGTTTTAGTTAAGGCACTTACAATCAAACAACAACAGCTTGTGTGAATGTTAACACTTTCATTAACAACAAATATGATAAAAACATTTAATAAAAGCAGTCAAATCAATGGCACTTACAATCAAACAACAACAGCTGTAATGCCCAATACTTACAAATGCCATTTTCCTTCCAAACAATTTCTAAGTCCAACTATAACAACAAAACGTGACAAAAGGAAAATGGATCTCTCCTTTGACAGCAAGTTCCAAATCAAATAGAAAGAGTCTGAAATGCTAAATTGAGTGTGCACATAACGGAACTCGTCATTTTTTTTTCCCTTCTTCTATGATGGTATTTTCTCAATCCATTCCCAAATCAAACTAGATCTGCATAAGAAGGGAGAAAAAAATTAAGGGGAATTTCTCTCGAAAATATTACCAAGGTCACATGGCAACTGCCAAAAAGGTAATCTCCTTTCAGCTTCGATAATGAAACGTTAAAAGATGTGTATTTTGCTTATTGGTTTCTTTCATTTTCTCACCTTCATCACTCAACCATCTCAAGATCCTGTAAGGAAATGAATTCTACCATTGATAGCAGTTCCTATTAAGGTTTCTAACGATGGGTGTTCTAGAAGAGATGAAAAAGCAACCGATGTATGATTAAACCCGCTTACAAGCATAAAACAAATTGTAAGACTCTGTGTCACGCTTCAATAAATGGAAATCAAATTGTAGAAAAACTTATTGTTTCTCTATTTTTTTTATCATTCACTTTTAAACACAAGTTGTATCTGTGGTCAGACGGTTAACATTGTTTGATTTGATCAATGTAGTGCCTCACTACCACAATTTATAAATTATTCATAGTCTGCAAATGCATGGAATTCAAATTTATTTGCATGTAGAGTCAAAACATAAAGAAATTTCCTCAGATACCATTAGTAAAAATTATGTAGCTATATAATTTCGACAGACAAAAGCCACAGTTCCTGATCTTTATACTTACTCTTTGCTTTCCCAGAATAGGGGTAGTTCCCTCTAAAGCATTCTACAACCCTACAACAAAAGGCATGAAATTTTAGATTCATGTATTTATATCATTTCTTAGCAAAGTAATTGGCATTCCCAAAAATACAAAATGCAAATTAGAAGGATGCGGAAGCTCACTGATCTTTTTCTATATATGGAAAGCTAGCCACCAAATTACTGTTGGTGAAAAGAGAGGAATGCCCATTAAAGAATAAGATAAAGGACCTAATACTCTGTGAAAAGGAAAGCATGTACCAAAACCTATCTCTTCTAGAAACACTGGCCAGTCCATCATCGAAGGGCCACCAGGGAATATTGTAGTTAACACCAAAACCTCCAAATCGGCAGTCGAAACCCTAAAAATCAAGAAAACATGAATAAATAACCATCAAATCCTCCAAATCGGCCATCAAAACCCTATAAATAAATAAAATATGAACAAATAAACATCAAATCTACCAAATCAGCTATCAAAACCACCTGAAATCCCCAATTTCAAAAATCCTCAAGATCCCCAAAATTTTAAAATCCCCAAATCCCTAATTTGTAATATCACAAAATCCCTAATTCGGGGTCCATGTTCATATTTGTAAGCCCTAAAATCCCCCAAATTCGTAAATCAGAGAGATTGAGAGAGAAAGATACCTCACATTCAGAGAGAGAGAGAGAGGGTGTGCGCGGGTAGGGAGGGCGCCGTTTCGGCTCCCTCCCTTCTTTGGATCAAACAGAAAGAGAGGAAAACATATAGAGGTTAGGGGCGGAGAGAGAGAGAGAGAGAGAGAGAGAGAGAGAGAGAGAGAGAGAGAGAGAGAGAGAGAGAGAGGATATTAGGGCGTGAGAGAGAGGAGGGTCGAGAGAGAGGGAAGTGGATTGCGTACTGAGTAACTCAAGAGAAGCAAGTTGCGTACTGGTGTAGGTACATTACTCGAGCTCCGAGTTTACGAACGGTTCAAAGGAGATCAAAGTTACATGGGCCCCACAGTGATGTATTTATTATATCCACACCGTTCATACATTATTTGAGATCATTTTAGAGCATTATTCAAAAAAGGAATCATATCCAAATATCAACTGGACCACACCACAAATAGCAATAGGATAATGATTTTCACCATTAAAAAATTCGTAGGGCCCACCATAACATTTATTTTCCATCCAAACTGTACACAAGGTCAAAAATACTTGAATGAAGAGGAAAAACAAATTTCATATTGATCCAAAACTTCTATGACCACTAAAAGGGCTTCAATGGTAGAGGTTCAATTCCCCATTGCTTTTTGTAGTGTGGTCCACTTGATGGTTAGATCTGTTTTATTTTTCATCTCAAGACTTAACATGAGCACGCCAAATGGATGGACGGTTTGCATATAACAAATAACTCATTATTAGATCCATGGAATTTGTTGACGCCAATACACCAACTATATAGCTGACGTGTGGTACACCAGCCAATCCACTTTAGCGTACTTAGTAAACTCTTTGGGGCCCACCGTCATCATGCATTGTAACAACTCAGTCCATACATTTTATCGTATAAATTTAGTCCTTTAACTCAAAGATTAAGCATGTCCAAAGCTCAAGCGGACAACACCACTGGAAATAGTGTGAAATGAATTTTACCGTTGAAAAATTCTTAGGCTCAACCCCTAAAATGATTTGAAAAAATGGATGAACGGTGTGGATAAACCATGTGAATTCAAAGTTGGCCGAACAGAGTTTACTCGGTACCATAAGAGCTTATTTAATAACTCAGTACACAATCCAATTTCGAGAGAGAGCTTACGCTCCTCGAGCTCAGAGTAGTAGGAATGGCTCAAAGCAGGGGCATTAACAATAATGATGTATTTATCATATCTACATCCTTCGTCAATTTTGAGAGACCATTTTAGATCACCATATAAAATACGAATAATTTAAAATGCTCCAGTGGACCATATCACAAATAACAGTGGGACAATGATTCTCACCGTTAAAACATTCACAATAATCAAATCGATCTTTTGATATGATTCATTTTTTGGATAATTCTATAAAATAATATTGAAAAATGGATGAATGGTGTGGTTGATCCCAAATTTTCGGTAAATTCAAAACACAAGTGAACCATGCCACACAAAACAGTGTGGAATAATGATTTCCACTGTTGATACCTTCCTTGGGCCCACAGTAATGTTTATTTGTCATCCAACATGTTCATAATATCAAAAAGATATGAATGAAGGGAAAACACAAACATCAGCTCGATCCAAAACTTCTATGAATGTTATTTTTAATGGTGGATGTTCAATCCCCACTTTGTAGTCCACTTAAGCCTTGGACCCGCCCCATTTTTTAGTTAATATCTTAAAATGATCTGAAAAAAGCATTGAATGTGGTATGAAGAATGTCAATCCATGACTTGGGTGGGCCAAGAGCTTAAAAATAAAGTCAATCCATGACTTGGGTGGGCCACACCACATAATATAGTGGAGAGGGGTTTCCTTAAAACTTTCATAATCATATATTGGGCCTGCCTAAATGTGATTCACATATCTAACCCACTCATTATGTGTGTCCCACTTGGATGAGGGGTCAGACCCAGTTTCAGCCCCATTCAAAACTCATGTGGGCCCCATTAAGTGCTTTTATATTTTTTACATGTCTTCACATAGTTTTAGATGGTATGGCCCACCTGAGTTTCGTATACGGATGATTTTTTAGATATCTCATAAGCTAAAGGGGACACATCAAATGCACGGTGTTGATGTTCGACACACATCATGATGGGCCCCACGAAACTTACTAACATTAATTCTTAGGTTCTTAGGGTGTCAATAAGTTGGGTCACAATTTTGACCAGAATATTTGACCCATTTTACGTGTCTGGTCCATTCACTCTATTTTACTGATCATTACCCTCAATATGACTAGTTACTCGCCCCAATCATGCTCCATAAGAGAAAGATATTGGGCAAACAAGATTGATCAACAATTTGAGTGAATTTTGATTTAAACATCTGAAGTTATTTACTCTTCAATCTAAACTGATCAGATTGTCCAAAAACAGTTAAAGGTTGTTCATAATATCAAAAATATATGAATGAATAGAAAACACAAACATCAGCTTGATCCAAAACTTTTATGGCCTCCAAGAATTTTTCAATGGTAGATGTTCAATCACACTATTTCCTGTGGTGTGGTCCACTTGAGCTTTGGATATGCTTCCTTTTTGTTCTTTAGGCCTCAAATTATCTGTTAACATGGATGAATGGAGTGGATAAAATAAATAAATAACAGTGGACCCCACAGAGTTTACTCTGGTAAGGGTAACGAGTAACTCACCTAAATGTAGTGGAGAAGGATTTCCTTAAAACATTCATAATCATATATTAGGCCAGTCTAAATGTGATTCACATATCCAACCCACTCATTACGTGTGTCCCACTTGGATGAGGGGTCAGAACAAGTTTCAACCGCATCCAAAACTCATGTGGGCCCCACCAAGTGCTTTTATATTTTTTTGGATGTCTTCACATAGTTTTAGATGGTATGGCCCACTTGAGTTTCATATACAGATGATTTTTGAGATATCTCATAACCTAAAGGGGACACATCAAATCCATGGTGTTGATGTTCGACACACATTATGATGGGGCCCACAAAACTTACTAACATCAATTATTAGGTTCTCACGAGGTCAGTAAGTTGGGTCACAATTTTGACCAGAATATTTGGCCCATTTTACATGTCTGTTCCATTCACTCTATTTTATTGATCAATACTCTCAATTTGACTAGTTACTTGCCTTAATCAGGCTACATATGAGAAAGATATTGGGCATACAATATGTCCAGACTTTATATCGAAAGTTCAGCTCGATTGACAGGACTGTCTAAGCAACCGGATGCAACTAAGAGTATTATAACTTTCAGTACTCCCAAAGCATATTGGAGCATTTTCTACTAGGCATATTACGATTATCAAAAGATTAAAATTAAAAAATATAATAAAATTAAAATTAAAAAATTTAGAAAAAAAAATGGTTTGGGGGGTAAAGGGCCGGGTCTGGACCTATCGGAGCTGATCCAAACAGAAAAATGGCTCAACCCGGTTTTGGATTTTGGACCGGTTCTTCTGTTGTAAGCCCGATGAAATCCAATGGGCCAACCCAGTTCGTTACCAATCCTGAAAATCCATACCTAGCGAAGGAGACATCATCCTCACAGACGGCTGAGGATGAAGCTCACGAATAACACAACCTTCACCGCAGGGTTTCTCTCCCTATGAAGGGGTGGAGAGTTTTAGGGATTAGGGTTTAGGGTGGGTGGAGAGTTTTTTGCCAAGCGTCTTATTTATAGAAGGTTGGTTGAGAAATAATCTCATGGGCTATAAGTGTACGGTAATCTGTGCATGCACATAATTTCATCTGTACTCGTTGAAGTGTTGATCATCTATCAAGACTGTACATCAGTCCAAGTCCGTTCATGATCAGGTAACTTGGATTTTAAAATGAGGTTCTCTCACAAGCAATTACCACTTAAAAGCAATGCTAAAAATGGAGTCCACTGATTTTATATAACATAAGAAAATTGTAGTTTCAATGGCGGGGTGTCAATCTAAAGAAGATTACAAGGATAGAGCCTTCAAACACATGAAGTGATTTCTTAGTTTTGATGGCCACAAGGATAGGAAGTGGGATAAATCATTTAAAATGACTTCTTAGTGGTGAAAAACACATTATGGGCCCCACTACCTGGATGGTTCTGATCGAGGAACACTAATGTCATGTTTACAATGGGTATTTGCATGGATGATAATAATAATACTTTGGCAACAGATCAAATAAATCCTTTCAAAATATACTTTTACTAATGCTATTTGGCGCCGGTTTTGATTCGGCGAGTATTTTTGCATTTTGCTCCCTTTTTTTTTTTTTTGTTAAAATCATACTAAATTAGTGCCAATAGGTGAGAAATGCTTGATTCTTCATGTTTTTCCAGCAAAATCAAGGATTTGAACCTTTGATTTCAAAATTTGAGGGCAGGTGATCCAATTTGGGAAAAATTGGTGAATTTGATTTAAACATCTAAACTTATTTACTCTTCAATCTGGACTGATTAAATTGTCCGAAAAGAGTTGATTAAAGGTTCAATTAGTGGATGTCCCTTCTAATTTAGTAATTTTATTTTTCACAGATAAATTTCAATTTCCATTTAAAAATAACATTTTTTTTTCAAAATGTATATTTTTTTACTCTTTTAACAAAATATCATTTTTATTATAAAATATTTCAAAAAAAAAATTAAAATACAAATTTTGAATTTTTATTTTCAAAATCTCAAAAAATTTCTCATATTTTAATTTTTTTCTCAAAAATTTCAAAATTTCAAAATTTTTTCATCAAAAGCATCATTTTGTTCTCAAATTTTTTCTCAAACATAGTTAAAATTTCTAAACTTTTCAATATTCTTTTTCATATGATATTTTAAATCATTTAAATATTACCTTTTAATTATATACACACACACACACACACACACACACACACACACACACACACACACACACACATACACACACACACATTTTTACCGACAAAAATTTTAAAAAATTAAAACATTTTTACATTAAGCCGTCGGGAAAAAGATTTAGGAAGAACACTTTTACCGACAAACATTTTCGTCGGTAAAAGTCTTAGCGTGAACATTTCAAATACAATGCGAAAATTTGCTATGTCACAAATTTAAAATACCCTTTAGCGACGCAAACTTTCATCGCTAAAGGTAGCTTTTAGCTACGAAATTAATTTCGTCGCTAAAAGGAAACTTTTCGATTTTTTTGTTTTTTCAAAAATTCAAAACACCCTTTAGCAACGAAAATTTTCATCGCTAAAGGAGGCTTTTAGCTACGAAATTAATTTCGTCGCTAAAAGGAAACTTTTCAATTTTTTTAGTTTTTCAAAAATTCAAAACACCCTTTAGTGACGAAAATTTTCGTCACTAAAGGAGGCTTTTAGCTACGAAATTAATTTCATCGCTAAAAGGAAACTTTTTGATTTTTTCGTTTTCTCAAAAATTTAAAACACTCATTAGCGACGAAAATTTTTATGACTAAAGGTGGCCTTTAGCTACAAAATTAATTTCATCACTGAAAGGAAACTTTTCAATTTTTTTGTTTTTTCAAAAATTCAAAACTCTTTAGTGACGAAAATTTTCATTGCTAAAGGTGGCCTTTAGCTGCGAAATTAATTTTGTCGCTAAAAGGAAACATCTCGACTTTTTTATTTTTTGAAAAAATCAAAACACCCTTTAGCAATGAAACTTTTCGTCGCTAAAGGAGGCTTTTAGCTACAAAGTTAATTTCATCGCTAAAAGGAAACTTTTCGATTTTTTTGTTTTTTCAAAAATTCAAAACATCCTTTCGCGACGAAAAGTTTTCGTCGCTAAAACTCTTAGCGGGAAAATATTCACAATAGCGTGAAAATTACTTTTACCGACGAAAATTTTCGTCGGTAAAAGTGACTTTTAGCTACGAATTTACAATTTCGTCGGTAAAAGTAAACTTTTAGCGACAAAAATTATTTTCGTTGCTAAAAGTCATTTTTAGCGACGAAAAAAAGTTTCGTCGCTAAAAACTCTCTTTCTTGTAGTGAGAGAGAGAGAGAGAGAGAGAGAGAGAGAGAGAGAGAGAGAGAGAGAGAGAGAGAGAGAGAGAGTCGGAGTAGTAGAGGGACCCCACCACTATGGGCCCCTCATAGATCACATCATATACATCAAGATGGGCCCCACCATATATGGGCCCTCAAATCACAAAATAAGATCACCTACAAACAATGAAGATTCACCCACCTATCATTCTTCCCCCCTAGCCTTCCGATGCTCCAAAAGTGTTTCTTCAATGGTAGAGATGATGATCCAAGGGTGGAGATGGGAGATAGGGTAGTAGGGACTGGGCCACAGATGGCTCCTCTCATGGAGGGCTTGGACATTTCCTCCCTTGGAAGTTGCTTGGGAGAGTGAGAAAATGAGAAAGGGAGGAGTGGTGATGGGATGAAAAGGGATGGGTTCACTTGACTTTGGTAAGAAAAGAATGGGCTAAGCATGGGTTGCTTTAACTTTGAGTGAGAGAGGAATGGGTGTGGGATGGATGTGTACTTGACTAGTACATTATTGATTGATGTGAAATGTTATAGAGATTCTCTCGAAATTTGCAACGCGCGGCATTTTTCTCGAACTGAACGCGGGCCCACATCTCTTAGCCCGAGTATCGCCTCAGTGCACGAGACTCGGTATCGGAACCGCGGCGACGGCGCGATCGCAATGGTACAAGTTTTGAGTCAAGTCGACTCTGATATATGGGACACGATTCAGGATTGTGCGCAAGCACTGATAACAGGTCACAGGTCGCCGGAATTCGACTGGTAGGACCGCGGAAACCTATGGAATGGTACGGGCTAGGATACGGGCCTTACATAGATTGTGTACAACTCTTGAAACATAGGTACTCAGAAATTGTATGCCTTTAAACTGTTAACTCAAACTAAATCAATTAAATTGTGAAATGGTCACTAACCTACATTCTAAAAATCAGAATGGTTGAACAATTATAACCTCTGATCCATGAAATTATAGAAATGAATTGTACATGACATTTAAACTTGTAATATACTTTGTGGACGGTTTCTTTTGGATTTATTTATTTATTTATTTTTTTAAAGATATAATGAGATGGAATTTTTTCTTAAAAAGTTATAATGCGAAGGTTTTGCAATCAAAAGGAAATGCAGAACTATTCCTTTTATTAACAAATCTCAACAGATCTCAGGTATTTTATTTTTAAAAAGAAAAATCTAACTCCCCTTCTATGGAAAATCAAGAAAAAACAGATGATTACATAGAAAACAGCCAATAGAAATTATTATTTTTAAGATATAATATGATAATTTTTTTTTGTCAATTTCATGATCTCTCTCAAAATTTGATTGTTTATAAATTGTTTTTTTTTTTTCACATTACAAAAATCAGAATATGAAAACTCTCAAAATCTGATTGTTTATGAAATGGGGTTTTTTTTTTTTTTTTTTTTTTCACATTACGGAAATCAGAACATGAAAACTCTCAAAATCTGATTGTTTATAAATTGGGGGTTTTTTTTCCACATTACAGAAATCAGAATATGAAAACTCTCAAAATCTGCTTGTTTATGAATTGCATTTTTTTCGCATTACAAAAATTAGAATATAAAAACTCTTGACTAGATTTGGCTTCTTCTTCTTGTTGTTGTTGTTGTGGTTAGCAACATCAATGCCATTTTGTTGTTGGGAGAATCCATATTCTGCTACCACTTCATGGAAACCATGTGCTGAGCGCCGAAATGGTGGAACTTTAGGTAAGCTGGAATTGCATTCACCTGGTATTGTCCTCACCAATTTGCAAAGGTTCGTAAGTAGTTTTATTTTGTTGTATGTATATATAGGGAGTTTTTATGCCCTTGTTTGCTAGACTTAGTGAACATTTCAAGATTTTGCATTTTGATTATTTTCAGCCAGTTAAGACATTTCATGGTTTTACTTGGTTAAAATCCCTCGATCCTTTATAAAATCATATTTCATACAACAACAGTCTGCCAAGTGGGAGCTGCAGATACCAGAAGACCCTATGGCCAGGCAATCTCACGGGTGGCCTATTGGGTTTGTCAAGATAGGATTTGTTCTTGGAAGGTTTCCATTTCCTTCTGCTGCCATTCCTTCTTAATTCCTTATTCTGAACTTGAATTAATGGAAATAATTTTTGTGTTATTGTTTAAACATCTTAATATTGTTCCATGTGCATTTGTTGTACATGGCTGCAACACCAAGCTAGTGGCAGAAGCCTTCTGTGAGGCGGCATTGCTTGCTCAGCTGAGAGGAGAGCAGTGGAGTGAGATGCAAGAGAAGGCGAGGCCTGAGATTTTTGTGCTGGTAAGGAATATGAGGTTTGTCACCTATTGGCTTGCCCTTGCAACCATTGTAGGGGAACAACAGGTGGAAGACATGGAGTTCACGTAAGCTGTTGCATCTCTATTTATCCAAGTCCCTATTTCATCTCCTAATTTAGAGAACATTCTTATACCATTTAGATGGGAAAAATAGCTTAAAATCACATGATGGGTTAACAGGTATGTGGATCTCAACTAGATAGGCAGTGCAGGTGGATCCTCTCCCGCCAAATAAATCCATTGCATTTCCAGGTATGTGGACTTCATTATTTATCTATTTATTTGAAACAAATATATGAATATAATCAAATTGTTCCAACTCCTAATATTTGTGTAGGCCTTGGCATGCTTTCAGGAAGTCACCAACAGATATTGCCAAGAAAAGAAATCTATATGTCTTAATTCGCCCCATCTTTCCATATACATTGTTTTATAGAGCAGAATTGTATTAGAAATTGTAGTCTTAATTGAGTATAGAATCCTGATGTCACTTGTAATCATAATTTGGTTCAGACCAGAAATTAAATAGGAATTTGAGTTGTTAATGGAAATGTGCATCTAGATATTGCTTGCCTATAACGTTGGACTTGTTCTTGTACAGACATTGTGCTGAATGTTTATTATCAATGTTGGCCATGGTTTTAGGCTGCTGTGGAGCACAGTAAGACTTTTATTGATACAAAAACCACTTTAAAGATTCATGTACTCTCAATGAGGCTTTTCTTCTATTTGTATTTAATTAATCAGTGTTTCGTCTTCTAGAAATCGTACATGGTTTCCTCAAGTCTTCAATCAACGATCGAACATTGCACATCACTGATGAAGAGGAAAAACAAATTTCATATTGATCCGAAACTTCTGGGACCCACCCTAAAAGAGTTTCAATTGTAGACGTTCAACCCCCCACTGCTTTTTGCAGTGTGGTCCACTTAATCTTTAGATCTGTCTTATTTTTCAGCTCAAGCCTTAAGAAGAGCTCACCAATTAGATGGACGGTTTGGATATAACACATACCTCATGGGACCCACAAAACTTGTTGACGTCAATGCATCAGCTGGTGCATGGTACACCTGCCCATCTGCTTCACCTTCACATCAATACATAGTGTACTGTGGCGTCAATGTCAGGAGTCCAGTGCTCGAGGCAAGAGGAGACGTATTAGCTACACTACCAAAAAAATGAGCAAAGGCTATGGACTATAGAGGTCTATGGCTACAACTTTAATCTG
This sequence comes from Magnolia officinalis, assembly GCA_021015155.1. Taxonomy (NCBI): domain Eukaryota; kingdom Viridiplantae; phylum Streptophyta; class Magnoliopsida; order Magnoliales; family Magnoliaceae; genus Magnolia; species Magnolia officinalis. The sequence continues at coordinate 9,971,011 of JAJHSJ010000017.1, forward strand.
TAGCTAATTAGCTACGGATTTAATCCATAGCTAAAACATAATGAATCTGTAGCTAAAATATACCTCCCCATCTGACCTTATTAGAGACGGACGATGCTTAAGGGGCTCCATGGGGCCCATTACAATATATTTAAGTTATCTAATCGGTCCATCAATTTTGAAATATTATTCTAATGCATGAGCCCAATAATTAGAAAGATCAAAAGTCGAAGTGGACCACACCATGAGAAAGAATGAAAAAATAAATCTATATCGTTAATATGTGGTGTGGTCCACCTAAATGTTATATCTGACTCATTTTTTGGATAAACCCTAAAAATGAGCCATTAAATTGAATGGATGGAATGGATAATTAACATACACAACGAAGGGCCCCATAAGTCCGAAAATAAATGACCCCTAAAATTTTGCCCGTCCATTCAATCCCGCGCACCTCTCCTGCCCACCCCATTCCAGAAAAGCAAAACCCTCTCTCTGTCTCTGTTGCCCGCCCGCTACTCACCCTCCCAAATCCTCTCTCTCTCTCTCTCTCTCTCTCTCTCTCAGCCCTCTCTCGATTCTCGCGCTCCCTCACCCTCTCCTTATCTCTCAACCCCATTTCCCTCTCAGTTTCCCAACCTCTCTGTCTCTCTCATTAGGGTTTTCAAAACCCCCTTTCGCTGCAAGAAGGAGAAGAAGAAGGAGAACGAGAACGAGAAGATAAACGGTTAGTCTCTCTCTCTCTCTCTCTCTCTCTCTCTGAGATGGATAAAAAATCCCAATGAAGTTTTGATTGATCGCAGCTGCCGATGGCCATTGATGATGTGGGTTACAGGACTCTATCTGATACGTTACAGAGGACATCGTGTTTATGGCGTTTATTCCCACAAAAATGGCAAACGAAATAATGTTGTGTAGCCCTGGGCCCCACATTTTTACTGGCCGTTGGATGCTGAAATGGATCAAAATATGGTTTTGATCTTTTCTATGTGAAGGGGCCGTTAGTTACTATAGATCTGTTGTCTCTCGTTCTAAATTAAATTTTATGCTTTTCATCTTTCTTTCTATGGACATTGTATCATCCTTGGTTACCATGTATTAGAGGATCTATCTGATATGCTACAGAGGACAACTGCTCGGATACTATGGGTTTTATGGGTTTTATGCAGCTCAGCCTAAACCGTTCAGTTTGTGGGTCCTGTGGATGGAGCATAACACTAAAATCCGATTAGTTGGACAGTCCAAATGCCCAGTTGATGCACATTCATTTGTTGGGTTTGGACTATAGCCTATTATCTCATCTCGACTGTTTATTCGATGATCACCAATCGGGCAGTTAGATCAAGGAACATGGGTCATCTACCCGATAACGTTGTGCATGCGTTTAGTTCATTGTATTTTGTCGATGTATCAGGTCATTCCTCTATGGATAATGTTGGAACTCTTGTGGGAGTTTCCCTCTAGTGAGCTTGATTTTGGTGCTCTTGAGTGGAAACTCCCAGCAAATGTATAGTGTGTTAGGATGTACAGCAGGGTCTATTTCTGATATTTCTTTCTTTTCAATTTTAAAGAGATGGGAATGCCCCTCCAGAGGAATTTGTGTTATGATTGATGGAAGGATAGTTTCTTTGTATTGTTTGTGGGACCTATGACTGACAATCACGTTTACTCGGTGGCATAATGCCTTTCATAAACAGAGGGGTTTGGTGGACCACTCCACCTTTTTCTTTAAAAATAAAAAAAATAAAAATAAAAATAAAAATCGATCTGGCTTTCATTGAGTTAGTGTTTTTCTGTGAGGAATTGTGTAATGTGGCATCAGTGTTGTTGAAATAGATGAAATGGGCATAAGAAAGTTCACTTTCCAGCTGAAAATTACTAAGCCCATGAAGCTAAACGCTTTTTTGTTTTGTTTTTTGGTTTTGGTGTGTGCAGATAAGCCCTTTGTTGGTGCATCTGTTGGTTACTTCACATTCCTTCGACTGTAAGTCATATTTTATTTCCTGAATTGCATTTTGAATCTCCTATTAGGTTCTGTTTAGTATTAAATTCTCACTATTGGGTCATGTCAACTTCTAGATGTTTTTCTTCAACTTCGTCTCATGACATGACAAATTACTTCTTTTCTCAAGTTCTTCTTTCACCTCCCATTGTCGTCTATTCTCCAAGAGTTCTACCAGTGTATTGTTATGATGCTCATGCTGATTGTGCCAAAAATGTTAGGTGTGTCAAGATTGGCATTCTACATGTGATTGTGTATGCTTACCTATGAGGAATTTCAGGTTTAATTTGTAATAATTGTCTACATTTCAGGCTAAGGCATATACATGTCAAGAGTCTAGCTAATTTTGTTTAAAAATCTTAACATTTATTTTTATAAGTCGGCTTATTGTCATTTGGTCATGTTTCTATTCTTAATAACTTCTCTGAACTCTGATCAGGTACACGAATCCTCGACTTCAGGTGCTTCTCATGTTATTGACATAACAAGGCAGGTACACATTTTCCTTAAAAGTATGATACATGAGCCTAGTTAATTTTTGTACATTACAAGTGGCTAAACCATCTCTGTATGTTACACATAATTTGTCATCCACTAGTTTCTATAAATGAAAATAAGAGGATTGATCTTAACAGTATGGTCATCATGCACATAGACAGAAAATGCTTGCAATGAATGTTTATGAGTACTTGGTAATTGATTTTGGATTCCTTGGTTAGGGTTTGGGCTGAAAGTACGAGTGTTGGAGCCGACGCTTTCGGAGTCCGAACTCATTCTTTTGAAAAATAGAAAATTGGGAATATTAGTAAATATCGATTTTCTTGTTAAGATTTCTTCTCTCCAGGTTGTAGTGAGAAACAAACTTGTTGTTATAGATTTCTTCTCTCTAGGTTGATGAAGAGATCCAATGCTAAGAAGTCTACAGCTAGGGAAGATGATGGAATTGAAAGGTTTGTTGAGTTGAATGATGATGTAGATTTTGGATCGAGGCAAAGCCCTTCTTCCTTTGTGAGTGAGATAGTCATTAGTTATTTATTTTCTTTCTTATTTTTGCATGATTTTCCTTTTCAACTGTTAGTCATAGAGTGACAGTACTTGTTTCAATTTTCTTAGAAGGATGATGAATGTATTTGCGAATGTAAATAAAAATAAAGAACTTAGTATATATGTGTGTGTGTGTGTGTGTGTGTTATCAATGGAGGATACCTTGTTTAGGGGGACATGAATGAAATTCTTGTAGCTCATGGTATGGTGCCCCAATATTGGTTGTATGTTACTAGTATGTAGTAGATAATACTAGGTTCAAAAGTAGATAATACTAGAGAATACCTAAACCCGATCTGAACCCAAAACTGAACCTATAACCTAAACCTAAAACCTAAATGTATTCTCAAATCCCTAAACCTAAACCTTCACCTAATCCTAATCTCAACTCCCTAACCTAAACCTAAACCTAAACTTGAAAACCCAAACCTGAACCCAATTTCCTAAACCTAAACCTTAACCTATAACCTATAACCTAAACCTAAACCTTAACCTAAACCTAAACCTATAACCTTAACCTATACCTAAACCTCTAACCTTAACCTAAACCAAAACCTATAACCTAGACCTTAACCTATAACCTATAATCTAAACTTAATTATAACCTATAACCAAACCTTAACCTAAACCTATAACCCCAAACCTATAACCTAAAACCTAAACCTAAACCTAAAACCTAAATGTATTCTCAAAACCCTAAACCTAAACCTATACCTAATCCTAATCTCAATTCCCTAACCTAAACCTAAACCTACACCTAATCCTAATCTCAACTCCCTAATCTAAACCTAAACCTAAACTTGAAAACCAAACTTAAACCCAATCCTGAACCTGAACCTAATTTCCTAAACTTAAACCTTAACCTATTCTCAATTCCCAAAAGCTAAACCTATAACCTATAACCTAAGCCTAAACCTAAACCTAAACCTAACCTAACCTATAACCTAAACCTATAACCTTAACCTAAACCTAAAACCTGAACCTAAACCTAAAACTTAAATGTATTCTCAAATCCTTAAACCTAAACCTACACCTAATCTTAATCTCAACTCCTTAACCTAAACCTAAACTTGAAAACCCAAACTTAAAGCCAATCTAGAACCCAAACACGATTTCCCAAACCTAAACCTTAACCTATTCTCAATTCCCTAAAGCTATAACCTATAACCTATAACCTATAACCTATAACCTAAACCTAAACCTATAACCTTAACCTAAACCTAAATGTATTCTCAATTCGCTAAACCTTAACCTACACCTAATCCTAATCTCAACTCCCTAACCAAAACTTAAACCTTACATTGCCGGTCCCAAGCCCGGGTAAAGGAGGAGGGAGAAGGGCTTTAGAATGAGATCGTTAACTATGGAGAAGATCCTGAAAATGCAGTGAGTGTCTCTGGTTTTATGGTTTTACTTGTACATTCCTGTATTCATTACTCAAGCATGACGGTTATGTACATTCTTTCAGGTGGATGTTGCATGTGGGAGGATTGGAGCTGCGTATTTCAGATTCAAGCATCTGGTACGTCTCTCGTCAAGAATGCACATGATTGGAGTGGCCTGGCCATTTGGACAGACCGTATTTGTGAACCGCTACTTAAAATTGATGGAGCAGACCCGGATGTGCGTCGGAGCTATCCGAAAGAGCGAGGGTCCCTAGAAGGTGGGAACTGCTGTTATGACCATGATGAAGTTGTCCATTTCCTATGGACAACATTGGAGGGGCCTGGCCATTTGGACAGACCGTGTTTATGTATTTACTTGAAATTAATGGAGCAGACCCGGATGTACGTCGGATCTATCCGTATGAGCGGGGGTCCGTGGAAGGTGGGAACCGCTGTTATGACCATGATGAAGCTGTCCATTTCCGATGGACGGCATTGGAAGGGCCTGGCCATTTAGACAGACTAAGTTTATATTTGTATTTGCAGGGACCACACCCTTCACCTAAACCCGAACCCATTCTCAAATCCAAAAACCTATAACCTAAACCTAAACCCTAACCTAAACTTGAAAACCCAAACTTAAACCTAAACATGAAAATCCAACCTAATCTTAACTCCCTAACCTAAACCTAAACCTAAACTTGAAAACACAAACTTAAACCCAATCTCAAACCTAAACCCGATTTCCTAAACCTAAACCATAACCCATTCTCAAATCCAAAAACCTATAACCTAAACCTAAACCAAAACCAAAACCTATAACGTAAACCCGAACTTATTCTCAAATCCCAAAACCTATAACCTAAACCAAAACCAAAACCTATAACCTAAACTCGAACCCATTCTCAAATCCCAAAACTATAACCTAAACCTAAACCTTAACCTAAACCAAAACCTATAACCTAAACCATAACCAAAACCTATAACCTAAACCTGAACACATTCTCAAATCCCAAAACCTATAACCTAAACCCAAACCTAAAACTATAACCTATAACCTAAACCAAAACCTATAACCAAAACCAAAACCAAAACCTATAACCTAAACCCAAACTCATTCTCAAATCCCAAAACCTATAACCTAAACCTAAACCTTACCATAAACCTATAACCTATAACCTAAATCAAAACCTATAACCTAAACCAAAACCAAAACCTATAACCTAAACGCGAACCCATTCTCAAATCCAAAAACCTATAACCTATAACCTAAACCAAAACCAAAACCTATAACCTAAACCCGAACCCATTCTCAAATCTAAAAACCTATAAACTAAACCTATACCTTAACCTAAACCGTTAACTTATAACATAAATCAAAACCTATAACCAAAACCAAAACCAAAACCTATAACCTAAACCGAAACCAAAACCCACAACCTAAACCCAAACCCATTCTCAAATCCCAAAACCTATAACCTAAACCGAAACCAAAACCTATAACCTAAACCCGAACCCATTCTCAAATCCCAAAACCCAAACCTAAACCTAAACTCAAATCCCTAAACCTAAACCTAAACCTAATCCTATAACCTAAACTCAAATCCCTAAACCTCAACCTATAACCTAAACTAAACTTATAACCTCAAGCTATTCTCAAATCCCAAAACCTATAACCTAAACCTAACCTTTCCCTAAACCTATAACCGAAACTCAATTCCCTAAACCTAAACCTAAAACAAACCTTTCCCTAAACTTATAACCTAAAATCAATTCCCTAAAGCTAAACCTACACCTAATCCTAATCTCAACTCCCTAAGCTAAACCTAAACCTAAACTTGAAAACCCAAACTTAAACCCAATCCCGAACCTGAACCTGATTCCTTAAACCTAAACCATAACCCATTCTCGAATCCAAAAACCTGTAACCTAAACCTAAACTAAAACCAAAACCTATAACCTAAACCCAAAATCATTCTCAAATCCCAAAACCTATAACTTAAACCTAAACCGAAACCTATAACCCAAACCCGAACCCATTCTCAAATTTGAAAACTGATCAGGGTCGAATACTGCATATTAGACCCCAGTTATTACCTGATCTTAAGTACATGATAGCGCCTAATGTCGGTATTTAACTGTATTTTGCTGCAGGATGAAATAAAGAGCGTTGATTGAAAAAAGAGGATTAAAAGCATGGATTTGATGATCCAAAGACACCTGAGCACGGGATGGACCCCAGAGAACCAATAATGAAGAGTTTACACGCCTGAGATCTGAGGAAAGCGAGCCAAAGGGGCCCGAAAGGGGTCCAGAATGCAAGATCACATGGTTCCCTCTATCTGATCAGCTCAAAACTTTATACATGGGATTAGGGAAATAAATTAACCGTACATATCAAGTTTCAGCTCTTGGATCACTATGGAAGTGCCCCAACGGTCAGATCAGCCCCTAAAATCACCACTTCAGGCCCACCTGATATCTGGAAGTACTTCAAATTTGGTGTCAACCCTTTAAACTAGAAGCTACAGCAAATGGATGGATTGGATTTGACAAAGACATTACAGTGGGCCTTGTACGTGTTGCATGTGCACGGAGCATAGGTGTAGCCGCGCCACACCGAACTAAGACGCCAGGTCAAACGTCGGTTTGACCGACTTCTTCCGCGAAAACGCAAACAACGTTCGCACGCCGGCGGTTTCGGACGAGTTGTGGGCCCCACCTATTGTCCAAACGGACAATCCAATCCGTCCATTCTCTGTCTGAGGTAATTGTTAGCAAGGTGTAGGTGGCCGAATTTCAAATAAGAGCGACTATAGAAATCTAACCGTTCAAAAGCAAGTTGAACGGTAGAGAGAGATAACGTGAGGGTCTCGTCAACAGGAGGTGGAAACTACACATTCCTGACCGAAATTTTCCCCTCCATCCAATGGACGGAGTGGATTCCTCAAAATCACATCACAGTGGACCCCACCATCTTCACAGCGGAAGCAGCCGCGTCCGCGTTTACGTCAGCGTAACCGGCCGCTGGCCGTTTTTGCGGACGTCAGTGGGCCCCACCCGTCACCTGTACGGTCGATCTGATCCGTCCATCTTGTAGAGGGCCATGAATACTACAAAACCATGCTGATAGTTCACTCCCATGCGTACACACGTGCGTGATACAGAGGCCACAAAAGGGCTACCCGGTGACGTTCAAAACTGATCTTTTTGTATTTTCTTCTCTGGGCCGCGTTAATGGACATTCAAAACCACCCATTCCTGACTGAAATTTCGTCCTGAATCCAATGGAAGGGGTGGATTTTCTAGAAAATGCCTCTGTGGGGCCCACCGATCACGGCTGCGAAAATTTGTACTCCGAGTCCTTCTACGACTCTGCCACCGATTCCAGCCATCCAGCAGCTATAAAAGGGGAGTTTTGGACGTGGGTAAGGATGGAGAACCAGGGAGGAGCTCCAGATCTACAGCAAGGGAGAGAAGAAAGAGAAGAGAGAGAAGAAAGAAGAGAGAGAAATTGGTTTGAATTTTCCTTTATGATTTTTTATCTTTATTTTTCCATTTATTTAATGGAGTTTATGGGTAACTAATCTCTCAGCTAGGGCTGAGATGAAACCCCTAATTTGAATACCCTTTGTTCCATGTTGATTTTACTTTAATTAAGATTGATTTGTTTCTTTCCCTAGTGTGCTTGATTGTCTTAAATTTTATACTTCTCCATCTATGAACTTTTGAGTCTATGGATGGATGTGGTTGGGATGCTTATTCTAGGTGCTTGTATCTGATCATGAACAGGTTCCTGTAGAGGAAGAAACAGGGTGCTTTATTGAACTGCATATTCCATATGCCCGATTTGGACATGGGATATGTTATTCATGGCATTGCTTGAAGGAATTAGACAATCTGTATGCCCGATTAAGGACACAGATTGTGCTTTCTCTAGATAAGTTGGATCAATCTAATTTAAGGTAAATTAACAGACAAAACAATGGTTAGGATAATTAGGGGTGGATTCGAAAGTCCTAGTGCTCTCTCTGATTGAATTTTCTTCCTTATTCTCAATAGTTATTTTCCATAGAATTGTATTAGTAAATTGCTCCATTATTTGTTGAATTAGTTAAGGAGAATTGTGAATTTGAATTGTGACGACCAGTCCCTGTGGATTTGACCTCGGTCTTACCGAGTTTATTACTACATCACAACCCTATACTTGGGGAGTGAACAAGTTTTTGGCGCCGTTGCCGGGGAAAGATGGAAGGAACCATAAAAACTTGTTCACTCCCCAAGTATAGGGTTGTGATGTAGTAATAAACTCGGTAAGACAGAGGTCGAATCCACAGGGACTGGTCGTCACAATTCAAATTCACAATTCTCCTTAACTAATTCAACAAATAATGGAGCAATTTACTAACACAATTCTATGGAAAATAACTATTGAGAATAAGGAAGAAAATTCAATCAGAGAGAGCACTAGGACTTTCGAATCCACCCCTAATTATCCTAACCATTGTTTTGTCTGTTAATTTACCTTAAATTAGATTGATCCAACTTATCTAGAGAAAGCACAATCTGTGTCCTTAATCGGGCATACAGATTGTCTAATTCCTTCAAGCAATGCCATGAATAACATATCCCATGTCCAAATCGGGCATATGGAATATGCAGTTCAATAAAGCACCCTGTTTCTTCCTCTACAGGAACCTGTTCATGATCAGATACAAGCACCTAGAATAAGCATCCCAACCACATCCATCCATAGACTCAAAAGTTCATAGATGGAGAAGTATAAAATTTAAGACAATCAAGCACACTAGGGAAAGAAACAAATCAATCTTAATTAAAGTAAAATCAACATGGAACAAAGGGTATTCAAATTAGGGGTTTCATCTCAGCCCTAGCTGAGAGATTAGTTACCCATAAACTCCATTAAATAAATGGAAAAATAAAGATAAAAAAATCATAAAGGAAAATTCAAACCAATTTCTCTCTCTTCTTTCTTCTCTCTCTTCTCTTTCTTCTCTCCCTTGCTGTAGATCTGGAGCTCCTCCCTGGTTCTCCATCCTTACCCACGTCCAAAACTCCCCTTTTATAGCTGCTGGATGGCTGGAATCGGTGGCAGAGTCGTAGAAGGACTCGGAGTACAAATTTTCGCAGCCGTGATCGGTGGGCCCCACAGAGGCATTTTCTAGAAAATCCACCCCTTCCATTGGATTCAGGACGAAATTTCAGTCAGGAATGGGTGGTTTTGAATGTCCATTAACGCGGCCCAGAGAAGAAAATACAAAAAGATCAGTTTTGAACGTCACCGGGTAGCCCTTTTGTGGCCTCTGTATCACGCACGTGTGTACGCATGGGAGTGAACTATCAGCATGGTTTTGTAGTATTCATGGCCCTCTACAAGATGGACGGATCAGATCGACCGTACAGGTGACGGGTGGGGCCCACTGACGTCCGCAAAAACGGCCAGCGGCCGGTTACGCTGACGTAAACGCGGACGCGGCTGCTTCCGCTGTGAAGATGGTGGGGTCCACTGTGATGTGATTTTGAGGAATCCACTCCGTCCATTGGATGGAGGGGAAAATTTCGGTCAGGAATGTGTAGTTTCCACCTCCTGTTGACGAGACCCTCACGTTATCTCTCTCTACCGTTCAACTTGCTTTTGAACGGTTAGATTTCTATAGTCGCTCTTATTTGAAATTCGGCCACCTACACCTTGGTAACAATTTCCTCAGATAGAGAATGGACGGATTGGATTGTCCGTTTGGACAATAGGTGGGGCCCACAACTCGTCCGAAACCGACGGCGTGCGAACGCTGTTTGCGTTTTCGCGGAAGAAGTCGGTCAAACCGACGTTTGACCTGGCGTCTTGGTTCGGTGTGGCGCGGCTACATCTGTGCTCCGTGCACATGCAACACTACAAGGCCCACTGTAATGTCTTTGTCAAATCCAATCCATCCATTTGCTGTAGCTTCTAGTTTAAAGGGTTGACACCAAATTTGAAGTACTTCCAGATATCAGGTGGGCCTGAAGTGGTGATTTTAGGGGCTGATCTGACCGTTGGGGCACTTCCATAGTGATCCAAGAGCTGAAACTTGATATGTACGGTTAATTTATTTCCCTAATCCCATGTATAAAGTTTTGAGCTGATCAGATAGAGGGAACCATGTGATCTTGCATTCTGGACCCCTTTCGGGCCCCTTTGGCTCGCTTTCCTCAGATCTCAGGCGTGTAAACTCTTCATTATTGGTTCTCTGGGGTCCATCCCGTGCTCAGGTGTCTTTGGATCATCAAATCCATGCTTTTAATCCTCTTTTTTCAATCAACGCTCTTTATTTCATCCTGCAGCAAAACACAGTTAAATACCGACATTAGGCGCTATCATGTACTTAAGATCAGGTAATAACTGGGGTCTAATATGCAGTATTCGACCCTGATCACAACCCCCAACCAGCATTTTGCTAGTCCCGAGCAAAACATGCGAAAAATAATTTCAGAAATAAAAGATGATTTCTGTAAATTCAAGTGACTTGTGAACTGATAGTCGAGATGTGATTATTCTACGATTCATGCATGGTGAGTGGAATTTTCTCCTGGAATGAAGTTCACTGTAAATTTCATAATCAAGTTCAAAATATTAAGCCATGAATTAGCATATCCTAAACATTGAGTTCCATTAGTGTATACTGTATTCTCGGCTTACGATCATTAAGAAATCCAATTGTTAATTTCATGATATCATTGGTAATTAACAACGGAGTGCATGACGACCACACCTGAAACCAACACTTGCCTTACAGATTAACCTTTCATTCTACCATTTTTTTGATTTTCTTTACGAATAGTATGCCATGGAGGAGAATCAAATCTGCACCTATAGGGAGCAAACCTATGATGAAAATTTGTCGCCTAAATCTTTTCTTATGTCAATCGAATCGTCATCTATAGGGAGCAAACCTATGATGACGATTATGCGACTTATTCTTTCAATTCTTCTTTATAGGCTAATGTTAGAAATTTTGTTTTTCAGGCTGGTTCCCTTCATGCTTAGTGATTACCATGTTATCAATTAATATCGAACTAAAATCTTAATGTGTAAACGAGATCTGATATGTGAAATCATGGCTCAATCAATGTTTACAACTTCTAATCATGGATTAACCATTCAAACTTCAGTGTGAAATCTGCCAGACAACCGAATCTAAAAGTCATAAATTTCTCACATTCTGAATCTTGTAGTTTCAAAATCACAACTATCCTTCAAAATCACTTTGAATTCAATAGAAATTCCAAAATTTTTTTAAAAATTATCACGATTTTTGCTCAAGACCAAGAAAATACTGATTAGGTAACCTAATCTCCCACCCCCAACCTAAAATCTACATTGTCCTCAATGTAAAAGAAATAAGCATGCAATGCACATGAGACATTGAAAAGAAAAGAGGAGTAGGGAAAGATAGTACCTGGATGGAGAATCAAGAAGCTCTCAAAAATATCAGCGTAAAAGCAAGTCAGCACAAGAGAGAAATCAGTAAAATAAAAGATCCTACCTATACCACTTTCGCATGTGCTCTCGATTGCATTTAGCATATGCAACAAGCCTTTAAACCCCTAGGTTACCCCTAGTGGACGAGTTGTAGTCTCGTGAGGGTTTGCAGTAATGTTACCCACAAACATTGAACTAACTAACAAAAACGAAATCAAATGAAATGCTGGGTTGCCTCCCAGGAGCGCTAAGTTTAACGTCTTCAGCCAGACAAGAACGGACCATGAATTCATTAATCTTTAAGACCAGGGTCCGCCAAAGAACTTACCTCAACACGTGGTTAACCAATCCCAGACAAGTGATGTGAGTTCCCTTGAGCTGTGCTATCTGAAATGAGGTAACTGACACTATCATCAAACAATTTAAGGACTTCTGCTCGAACAACTACCTCCATGTTAGGATCATGCTTCCATTTCATTTTATGTGACATTTCCGCAACATGATCCTTACATACAGTGGGGCACACTCCTTGTATTTCTGCTATCTTCCGTTCAATTGCTGCCTTATATGTTCGAAGAACATTAAGCAACCTGTTCTCTTTTGCCTTCTCAGAGTTAGAAACTGTGCTGTCAGGAAGAGTCTCAGATGGATGAAGAGGTTCCACTTTCGCTCTCCATTTTTCAGTCTCCAATATCGAAGTAGAGTCGAGCAGTGCATTGACTTTGTGGATGGGACTATCAATGTCAAAATCCGTGCCATGTTGTGCGAAGCAGGTCTCAAGTGGATCTTCAAAAGATTTACGGAAGGAGTCCTGCACTAGACTCTTGATCATGTCCACTTCAAATATGTCGTCCAAATCCGCGGGTTGTTGTCCTGCATTAAAAATATTGAGTTTAATATTCATGTTACCAAATGACAACTTCATAACTCCATTCCTGCAATTTATAATAGCATTAGATGTGGCCAAAAATGGACGACCCAAAATGACTGGGATCTGACTATGAGGATTCTGAACAGGCTGAGTATCTATAACTATGAAATCCACTGGAAAATAAAATTTGTCAACCTGGATTAGCACATCTTCAATAACACCCCGGGGCACCTTGACAGATCTATCAGCTAGTTGTAATGTTATTTTAGTCGGTTTCAACTCACCATGTCCTAGCTGCTCATAGACCGAATATGGTAACAAATTGACGGTCGCCCCTAACTCAAGTAACGCCTTCCCGATTTTATGATCTCCTATGCCGCAAGAAATGGTGGGAGCTCCTGGATCCCTAAATTTAGGAGGGGTGTTATGTTGAATCATGGAGCTGAGCTGCTCTGCAAGGAAGACTTTCTTATGAACATTCTGCTTACGCTTTTGAGTGCATAAATCTTTAAGAAACTTAGCATAAGCAGGGACTTGCTTGATAGCGTCAAGCAACGGGATGTTGACTTGCACTTTTTTAAACACGTCCAGGATTTCATCAAAGTTGTTTCTTTTCTTCATTGGTGTCAGACGTTGAGGAAAAGGTGCTTTAGGCACGTAAGGTGGCACGTCAGCGGCTCTAGGAGAGTCAGAGAGTTTTTGGACTTTGGATGCATTGGTGTGTCTCTCTGCTTCACCTTGATTTGATTCATCCCTAGGTATCTCTATTTTGTTGTCAATCTGTTTGCCTGACCTAAGGGTAATGATCGATTTTGCTTGCTCATGGTATTGCCCTTGGTTGGAATTAGAGCCAATCTCATACTGTGCCTTTGGATTAGCCACAGGTTAGCCAGGGAACTTACCCTTCTCTCTCTCACTCAATGTGGCAGCCAGTTGACCCATTTGTACTTCCAGCTTGGCAATGGATTGTGCATTTGCATGTAAGCTTTGCTGGTTGGCTAGTAAGGTTTGTTGGGTGTCTTTTTGGAATTGGAGAGAACTCTGCATAAAAAGATGGAGTGTATCCTCAAGAGATGGTTTCCTTGATTGTGCAGGCAGTTGTTGATATTGCGAAAACTGCTGAGGTTGCATAGGAGGATTTTCAGATGGTCCTCCTTGTTGTGATCCTTTTGCCCAAGAAAAATTTGGATGCCTAGCCCACCCTGGGTTGTACATGTTCGAGTAAGGATCATTCCCAGGTTTCTGAAAGGTGTTCAAAGCATGAACTTGTTCAGAGAGGAATTCTGGAAATGCTGTACCAGATGGGCAAGATTGCATAGGATGGGTATGACTAGAACATATGGCACAAGCCTCGGCTTGAGTTGTTTGTGGAGGTCCATTATGCAACATCAGAGCATCAACCTTCTTTGTCAGGCCATCAATCTTGGCATGGAGATCTGGTGTGACTCCTATCTCATATATGCCACCTCTCTTTTGTTGTTGGGAACTTCTTTCACCTCTATCTGAATAGTCCCATTGCTGGGAGTTTTCACACAAGGTTTCAAAGAATTTCCACGCTTCGGTATCGCTCTTGGTCATGAAGGACCCTCCACTGGTGGCGTCAACCATGCGACGGTTCTGGGGTGTCAGACCGTAATAAAAGTATTGCACTTGTTGCCACTTCTCAAAACCGTGGTGTGGACATTTAAGAAGCAAGTCCTTCCATCTTTCCCAACATTCATGAAAGTGCTCTCCCTCTTTTTGTGTGAAATTAGTGATTTCTCTACGGAGAGCATTAGTTTTGTGAACAGGGAAGAACTTGTTTAAGAACTTCCTAGACAATTGGTCCCATGTAGTGATAGACCCAACTTCTAGAGAATTCAACCATGCTTTCGCCTTATCCTTCAAAGAAAAAGGAAACAGGCGTAGGCGGATCGAATCGTCTGAGAAGTTTTGGTATTTAAAGGTGGAGCAAATGTCTAGGAATTCTTTCACATGATGATATGGGTCCTCCTTGTCTAACCCATAAAAGGAAGGCAACAACTGTATGACCCCAGTCTTGAGTTCAAAGTGTGCTGCCGTGGTGGTAGGCAACACTATGCATGAAGGCGCATTGAATTGGACAGGAGCTGAATAATCTCTAAGAGTTTTAGTTCCATTCTCTTCTGCCATTTCAACTGAGATGTCTTTCAATCTTCTATGGAATGTTCTTTCTATTTCAGGATCAAAAGGTGCTAGTTCTTTATCTAGAGATCTACGTCCTAGCATAAACTAAGCAACAACCTAAGAGAAAGAAAACTAGAACTAGAAATTATGCTATTCAAAAACAAGTTAAAACTATGTAAGTAAGAATGGGAAGAAAGAACCCGGAAAAGGAGATGATTGATGTTAAGAAGCTCCTCCTCACTTAGTAGCTTTCTTCCTCAATTCCTGAAAATAGAAACAAAACAAATCAAGTTTCCTAAATTAATGAAAAAAAAATCCTAAGCAACGGTTAATTTCTAAAAAAGAAAGTTTCTAAAAAATAAAAAGAAGAGTTAGTTTCTAAAAAGGAAAGAAAAATTTCTAAAACTAGAAAATTACTTAAGAGAACAATCTAAAAATAGAAAATTTAAAAATTCAAAAGAAATTCTAGAATTAGAAAATTTCTAAAAAGTAAAAACCTAATTCTAAAAATAAAAATTAGAAAAAGTAAAAAAAATTTAGAAAGGGATTACCAAATTAGAAGTTTGTCTCAGGATCTTACAAAACAGGAAATAGGTTAATTTCTAAAATAAAGAAAGGAACTCTAAGTTAGTAAAATCCTAAGCTATGAATTATGATAAGAGAGAATCCTAAATTCAATTTGGAACGAAACAGTCCCCGGCAATGGCGCCAAAAACTTGTTCACTCCCCAAGTATAGGGTTGTGATGTAGTAATAAACTCGGTAAGACCGAGGTCGAATCCACAGGGACTGGTCGTCACAATTCAAATTCACAATTCTCCTTAACTAATTCAACAAATAATGGAGCAATTTACTAACACAATTCTATGGAAAATAACTATTGAGAATAAGGAAGAAAATTCAATCAGAGAGAGCACTAGGACTTTCGAATCCACCCCTAATTATCCTAACCATCGTTTTGTCTGTTAATTTACCTTAAATTAGATTGATCCAACTTATCTAGAGAAAGCACAATCTGTGTCCTTAATCGGGCATACAGATTGTCTAATTCCTTCAAGCAATGCCATGAATAACATATCCCATGTCCAAATCGGGCATATGGAATATGCAGTTCAATAAAGCACCCTGTTTCTTCCTCTACAGGAACCTGTTCATGATCAGATACAAGCACCTAGAATAAGCATCCCAACCACATCCATCCATAGACTCAAAAGTTCATAGATGGAGAAGTATAAAATTTAAGACAATCAAGCACACTAGGGAAAGAAACAAATCAATCTTAATTAAAGTAAAATCAACATGGAACAAAGGGTATTCAAATTAGGGGTTTCAACTCAGCCCTAGCTGAGAGATTAGTTACCCATAAACTCCATTAAATAAATGGAAAAATAAAGATAAAAAATCATAAAGGAAAATTCAAACCAAAAACCTATAACCTAAACCTAACCTTTCCCTAAACCTATAACCTAAACTCAATTCCCTAAATCTAAACCTAAACTTATAACCTAAACTCAAATCCCTAAACCGTAACCTATAACCTAACCTAAACCTATACATATAACCTAAAACTATTCCCAAATCCCAAAACCTATAACCTAAACGTAACCTTTCCCAAAACCTATAATCTAAACTCAATTCCCTAAATCTAAACCTACACCTAATCCTAATCTCAACTCCCTAACCTAAACCTAAACCTAAACTTGAAAACCAAAACTTAAACCCAATCCCGAACCTGAACCCGATTTCCTAAACCTAAACCATAACCCATTCTCAAATCCAAAAACCTATGACCTAAACCTAAACCAAAACTAAAACATATAACCTAAACCTGAACTCATTCTCAAATCCCAAAACCTATAACCTAAACCAAAACCAAAACTTATAACCTAAACCTGAACCCATTCTCAAATCCCAAAACCTATAACCTATAACCTATAACCTAAACCAAAGCCAAAACCTATAACCTAAACCCGAACTCATTCTCAAATCCCAAAACCTATAACCTAAACCTAAACCTTAACATAAACCTATAACCTATAACCTAAGGGCGTGTTTGGACAGGCCAATCCCATGGGATTGAATTGTATTAGGGTGGATGGCAAGTAATGATGGCTCTGTTAATGGATTGGTGTCAATCCAATGGGATTCCTATATCCAGAGAACTCACCACCGAGTATGTTTGGCTCGCCTGGCCAATCCCAGGATTACACCGGCCAATCCTGGGATTGCTCCGTCTAACCAAACATGTCCCGGGCAAAATAAATGGGATTAGGAGGGATTGGGTGGGATTAGGAGGAATTGGGTGGATTTCAAGGTAATGATGGTGATGTCAGTGGATTGCTGGAAATCCCATGGGATTTCTATATCCAACTTCTGCTTGTTTGGCATGCGCGGCCAAATCCCGAGATTGCTCCTTCCAATCCAACCTAATACAACCTAATACAATCCACCTTGCCTGGCCAAACAGGCCCTAAATCAAAACCTATAACCTAAACCAAAATCAAAACCTATAACCTAAACCTGAACCCATTATCAAATCCCAAAACCTATAACCTAAACCGAAACCAAAACCTATAACCTAAACCCGAACCCGTTCTCTAATCCCAAAACCCAAACCTAAACCTAAACCTAAACCTAAACCTAAAACCTAAACCTAAACCTATAACCTAACCTAAACCCAAACCCATTCTCAAATCCCAAAAACCTATAACCTAAACCTAACCTTTCCCTAAACCTATAACCTAAACTCAAATCCCTAAACGTAAACCTAAACTCAAATCCCTAAACCATAACCTATAACCTAACCTAAACCTATACTTATAACCTAAAACTATTCCCAAATCCCCAAACGTATAACTTAAACCTAACCTTTCCCTAAACCTATAACCTAAACTCAATTCCCTAAAGCTAAACCTACACCTAATCTTAATCTCAACTCCCTAACCTAAAGCTAAACCTAACTTGAAAACCCAAACTTAAACCCAATCCCGAACCTGAACCCGATTTTCTAAACCTAAACTATAACCATTCTCAAATCCAAAAACCTATAGCCTAAACCTAAACTAAAACCAAAACCTATAACCTAAATCCGAACCCATTCTCAAATCCCAAAACCTATAACCAAAACCAAAACCTATAACCTAAACCTGAACCCATTCTCAAATCCCAAAACCTATAACCTAAACCTAAACTTATAACCTATAACCTAAACCAAAGCCAAAACCTATAACCTAAACCCGAACTCATTCTCAAATCCCAAAACCTATAACCTAAACCTAAACCTCAACATAAACCTATAACCTATAACCTAAATCAAAACCTATAACCTAAACCAAAATCAAAACCTATAACCTAAACCCGAACCCATTATCAAATCCCAAAACTTATAACCTAAACCTAAACCAAAACCTATAACCTAAACTCGAACCCATTCTCTAATCCCAAAACCCAAACCTAAACCTAAACCTAAACCTAAACCTAAAACCTAAACCTAAACCTATAACCTAAACTCAAATCCCTAAACCTAAACCTAAACCTAATCCTGTAACCTAAACTCAAATCCCTAAACCTTAACCTATAACCTAACCTAAACCTATACTTATAACCTAAAACTATTCTCAAATCACAAAACCTATAACCTAAACCTAAGCTTTCCCTAAACCTATAACCTAAACTCAATTCCCTAATCCGAAACCTAAACCTATAACCTAAACTCAATTCCCTAAACCTAAACCTAAACCTATGACCTAAACTCAAATCGCTAAACCTTAACCTATAACCTATACTTATAACCTAAAACTATTCCCAAATCCCAAAACCTATAACCTAAACCTAACCTTTCCCTAAACCTATAACTTAAACTCAATTCCCTAAAGCTAAACCTACACTTAATCCTAATCTCAACTCCCTAACCTAAACCTAAACCTAAACTTGATAACCCAAACTTAAACCCAATCCCGAACCTGAACCCGATTTCCTAAACCTAAACCATAACCCATTTTCAAATCCAAAAACCTATAACCAAAACCAAAACCTATAACCTAAACCCGAACCCATTCTCAAATCCCAAAACCTAGCTATAACCTAAACCAAAACCAAAACCTATAACCTAAACCCGAACCCATTCTCAAATCCCAAAACCTATAACCTAAACCTAAACCTTAACCTAAACCTATAACCTATAACCAAAACCAAAACCAAAACCTATAACCTAAACCTGAACTCATTTTCAAATCCCAAAACCTATAACATAAACATAAACCTTAACAAAAACCTATAACCTATAACCTAAATCAAAACCTATAACCTAAACCAAAACCAAAACCTATAACCTAAACCCGAACCCATTATCAAATCCCAAAACCTATAACCTAAACCAAAACCAAAACCTATAACCTAAACCCGAACCCATTCTCTAATCCCAAAACTCAAACCTAAACCTAAACCTATAACCTAAACTCAAATCCCTAAACCTAAACCTAAACCTAATCCTGTAACCTAAACTCAAATCCCTAAACCTTAACCTATAACCTAACATAAACCTATACTTATAACCTAAAATTATTCTCAAATCCCAAAAACTATAACCTAAACCTAACCTTTCCCTAAACCTATAACCTAAACTCAATTCCCTAAACCTGTAACCTAAACTCAAATCCCTAAACCTTAACTTATAACCTAACCTAAACCTATACTTATAACCTAAAAATATTCCCAAATCCCAAAACCTATAGCCTATTTTCTGTCTATCAATTGTGGACTTCCGTCTCCATCATTCACATGCTCATCTATACTGTGATGTGGACCATCTGTTTGGTGGCCGTGGATGTGCCCTGACTTAGAATCCACGAAAGCACATTTGTAAAGTGCTTCCAACAAGTAGTGTGTTGTTTATACAAGCATGCGATGATAGTTTGAGAAGACTTTGTAGTGTGTTGTCTATATAAGACTTATGGCACGTTTGAACACATTTCTATCTGCTAGTGATATGGAATGACTATTTTAGCTTATATTTCTAAACTATGAAAAGGGGTAAAAGAAATCTTTCTATTTTCTGGCTTATTTTAAGAATCCAATTAGTGAGTCCCAAGCAAGTTCCAAACTTTGAACATTTAAATCTTTAACACATCCATTTGTAGGGCTAAGTTGGATTAGCATAACATATTTCTAATTGACCTAGGGACTTTTTTCTTTTTGCAATGGTAGTTTCATTGTGTTTTTATAAAAATCAAAGCATCGTTGTGTAATTCAGTATTATTGTACCTATTTCTTAAACCAGGCCATTCTTGTTTGCAATTTTGCATATGTCATGTTATATTCTCAACGAGATAGTAAGCCATTATTATTGTACCTATTTATTAAATCAAGCCATTCTTATAGCAATTTTACAATTTTGAAATTCAAACAGTTCCTGAATTATGAATACATTTTAATTAAATGATTCTTGTTAAGGGTCATTTGGATGCCTGTAAGTTCTGTTAGTGGGAAGTGAGTTACAGGTAAGTCACTTACTAGTGGTGCTTGGTGGAGGAAATTCAACATATAAGTCACTTATAGGTGAAACAACCAGAAAACTTCATGGGGCTGGGGTGAGAAGTCACTTCCCTGTAAATGACTTACAGCTGAAAGTCACTTGAAAACTTTTACAGGCATCCAAAATTTCAGTCCTTATGATTTTCACTGTTTACCTGAATTTTCGGAAGAGGGTAATCCGAGGCATGACTGGAAGTAACAACTCAATCTTGAAATCATACTCATCGTCAATTTGATTTTTCTTGCTCGATTTTTGCTTTTCTGTCCGTTTTTATTCTTAAATTTAGTAGAACGGGGTGAAAAAAAGGCAATATTAGAGGACGATAACTGAGCAATAGACTGATTAGTTTTCACGACTGATTCTTTGTTTTTATGTTAAAGAGTCCTCTAGTGGTGGTTCGCCCTCGAATAATTACAGAAAACACATAGGAGAAGTTATCGGTATAACTGTCGGATGCGAAGGTGGACTACTAATACTCGCATCCATTTTGGCCATATGCGAGTGCACACAGACTCACCAAGATTTGTATTTTCAGCATTATTGTAATTGAATGAATGAAGGATTGTAATTGTAATTGAATGAATGAAGGATTTTAATTGATTCATTATTGAATGAATGAATGGTTCTGCAGGTGGTAATTGAATGAATGAATAATTATGCATGTGGTAATTGAATGAATGAATGATTATAATTTTTTTTAAATGTAGGCAATAGCTACGGATATTAACCGTAGTTGTTATAAAATTCGGCATATTGCTACAGATACAACACTACTTTTAGCTACCAATAAATCCGTAGCTGTAGGTTTTCGACCTAATGCTTCGGCACCTACGACGACGGTCGTGCTACGAATTTAATCCATAGCCATAGGTCTATGGCTACGGATTAAATCCGTGAACTTTGCCCATTTTTCTGATAGTGCTACTGCCCCTGCCACCAACCAATGGCTGGTGGTCGGTGCTCTGTGGACCCCCACCATGATGTATTTATTTCATCCATGTCGTCCATGTATTTTTCTAGATCATTTTATGGTATTAAACAAAAAAAAAAAAAAAAACAAAAGAAAAAAAGAAGAAGAGGTATATCTCATTCTCAAGTGGACAACATTACAGGAACAGTGTTGAATTAACGTTGTGCGGATCGGATCGGTTCGGATTGGCCACTGATCTGAACTCGATTCGATGTATGATTGGATCTGAGTGGGCCTACTCGATTCGACCCAATCTCGGCCTTCGGATCGGATCAAATCGGGTCGGATTCTGTCCAACTCTAGGAACCACCGATGTTCTGAATCATGATAATATTTGTGTTTTCAGATCATCCTAATAGGAATGACGTTATTAACGACATGGATGGCATGTTAACATCGCCGTCGAACCTTGGGAGATTTCAACGATAGGAATTTCCCTAACTACCTTTTCCTTTAGTACGGCCCACTTGAGTCTGATCCTGCTTACTTTTGGTCTAATGTCCTAAAATGAGCTAACAAAACGGATGGACGGAATGGATTCCTGACAAACATCACGGTGGGCCCCACCTAAGTTTGCAGCGGAAGAACTTCGTGCAAAAGCCTCTCGCAGGAAATCCGCATCCATAGTTAGCGGAAACAAATTGGCTGGTGTACCACACACCAACTATATAGTTGGTGTATTGACATCGGCAAGTTCTGTGGGTCCCATCAGGAGGTATGAATTATATCCAAACCGTCCATCCAATTGGCGAGCTCGTCTAAAGGCTTGGGACGAAAAATAAGACAAATCTAAAGTTCAAGTGGACCACATTGCCAAAAAACAATGGCGATTGAACGTCTACCATTGAAACCCTTTTGGGTGTTATAGAAGTTTCGGATCAAAATGAAATTTGTTTTTTTGTCTTCGTCCATGTAATTTTTTACCTTATTAAAAAATTGGATGGAAAATAATCATTACAGTGGGTCCTACCAATTTTTTAATGGTGAAAATCATTATCCTCGCTGCTATCTCTGGTATTGTCCATTTGAGCTTTGGATATGATTCATGTTTTTGCCTAATGCTTTAAAATGATCTCGAAAAATAGATAAACGGTATGGATATAATAAATACATCATTATAAGGCCCATGTAACTTTGATCTCATTTGAACCGTTCGTACAACTCGGAGCTCCAGGAGCATAGGCGCTCGTCTTCGGACGCGCGGATTAGATACTAACAGGTTGAGGTAGATAAAAATTCTATGCGCCCCACCATGATGTATGTGTTGTACCCACACCGCCCGTACATTTTGAGATATCATTTTACCGCATGAGCCAAAGTATAAGGTAGATAAAAATATGTAGTGGAACCACCACAGAAAACAATGGCGAGAGTGATTCCCACCGTTGAAACTATCTAAGGCCCACCGTAATGTTTATTTGAAATCCAACCTGTTCAAAAGTTATAAAAGACATGAGAGAAGGGAAACACAGATATCAGCTTGATCTGAAACTTTCACGGCCTTTAGAAGTTTTTCAAGCGTTACTGTCCACACTATTTTTTGTGCTTAAAACTTTTTCTTTGGATATTGCCAGGAAATTATCTCTTGAAATGGATGGAAGGCGTTGATACAAAACATACATCTGGTGAGCTCACTTCATCGGACCCGTCAGTATCTAATCCGCACCACCCCTGTCTTCGCACGACGCGTGTCTATACCAGCCAACCTGTAGTGTATATTCTGCGCCGCCCCATCTTCGCACTACGCGTTAACTCATTCTTTTGGATATTACCTAATCTTTTCAAATGAATGGAAAGCGTTGATATAAAACATAAATCATGGTGGGCCCACGGAATTGGTGACGTCACTTCATTAGACCTGTCAGCACGACGCGTATCTACACCAGCCAATCTGCTTCCATATTTAGCAATTGGAGATAATTCCGAGGATGCGGATAAGATACTCACAGGTTGAGCAACGAGTCCGCTGTGTAAAACCTAAATAAATTTATTTTTCCAAAAAGTATTCTAAAGAGGCGTGTAAGTGTAATTTACTAAACTATAAATAGGAGTCCCTAGGGCTATTCTAAAGCATTTTAAGGATACCTAAAGGTATTCTAAAGGGTGTTAGGGTTATCAAAGGGTGTAGCAAGGGTGAGATTCGAGGTTGTTCAAATCGGGTAAGTCATCTCTCTTTGTAATTTCTATTTTTATAATGTAGATCTGTCCCTTCATACTGTGGTTTTTTTCCGCAATCGTTTTCCACGTTAAATCTTTATGTTCTCTTATGTGTGCTTTTTTTTTTTTTACACACACACCCCCACATACTCACGCTAGTGGAATTTCACCACCTATGGATACTCGAACCCTTGACCGGGTGTTGAAACTCCCGAGAGTCTACCACCCGAGTAGGAGTAGATCTAGATCTGTGTGATTCCGCGGGCCAAAATTCCCAACAAGTGGTATCAGAGCAATCGTTGGGGCATAGATTTGAATCTGCAGGATTGGTAATAATGGAAAGCACTAGGTGTGAGATTGAGAAGTACTCAGAGAAAAATAATTTTGAGTTATGGAAGATCAAGATGATGAGTTCCTTAATCAAACAAGGCGAAGATGGTGCTCTTGAGGAGCGAAAGTCTACCATGACTGATGATGATTGGAATACTCTTGATAAGAAGGCTTTATCATCACGGATGAAGTTCTCTACAATGTCATGAGAAAGAAAACTGCGGCTAAGTTATGGGTGAAGTTAGAGGATGTTTATGCGAAAAAATCCTCTTAAAATCGCCTACACTTGAAGCGGCAGTGGTATAACTTCAAGATGACAGAGGGTAGAGATCTAGAGGCTCACAGCAGTAACTTTAATAAATTGGTTTGCAAATTACTGGACATGGAGGAAGTGATGAAAGATGAAGAACAAGCATGTATGTTGTTGAATTCTCTTCTGGCGTCTTATGAGTCATTCAAGGACACAATGTGCTCAACGAATAAAATCCTGAGTGTCGACACCATTATCTCGACCCTTCAAGGGAAGGCTATGAGAAAGCTTAACGTCGACGTGGGGATATCATCTGAGGCACTGTTTACAAGAGGTAAGAATTCTGAACAAGGTACAGGTTCTTCAAGTTCTAGGTCTAAATCCAAAGGCAAGGGCAAAAGAAAGGTAAAGTGCTGGAACTGTGGGAAGGAAGGACATGTGAAGAAGGATTGTGAAAATTTTAAATCGAAGAGAGAAGATTCTGAGGTTTCATATAGGGAGGCTAATGCTGTCACGTCAGATGGATCGAGTGGATGCGATGGTAATGTTTTGTCTATGTATACGATCAGACGGTCATACGATGATCGTAAGGGCGAGTGGATTCTAGACACAGGGGCATCTTTTCACATGACTCCTCATCGGAGTTGGTTCACTAGTTATAGGGAGTGCGATGGTGGACAGGTATTTATGGGCAATGGCATTGCCTGTAATGTTGTGGCTGTTGGTTCGATGCGCATCAAGACGTTTGATGGGGTGGAGCGTACCTTGACTGATGTCAGACACGTTCCTCATTTGAAGCAGAATTTGATTTCTCTTGATGTACTTAAGGTAAAAGAATGCAAGTACACAGGTATTGATGGTGCTCTTAAGGTATCTAAGGGAGCACGAGTAATCATGAAAGCGCAACGACTCAGTAACATGTATAGGTTGATCAAGAGCACTTCTAAAGGTGGAACTGCAGTGGCTGTAGTGGGCTCCACTTCTACACATGTGTGGCATATTGGACATGGTCACATGAGCGGGCAGGGCAGGAAGGCTGAGATGCGCAGATAGAGATATAGAGCAGGTGGAGCAGCCACCTGTGAGAAGAATCACACGGCATGATCGCAGGATATCGGCGAGGTACATGGACGACTCCAATATCGCAAGGGATTCATCTTCTATTTAAATGGCTCTAGGTGAGCCTGGTACTGAGAAGTGAAAGGTGATTATGGGCGATGTAATGGATTCGTTGTACCGGATCGACATATGGAAGCGGGTAGAGCTTCCAGTGGGCCGGAGAGTGGTTGGATGCAGGTGGATCTTCAGGAGGATATAGCATAGATACAGGGCAAGGTTGGTAGCGAAGGGTTATGCTCAGAGAGAAGGGATCGTCTTCTCAGATATATTCACGCTAATGGTATAACAGGTGTCTATTAGATCCGTGATTGACGCTGGTCGACTTATGTGTTCTTGAGCTGGAAGGATGGATGTGGAGTCTGCACTTCTGCAATGGAAAGTGAAGAGCAGATCTACATGAAACAACCAGAGCGGTTCGAAGTTAAAGGGGCTGAGAAAAGACTTTACAGGAAGTCATGGTTCGACCTGTCGCATAGGCAATGGTTTGATTCCTTCATGGTGAGTCAGGAATTGATGACATGTAGATCGCCAATTATGACAAATCTGAAATCAATGTACTGAAGACTTGGTTAAGTGGGACATTCAGGACGAAGGATCGGGGGATTGAAAAGATGGTTCTCGACATTGAGACTGAAAGAGGAGTAAGCTTTGGTTATCTCAAGCAGAATACCTGGGTAGGCATTGATCAAGGAGGTGATGGACCATGTAAAGTCGGAGAGCGTTCCCTACGTGTCTCTCCTCAAGTTTTCCTCAGAACATGTCTCAAAATAGATGAGGAAAAGCAGAATATCTTATGAGCCTTATTCGAATGTGGTTGGTAGTGTATGCCATGATCTAGATTAGACCGGTTATTTCACAGGCTATCAGTTTTGTGAGCAAGTACCCTGGCAAGCAATATTGGGTAGCGTGAGATGGTAAGAAGACTACGTCTTTCCTTTTGAGAAGACAGAAGCAAAGGTGGTTAAGCACGTGGATTTTGATCCGACAGACATGCTCACCTAGATCGTTCTTATAGAGAAGTTCAAGTTCTGTATAACTTCTCTAGGCTTGGCGATGGCAAAAAAGAAGGACGGAGTGTGCACGAAAAATATAATGTGATACAGAAATAAGAGAAGAGATCAATAAGCTACAAGGTTAAAAATTGAAGGCATGGTGGAGATTGTTGTCAGAGTTGATGCCTTAAATCTTTAAGGCTGCTCGACCGGTCAAGCGGACTGCCCGACCGGTCGAGGGAGCTGCTCGACTAGTCGAGGCACGCTAAACTCGAAATCCAGCGAGCTCGATTTTTTAGGTGTCCCTGATGCTCGACTAGTTGAGGGTCAGGCTCGAGCAGTCGAGCGGGTTGCTTGACCAGTCGATGCCCTCCTTCGACTAGTCGAGGTTACGCAGATCCTGCGCGGACTGCGTAAATTTGAGGAGGTTTTCGGACTTTTCTAAAGGAGGTGCATAAGTGAAGTTTCCTAACTTATAAATAGGGGCCCCTAGGGCTATTCTAAAGCATTCTAAGGCTTCCTAAAGGTATTCTAAAGGGTTCTAGGATTATTAAAGGGTGTAGCAATGGTGAGATTCGATGTTGTTCGAATCGGGTAAGTCCTCTCTCTTTGTAATTTCTATTGTTATAGTGGAGATCTGTCGCTTTGTGCTATGGTTTTTTTTTTTTTTTCCGCAAGGGTTTTTCTACGTTAAATCTTTGTATTCTCTTATGTGGGTGCCATTAGATTTCTATCCTAGATATAGATCTGTGTGATTCCGCAGGCCAAAATTCCCAACAATTCGTCACTGTCGTGGTTACCTCATGAGTAGACCATCCGACCAGTTCTCTTATAAATACCCTCTATATTTGCTTTTGGACTCATAGCTTGCTTTATCCAACATACATAGAATACAGTTCTTGCCATTCCCATTACAGCCATTTCTATCTTCCCTGTCATTCATGGCTCTTATGTTGGGAAATGCCCACTCGGATGTTCCTATCAAGTATCAGGTGGAAACGAAAGGAAAAAAGTCGATTGGTCGCGGTTGTGCAAATTACCACCCTAGCGTGTGGGGTGATCGGTTTGTTACATTGTCTCCGGATGAGATGGCAAGTACTACATGTGTAAAAGTGAGGTTGAATTCAGTATAAAGCTTTGTAGGATAAGCTCATGTTAGAAAACTTTTTGTGGGGCCACCGTGAGTTTTTATTCACATCCGAACCATCCATCATCACACCCCATTACGTCCTCCTTGGAGCCCAAAAATCATTCAGATCCAAAACTCAGTTTGGCTTTTTTTTTTAAAAAATAAATAAATAACAGGCCACTCTGAAACTCCGGTGGGCCAAACCATTCAAATCGTGCCAAGAAGCTTTAAAATCAATTTTGTTTTTTTTGGTCTACTTGAGTTATAGACATGATCGATGGTTAGAATGTCAAAAGCAATCAGTAGTAGGAGCATATGATAGATGGTTAGAATGTCATCCACAGATTATGGTTTGGCCTTGTAACAAGTTTCGTAGGTGAAACTTTTTCTTTTTCTTTTTCAAGAAAATTTTATTCAAATCAACCAAAACGACTGTACAACTTACAAGGCAAGAAGACCATTCGGGCAGCCCCAACTTACAAGGCAAGAAGACCATTCGTAGGTGAAGCTTAACTTACAAGCTCTGTGGTGGATCTGACCTCCATTTTATATCCCAAAGGAAAATGCGAAATAATATGATTTTACTAACTATAGTTTTTGTAGTTAATACGTTAAGATTAGGGTCCAATCTGACAATCTACATTGTCAATACAGGAGATTGATGAAGTAACCAAACAAAGGGCTGTAAAACTGAAGGAACAATTGAAGAAGATGCTTCTAAATGTCCGTGATTCTTTGCAAGAATTGAATTTAATCAATGAAATTCAACGTCTAGGGGTTGCCTATCACTTTGAAAAGGAGATTAAAGATGCATTATCTAGGATGCATGATGCCCATATCAACGACTATGATGTTAGTGATGATCTTCATGCCCTCGCTCTCTGGTTTCGGCACCTAAGGCAACAAGGGTATAACGTGTTATCTAGTAAGTTTTTGTATCAACACTTTCATCATTCTTAAAATTGTTACATACTCAAATTTATGTATGCATGTATATGTGTATGTACGTCCATCTATAGACACATTTCATGCATCTATGCATGTGGACACACAAACACCATTTGTATGATTGTGCCATTTTTGATTGACTAAAAGTTCAATTTACTATACTGTATGCCTCGGGCTGGTGCGGTTCTGGTGAAATAGAAAGTGCCATCACCAGGTTGGGTTAAATTAAATGTGGACGGTTCGGCGCTTTCAAACCCTGGCCTGTCTGGAGGGGGCAGAGTCTGTAGGAATGCTTCCGGCTCCTTCGTTTTTGAGTTTTCTGCTGCCTACGGAGTTGGGTCGAACAATCTGGCGGAGCTCCGTGCTATTCATGATGGGATGGTGTTTTGTTTGGAGAAAGGCTTGGTTAGAGTCATCGTTGAATCTGATTCAGTTCTATTATCGCTTGATAGTCAACATCACAAAGTTCTGTCAATTTGTTCTATTATCGCTTGATAGTTAACATTGTAAAATATTC
This sequence comes from Magnolia officinalis, assembly GCA_021015155.1. Taxonomy (NCBI): domain Eukaryota; kingdom Viridiplantae; phylum Streptophyta; class Magnoliopsida; order Magnoliales; family Magnoliaceae; genus Magnolia; species Magnolia officinalis. The sequence continues at coordinate 9,999,861 of JAJHSJ010000017.1, forward strand.
GGTTGCAAAACAGATGTGTTTAGAAGGTTTAAAGACGAAAACGGTGAGTTTAAGCCGACATTAAAAGATGACATCCGAGGATTGTTAAGCTTGTATGAAGCTGCATATCTTGGCACACGTGAAGATAATATATTGGATGAAGCCATAAATTTCACCACTGAGCACCTTAAGTCAGCAATGTCACATTTGAGCTCTCCCCTTTCAACTCTAGTACAGTTTGCCTTAGATCTACCACTGCACAAGCGTGTTGAAAGGCTACAATCAAGGTATTACATCTCAATCTACCAAGAAGAGAAGGAACGGAATGACATATTATTAGAGTTTGCCAAGTTGGATTTCAATATGCTGCAGTCTTTGCACAAGAAGGAACTAAGTGAGATCTCAAGGTGTGTTTTGAGAGCAATTCCGATGTTTTCTTTTCTTTTCCTCTCTCTCTCTCTCTCTCTCTCTCTCTCTCTCTCTCTCTCTCTCTCTCTCTCAATTTTATTTTTTTATTATTATTTTTTTTTTTAAGCAAACTACTTATAATTGTATTAATGAAGTAAAAGATACATGACCTTCAACCTAGCCCGTAAGTTGATCTCTAAATCAAGGAAGCATTAACACAACCATATAAAAAAGGAAGAAGAAGAAAAGAAAGGAGCCAACCCAAGGTCAACCATGCCCGTGCTTATATACATCCTCTGGAACCCTAGATAACTTCATTGGCTCCGAGGCCTACCCGATCCATAGCAAGACAACCCCGGCTAATTCTAGGAAGTTCAAATAGATTACTAAATAAGACCTTAACAGCCCCGTTATTACCCAACTTGGTCAAATGTTTTGAAGAGAGTAACTCACTATACTATACTATCCAATAATTTTTACAGATCATTTTAGGGCTTGATTCAAAAAACGAGAGGTATATAAATCTCAGGTGGACCACACCACGGGAAAACGATAGTGATTGGATTCCACAATCAGGGCCTCACCCACAAAACTGTTGTTGGGGACCATGCACAAAACCTTAGGATCTAGCCCTCCAGAACAAACCAGAATTATGGATAGTAAAGCAATGAAAATAATCAATGCATCAATCACACAGCACACAAGAGATTTTTACGTGGAAAACCCTCAAAGAGGTAAAAACCACGGGACCTCATCCAGATCAACAATCCACTATGAAGTAGAACGTTACAAACTTCTTCACTCATACAAGAGTGGATAAACAATGAGAGAAACAAAGAAAACAGAGAGATCTCACCGATTACGAGGACATTGAAGCGCTGAGATATAGATTGCACAGTAGATAACCTCCACGAGCATAGTCTCCCTTCTATAAGCTTCCTCTCTCTCTCACCTTTGATAGCCCTAAAACCTTTAGAAAATTCCTTGTAAAGCTTTAGAAAACCCTCATGTCGTACCTAGAAAGCCCTATGTACCTCCAATTTAAAGTTTTAGGAAGCTCCTTTCCGCATCCCAAATGCGAAAGGACTTGCGACACGAAATCCGTGCAAAATCGCGGAATGAATCTGCGTAACCTAGACTGGTCGAACCAAGTCCACGACCGGTCGAGAGCCACCTACGACCGGTCGAGGACCTCTCACGACCGGTCGAGCACCCCGGAGAAATATTACCCAAAGTCGCTGGACTTTAAGTCATGTCAGCCTTCGACCGGTCGAGCGGGGCTCACAACCGATCGACGACGGGTCAAAAAAAAAATTCATCAAATCTCACCCTTTTTGACCCAGGAGGGATCCACCTTCTTTAAGCCAGCCAGGTTTCTACAAACTTCAAATTCACCCTTGAGCAAAGCCTTGGTCATCATGTCTGACTCATTATCGTCCGTATGGACCTTCTCAAGCTGTAACACCTTCTGTTCCAAAGCATCCTTGATCCAGTGATACCGAATCTCTATGTGCTTCGACTTGGAATGCTGATTTGAATTCTGTAAGAACCTCTTCATCCAAAGCATCTCTTTACATGCCTCTGTGACTACAATGTACTCGGCCTCTTTCATCGATAATGCTACGACCTTCTATATCTTGCTTTGCCAAGAAACCGCTCCCCCTTCAAACGTGAACATGAACCCCGATGTAGACTTCCTGGAGCCTATGTCACCTGCCATATCTGCATCTGTGTAGCCCTCTAACACGGGTTTACTGTCACCATAGCATACGCTTAACTTGGATGAGCCTCTTAGATACTGCAATATCCATTTCACCGTTGGCCAATGTTCTTTGCCAGGATTGGCAAGATATCGGCTGACAACACCAACCGCATATGCTATGTCTGGGCGTGTACACACCATAACATACATCAAACTTCCTACAGCTAACGCGTAGGGTATCTTCTGCATTTCTTCCACTTCTACCTTCGTCTTGGGACACTGCCCGTCGCTCAATCTGAAGTGACCATCCAGTGGAATACTAACTGGCTTCGCTGCATTCATATTGAACTGCTCTAGGCCTTTCTCAATATACCGCTCTTGTAACAGCCAAAGCTTCCTGCTACTTCTGTCACGGGTTATCTCCATTCTTAGGATCTGTCTAGCCGGGCCCAAGTCTTTCATCGCAAAAGACTTGTCCTACTCCTGTTTCAGCCTGTCAATCTTCTTGATGCCTTTTCCCATGATAAGCATGTCATCAACATATAACAGCAGAACTAAGAAATCACCATCTAAGAACTTGCTCGTGAACACACAGTGGTCCGACTCCATTCTGTCATACCCATGCTGTAACATGAACGAATCGAACTTCTTGTACCATTGTCGTGGAGCTTGTTTTAGCCCATACAAGCTCTTCCTCAGCCTACACACCATATACTCCTTGCCCTTGACTTCGAACCCCTCTGGTTGGTGCATGTAAATCTCTTCTTCCAGACCATGGAGAAAGACAGTTTTAACATCTAACTGCTCTATCTCCAGATTCATGCTAGCCACCAACCCAAGCAACACCCGTATGGATGTCATCTTCACCAATGGTGAGAATATCTCTTCGAAGTCTTTACCTTTCCTCTGACCAAAACCTTTCACCACAAGTCTGGCCTTGAACCTCGTCTGTGAATTCTTCTGCTCGATCTTCTTTCTGAATACCCACTTGTTGCTCAAAGTTTTCTTGCCCTTAGGCAATTTCACCATATCATAGGTGTGGTTCTTATGCAAAGATTTCATCTCCTCTTACATAGCTTTCAACCACTCCCCCTTATGCTCGTCGGCTAGGACCTCAGAATAATCTTCTGGCTCTCCCCCATCAGTCAGCATAATGTACTCATGTGGCGAGTACCTCTTAGACGGCTGTTTGTCCCTAGATGACCTCCTCACCTGTGACTCAACAAGTAGATCAAGTGGGGGCTGCTCCCCTAGTCCATCTTCTGAAGGAACTCCCTCGTCCTCTGCACCTTGTTGTACTCTCCCATCATCAGGCACCACGAGAGGAGTAACTGGATCTATGTCCTCTAGCTCACCTGAACTAGGCTGGTTCTTCTCTGGCTTACCAATGCCTTCTATACACTGATCTTCAAAGAAAACCACATCTCTACTATTGACGAGCTTCCTCTTAGTTGGATCCCACAATCTGTAACCAAACTTTTCATCACCGTACCCTAAGAACACACACTGCCTGATCTTCATATCGAGTTTGGACCTCTCGTCCTTTGGTACGTGAACGGATGTCTTGCATCCAAACACCCTGAGATGACTGTACGATGGATCCTGTCCAGTCCACACCTTCTCAGGTACTTCTCCATTCAACGGGGCTGATGGAGACCTGTTTATCAAATACACCGTTGTGTGCATTGCTTCTCCCCAAAATATCTTGGGCAACTTTGCATGAGATAACAGGCATCTAATTCTCTCTACAATGGTGCGATTCATTTGCTCAGCTACACCATTATACTAGGGGGTCTTGGGAACCGTCTGTTCATGCCGTATACCCAGGGACTTGCAGTACTCGTGAAAGTCGCTAATGTATTCATCACCATTGTCAGTGCGAATGCACTTCAATGGTCTACCTATCTCTCTCTTGACCATAGCATGAAACAATTTAAACACACCAAAGACCTCGTCCTTGGATTTCAAAACATAAACCCAAACCCTCCTAGATACATCATCTATAAAAGTAACAAAATATAATGCCCCACCCAAGGTTTTTGTCCTCATAGGACCACAAACATCAGAATAAACCAAATATAATGCATGCGCTTTATTAACATGAGAAGCAGTTTTAATAAATGAAACTCTATGTTGTTTCCCTGATAAACAATCAAGACAGGTTTTGAGAGGTGTACCTGTCACGTCTGGAAGGAGTCGCTTCCTCGCTAGTAGCTGAAGCCCTTTTTTACTCATGTGGCCTAGACGCCTATGCCACATGTCAATACCTGAATCTTCCCCTGCGTTCAACCCACCCTTGCACATACTGACACTTGCCTTTTAAAAGGTGCAACACTTATTTCCTCTGGCCACGGTCAATGAACCCTTGATAAGCTTTCATGGTCCACCAGCAAACCGGCTTTCATAACCATCATCATCCAACCTTCCTGTCAACATCAAGTTGAAGCGAAGGTCTGGGATATGTCTCACATCCGTGAGAACTAATGTGCAGCCCACATCGGTCTTCACACAAATATCACCGACTCCCATGATCTTCGATACACCAGAATTTTCCATCTTCACAGTCCCATAGTCACCAAACTTGTAGCTTGTGAAGAAGTCCCTACATGGAGTCGCATGAAACGAAGCTCCCGAGTCAATCACCCAGTCGGTGTCCTGACTCGTAGCCGTGAGACATACATCATGATCTGCTAAAAGAATAACTACAACGTCACCATCTGAAACGACCGCAGTGGAATCTAATTCATCTTCCTTCCCTTTTCCTTTCTTGTCGTTCTTCTTACCACGACATTCATGCTTGTAATGGCCCTTCTTGCCACAATTCTAGCAATCAACATCTTTTTCGTTACTCGACTTGCCTCTTGTAATGGCCCTTCCTGTTCTTTCCTCTCCCCTGTTCTTGTGTTATAAGGGTCTCTTGCTGAGTAGACCCTTGAGACTTCCTCCTTGTCTCCTCATTGAAGAGACAACTGGTTACCTATTCCATGGATATCTTTATGTCTGGTGCGGAGTTACTTAGAGACACCACCAATGTCGCCTAACTGTCAGGCAATGAACTAAGCAATAATAAATCCTGCAATTCATCATCCAGAACTATCTTCATAGAGGAGAGTTGGTTCACTATATTACTGACCTCATTCATGTGCTCGGCCACAGAACCACCATCCTTGAACTTGAGATTCACAAGTCGTCTTATCAGAAAAATCTTATTACCGGCTGTCTTCCTCTCATACAGCCCTTGTAATTTCAGCCATAGGCTAGCGGCTAAGGTTTCCGTAGACACATAGTTGAACACTAAATCATCCAACTATTGTCTAACAAACCCTACCACCTTTTTGTCCATATTCTTTTAATCATCATCAATCATATCCTTGGATTTTACTGATATGCCTAAGATTGGAGAATATAGGTCCTTGCAATAAAGCAAGTCTTCCATCTTAGCCTTTCATATGGTCCAGTTAGAACCATTGAAGCTCATCATCCTTGATGAGCCATCTTCCATAATTCAAAACTGATCCAACCCGTTCAATGAACTTAACTCTGATACCACTTTGTTGGGGGCCTTGCACAAAACCTTAGAATCTAGCCTTCCAGAACAAACCAGAATTATGGATAATAGAGCAATGAAAATAATCAATGCATCAATCACACACCACACAAGAGATTTTTACATGGAAAACCCTTAAAGAGGTAAAAACCACGGGATCTCGTCCAAATCAATAATCCACTATGAAGTAGAACGTTACGAACTTCTTCACTCACGCAGGAGTGGATAAACAATGAGAGAAATAAAGAAAACGGAGAGATCTCACTGATTACAAGGATATAGAAGCGCGGAGATATAGATTGCACAGTAGATAACCTCCACGAGCATAGTCTCCCTTCTATAAGCTTCCTCTCTCTCTTTTCCTCTCTCTCTCTCTCTCACCTTTGATAGCCCTAAACCCTTTAGAAAATTCCTTGTAAAGCTTTAGAAAACCCTCATGTCTTACCTAGAAAGCCCTAGGTACCTCATATTTAAAGTTTTAGGAAACTCCTTTCCGCATCCCAATTGCGAAAGGACTTGCGACACGAAATCCCGCAAAATCGCGAAACGAATCCGCATACTTGGACTGGTCGAACCGAGTCCATGACCGGTCGAGGACCTCTCACGATTGGTCGAGCACCCCAGAGAAATATTACCCAAAGTCGCTGGACTTTGAGTCATGTCACGACTTGAACCTACGACTAGTCGTGCACAGCCTTCGACCGATCGAGCGGGACTCACGACCGGTCGATGACGGGTCAAAAAAAACCCATCAACTATCACCCTGCCTCACCTATTCTGCAGAGTGTGGCTTCGAGCAGCCATCCAGGCCGTTGTTTTCCACACATGTGCAAATAGGGTATGTCTGTGGTAGATGTTGACACTAGGTGGAAAATTTCAACTCTTTGATCATCTGACTGTCTTCCCTGAACGTGACACGCCTATTAACTAGCTTTTGAATAATCAAAGCATTTAAAATATTTTAATATAAGTTTTTTTTTATTTAAAAAAAAAAAAAACAAAAAAAAAAAAAAACTTTTTTCGAAGAAAAAACTTTTTTCATGTATTTTACATCTACAGTGAGGCACATGGAATAAACGATTTCAAGATTATAAATTTGTTGAAATTTATCAAAAAATTTTAAAATTCTCAGGATTTTCAAAATTATCAAAAAAAAAAAATCAATTCTTAATGGTTTTAGAAATTCATAAAAATTTTTTTCAGAATTTTCAATTATTTGAAATTTCTCAATTTTTTATAAAATTTTCCAAATTTTTTCAAGATTCTCTAATTCAAAATTCTTATTTTTTTTTTCAAAAATTTTCAACATTCTTAATTTTTTTAAAATTCTCAATTTAAAAAAAAAAATCATACTTTTTCATAATTATCATTTTTTTATTCTTAATTTTTGTAAAAAAAAAAAATAATTCTTAATTTTTTAAAAGTTCTCAAATTTTTAAAAAATTCTTAGTTCGTAGAAAATTCAAAATTCAAATCTTTTTCAAAACTCTCAATTTTTATTCAAAATTCTCAATTTTTTCACAATTATCAAAAATTTTAAAAACTATTAATTCTTTTAATATTCTCAATTTTTTTCAATATTCTTAAATGTAGACTATTAGCCTCGGTTCCTATGCAACGGAGGCTAAAAAGTAGACTTTTGGCCTTGGTTCCTATGCAACTAAGGCTAAAAAGTAGACTTTTTGCCTCGGTTCCTATGCAACTGAGGCTAAAATGTAGACTTTTCACCTCGGTTCTTATGCAATTGAGGCTAAAAGTAGACTTTTGACCTCGGTTCCTATGCAAAAGAGGCTAAAAAGTAGACTTTTGACCTTGGTTCCTATGCAACTGAGGCTAAAAAGTAGACTTTTGGCCTCGGTTCCTATGCAACTGAGGCTAAAAAGAAGACTTTTGGCCTTAGTTCCTATGCAACTGAGGCTAAAAAGTAAACTCTTCACCTCGGTTCCTATGCAACTGAGGCTAAAAAGTAAACTTCTACCCTCAGTTCCTTAGTAACTGAGGCGAAAAATGAACTTTTAGCCTCGGTTCCTTAGCAACTAAGGCTAAAAAATACATTAAGCCTCCATTTTTTCATATGAGGCTAAAAATTGTGGCTAAAGGCATATTTTCTTGTAGTGTCTGGTTCCTCAATGACAACCTTGAGTCCAATTTCATCTTCTTGATCGGTATAATTGAACGTCTTTCAATTGACGAGTAAGGAAGAGTTGAATGTTTCTGGCCACTTCCTGCACCACTGGTTCCTGAATTTCTTTCCAATAGAATATCAGCCAATATGGATCGTGCCTCTTCTGCTACACATCCCTGATCTGATCTTGACATTAGGTTAGGGCTACAAGAGTCGAAGGGTAGGGTTCATGCCTAGATTATATGCCCATGTAGGAAATGGGTCAAGCTTAAAGTGACCCTTGATGCAAGCCTGAGCCACCAACCTCACACTGCCGAGCCCAACTTTCATTAAGAAACCTAACAGAAAGTACTCCAGTGATAATTACTTAAATTAATGGGCCGGGTAGCTTAATGAAAACTCATTTTTGAAAAAGGTAGTGCAATGTAAATTCTATATTAAGTAGGCTTTTTTTTTTTTTTTTTTTTTTATAAAATCTCTTGTATTTTTCTACCATTAACATTTTTTTAAACTAGTGTCTACTTCTTTTAAAACTGGCTGAAATCTCTTCTTTAGATGGTGGAAAGAGAATGATTTTTCAACAAAGCTTCCATTCATCAGAGATAGAATAGTGGAGTTGTACTTTTGGATATTAGAAGTGTATTTTGAACCACAATATGCCCGAGCAAGAAGGATGATGACCACAATAATATCTTTAACATCAATATTGGATGACATTTATGACGTACACGGTACATTGGAGGAGCTTGAACTATATACTGTTGCAATCGAGAGGTTTGATATTGTCACCCTTAGTTCTTGTTTTTCATTTATTCTCATGCCACATCTGAATCTTGTGTAATGCGTGAATTGGTACTTAATTTTCAGATGGGATCGAGCGATCATGGATCAGCTGCCTGATTACATGAAAGTGCATTATAATGCGCTTCTAAATGCAGTCGAGAAATTTGAGGACGAATTGAGCAAGGAAGAGAAATCCTACCGTATACCCTACTTAAAGAAAGCTGTACGTGTATATAAATTTACTTCTTAAAGTTCTTTTAGGGCATATTTCGAAGTTTTATATTTGTAACAGATGAGAAATGCTTCCCTCAAATCGCAAATGGTACACTTGTGATTTGGAGAGAAAGAAAGTAGGCAATGGGAGCCTGCTAATTGGTTGAAATTTTTCTAGCACTCCAAAAGAAATTTTGTTCCATTGAAAAACCAAAACCAATATCGAACCCATTTGAATTTCATAGCCAGGATATATTCCACTATAGTTACTGCTAGAGCTGTACACGAGCAGACTATGGCTCGAGTACTCGCTCGACTCGACTCGGAATACTCGACTCGTACTCGACTCGCCTGAGTTAGAGCCGAGTACGAGCGGGTTTTCACTGCTCGTTTACATTACGAGTAGAGTACGAGTCTATCGGTACTCGACTCGGTACTCGACTCGTTACTCGACTCGTACTCGATTCGTACATGTGTATTATATAAACGTCCGAAAAAAAAAACCCTACCCCCACCCGTCATTTTTCCGTCCAGCACTCAACTCGCTCAAACCCTACCCCACCCCACCCCACCCCACCCGTCGTTTTCAAGTAGCGCCCGACCCCTTCCCTCCCAGCGAGCATTCAAAAATTTCTCTCTCTCTCCCTCTCCCAGAGTCAGAGGCCAGAGCCCGTCCGGCCGTCCTTCTTCTTCCCTCTCTCTCTCTCTCACACTCGCCCATGTCCGGCGGTGCTAGACCCTGCCGCTCGTCCCTGCGTCCTCTCTGGTGCCTCAGCTCGTCGCTGCCACTCGTCCGGTGCCTCAGCTCTTCACTGCCACTCGTCTGGTGCCTCAGCTCTTCGCTGCCATCGCCCTGCCCTGCACGCAGCTGCCGCCTGCCGGTCGTCCCTCTTCTGCTCGCCCGGTAAGGCCTGGGGTGGATTTTTTATTTTTTGTTGCTAATATATAGTAGAAATTGCTAATATAATTGTGGGATTAAGATCGTTGGAGGAGGATTGAACGCCCGGTCGGTACGATTGAACTTTCTAAGGCCTGTTTGGCCGGACGAACTGGATGGGATTAGATCCAATTTTAGGGCGTGTTTGGCCGGGCGAACTGGATGGAATCCAATTTTAGGGCCTGTTTGGCCTGGCGAACTGGATGGGATCCAATTTTAGGGCCTGTTTGGCTGGACGAACTGGATGGGATTATATCCAATTTTAGGGCCTGTTTGGCCGGGCGAACGCCCAATCGCCCACCATTAAAAACTTTTTGGGGCCCACTGACCACTGGTCCACTGTACTGTTTACTTGCCTCCAATTTTAGGGCCTGTTTGGCCGGGCGAACGCCCAGTCGCCCACCACTTTTAGGGCCTGTTTGGCCGGGCGTGTTTACTTAGATTTGGATATGCTTCATTTTTTTTGGCACACATTAAAATGAGAGGGCAAAATAGATGGATATACAATACATACATTGAATTGACTTAATTTACTTTATAAATGACAATTTACTTTTTACTTTGTTAGTGTTAAATGCCACCACATTAAGATGTCTTTGGCTTTTCATATGACATATTGTTAATTGTTATTAGTTAGCTATATGATAAATGTCAATTTCAGCATGCTCCTTTGTTTGCATAGATATGAATTATTTGTATTGTTCTAGTTGTAGACTTGTAGTATATAGGATAATCAGTTGCCCATTTGAAGATTTCTATGTTGCCAGACATAGATTCAGTGTGTTCTTGGATGCATAGAAATCGTTCAAATTGTCCCTTTTTGGACTGTTCAGGGTTAGATAGATTGTAATGTCTTCATTTATTCCAATTTAAATGCATATGCCTGTTCTGGTTTCGTCTCTCCTTTTTCTCTCTGGATATATTTCATATATTTATTTTCGTCGTCAAATGTCCACACTTTGTGTTGATGATTGACATGAGAATCAAATACAAGATTAATATATTCTGAAAAGATAAGGGGAGATGCTGCCGGAATTTCGGCGTAGCATTTAAATTGGAAAATGAAGCATTACAATCCATCTAACTTTGAATGGGTGACTGATTTAGACAGTTAAGTAATTATTCTCGTCTAGCGGTCTAGCCGTCTAGCCATCTAGGACCCTAGACCCTAGGTATAGCCGTATAACATATCGAGAATTTTATTTTATAGATGACTAGTCAAGACGAAAGCCCAAATACCCCTAGAATGGGTGCATCGGCCACATCTCCTCTAATAGTAGAGGGAGACACAGACACGTCAACCGCATGCAAAGGGAAGAAGAAGAGATCAGCAGTGTGGGATGATTTCGAAGATGTGACAGTTAACGGTGTACAGAAGAAAAGTGTAATAACTGCAAAGGGTTATTCAGCAAGATTCCAGGAGGATCTACGACACATCTAATTAGACATTTGAAGATGTGTCCTAAGAAAGCAAGACTCCCTCCTCCCGGCCAACAGACGTTGTCATTTACGAAGTCAGAAGGGGACGACTCCCAAGGCGTAGTGTCCACTCATAAGTTTGACAAGGAGAAGTTGAATGAGTGGTTTGCTAGATTAGTGATTTTGGAAGAAAAACCTTTCAGAATGATTAAAAGTAAAGGGTTTAGGGCTTTCTGTCAATTCCTTAACCCTCGGGTCGAGAATGTCTCCCGCGTCACAGTGCAGAGAGAAAACATGAAGATGTACGTAAAGGAGAAGATGAAACTGAAAGAAGTTTTAGCTTCAGTGAACAGAATAGCTTTGACTTCTGATTTATGGACGGCGTCCAATCAAAGAAAAGGATACATTTCATTAACCGCTCACTATGTCGATAAGGATTGGAAACTATGCAAGAGAATTTTGAACTTCAAACACATTCCTCCTCCACATACTGGTTTACTTATTTCAGATTGCATCTACAGTTGTCTAGAAGGCTGGGGCATTGAGAAGAAAATTTCAGCAATAACTTTAGACAATGCTTCAGCAAATGACAGTGTCATTTCATGCTTACGTAACCAGTTCAGGGCTACAGGAAATTTATTTTTTGAAGGAAAAATATTTCAGGTTAGATGTTGTGCCCATATTATAAATATGATTGTACAAGAAGGGCTGAAAGCAATCGACGACACTATAGAGAACATAAGAGAAAGTGTGAAATATATAAGGGGGTCGCCATCGAGGCTGAGTGTATGGAATGACATCATCCAACGTTTGAATGTGCCATCTAAAAAAACGTTGAAGTTGGATGTCTGTACACGTTGGAACTCGACCTATGAAATGTTAGATGCAGCAATAGAATTACAGTTTGCATTTCCTGAATATGCAGCGCGTGACAGAACGTATTCTTGGTTGCCGAGCACAGATGATTGGGTCAAAGCACAACAAGTTCACACATTTCTCCAAGTTTTCTACGATTGCACGAAGATTTTTTCTGGGAATCAGTATCCAACCGCGAATCTGTTTCTTCCGTCTCTTTGGAAGATTAAGGATGCTCTGCAGAAAAATGCCAGTGCGGGTCCAGATTTCATACGTCAGATGACAGTTGGTATGAAGACGAAGTTCGATAAATACTGGCACGAATGTCATCTGTTGATGTCCTTGGCAGTTGTTCTTGATCCCCGTTGTAATATGGGATTGGTTAGCTTTATTTTCATGAAGCTTTATCCTAATAAAAGAGCGGCAGCAGAAACGTCTAAGGTTCGTGAAGCCCTTGAAGATCTATATAAATCGTATGTTAATACTTTACTTTCAGTGGGTGTTGAAGAAAGTAGAGATGCGGATATTTCTATACCTGGTAATCCGGATGTGCTAAATGAATACATATCATATTTGGCACAAGCACGAATGAGAGTTGATACTAAGGAATCAGAGTTAGAAATGTACCTCAAGGAGTCAATCGTAGTGCGAGTTGAATTTGATGTGTTGGAATGGTGGAAGATGAGGGTTAATGAATCAAAATACCCTACATTATCTGTGATGGCACGGGACATATTATCAATACCAGTTTCAACAGTGGCATCAGAATCCGCATTCAGCACAGGGAGCAGGGTTGTGAGCAAGTATCGAAGCTCACTTTCGCCAAACACAGTTGAAGTGTTGATTTGTACGCAAGATTGGTTGCGCCCGATATGGGGAGGAGATATGAATGATGATGATGAAGAAGAGGAGATTGAGATTCATGATGAGTCTCTACCTATAGATCAGTAATTATTTTCGATTTTTCAATTTTTTTGGCTGAATGTTGAATGATCTGTAATATTATTTCACTGCAACTGCAAACACGAAAGTGTTGGTCCTTTTGGAATGTGGTTTGGAAGACTTTGAATCATTGATATTTATTTACATATGCCTGTTCATTTACTTTTATTTTTGAATTTTGATACATTTATATTGCTTTCTTTTGTTGCTATATCAAGTTCAATTTATTTATCAATATTCTGATTTTTTTTATTAAAAATTGAATATAGATATGTCGTCATCTGAGCCATCGACAAACATTTGGGACTATGCTTCCCTAGTTGAATCACCGCCACGGTCTGGAAAAACAAAGATTAAGTGTGGTTTGTGTGGCGCAAAGTTTGTGCACAAGACTAATCGTTTTCGCCTACACTTGTCATGTCGAGGTGGTGATGCAAAACCATGACCCAATGCCCCTAAGGATGTCCAAATTCTTTTTCAAGCCCTGTTAGATTCGAATAGAAAGCCTTCCACTCCATCCAAACCTTCTGCTTCTGGATCTGGTACACAAATGACATCCACAAAAAATGCAGAGGAGGAAGCCAGATTAAAAGCTTTGGAGGAAGAACAATTCCAAATCGCCATAAAACGCAGTATGGAAGATGCTTCTAGACTTCAGCGATATTCGAGTCAAAGACAACACGATGTTGAAGCAGGGTCAAGTTACTCGTCGAGTACGACAAATAAGAAGAAGAAAAAGAGTAACAAATTGAAATTTCTGACTCGTCTCGGTGAATTTTATAGGGCATTGGGTACTACATACAATTCTTCACATAAAGCAAGTTTGAAAAATCTAGTTGAAAGTGTAGAAGAGCACGAAGGAAAAATCTCTTCACCTTCTGACTCAGAGGAAGTGAATCAATTTGTATATGAAAAAATAGATAGCAGTTCCGATGGATCAGATGACAATACAGGAACAGGAAGATACTCATCTTATAGAGGTTATTAGTTATAAATTGTCATTTTGAATAATGTAATGTAATTATGTAAATACGTTAATGTAATTATGTAACAATGTAATGTAATTATGTGCATTTTATATATTTTATTGTTTCGTTTAACTTTTCAATTGACAATCGAATTGAAATTCAAATTAATTTCAATTTATAACTTGAACTTGGCTCAAAGCTCGAACTCGTTACTCGAAAACCCTACTCGAATTGGGCTCAAATTCAGACTCGGACTCGAACTCGCCTCGAAAACTCGCACTCGGTACTCAACTCGTGTGCTCGTACTCGGACTCGACTCGAAAACTCAGCCTCGACTCGACTCGTTTACTACTCGTACTCGGCTCGTACTCGGGCGAGTAGAGTACGAGCAGGGGGTCATGCTACTCGGCCGAGTAGAGCCCGAGTACGAGCAGCGGTCAGTCGTTAAGAGTCGAGTACAAGTAGGGCAATACTCGACTCGACTCGACTCGTGTACAGCTCTAGTTACTGCAATGTCTTTCATTTATCCAGTTCAAGTAAAATTATGCTTAGTGTGTGATTCCCATGGTCTGATCAAAAAAAATTTTGGATGATAGTTACAACCCATTAAACTTCTTTTAACCATCCTTAGATTTTTCATTGATCAGATAGTAACAACACAGAGAATGGATGGTGTGGATCAATGGGCATTATGTCGTCTGACTCCAAAGATGGCCTATACATAGAGAATAGTGTAAAGCTTATAAACAGGATCTTTCTTCTTTAATTTATGCTTGGTAGTTAGCGAAATGAGTTTTTAATTCGATTTCTAACTTGTTTAGATTTATTTTTATTTTTTGATTTATTATTATTATTATTATTTTTTTGTGCATGTAGCTTACGGTTTTGGCCAAAGGCTACCTAGAGGAAGCGAGATGGACCAGCGAAGAGCATGTGCCAACATTGGAAGAGTATATGAAAATTGCATTATCACTAGCGGCTATCCCATGCTTAGTGTAGCATCTCTGGTTGGGATGGGAGATATCGTAACAAAGGAAGCCTTTGAGTGGGCCATCAATGTACCTAAGGTGGTTGAGGCTAGTGCTGCAATTGGCCGTCTCAGGGATGACATCACATCAAATGAGGTATAACACATGCAACACCTGAAATTTTATTAATAAGTCTCAGAAATATGCACTTACCAAAGGGAGGAAAAAAAAAAAAACCTGGCCCTACCTTTTTTCTTTTCTTTTCCTTTGAAGCCAAATCACACCCACAATTCCACCGCCATCGACAGTACTCCTTTTTTTTTGTTTTTTTTTTTTTTTGAAAAGAAAGGAATTTATGGGCTAAACTAGGAGACTCCCAAACCAAGAGACTCCTCCTTTTTCCTTTTTTTTTTAAATAATAATAATAATAATAATAATAATAATAATAAAGAGGGGAATTTATGGGCTAAACCTGGCCCTGCCTCAACCAAAGAAGATCGGAGCCTCAACCAAAAATCAAGAGACTCCCAAACATAAATCCCAAGCACACTTTATGGGCTATTGCTTGAATTTTAATCATAATTTTAGCTCGGAAGTCATTAAATGTACTATGGGCCTGATGGACAGTTCTCATTGGTTTCTTGTACTGTCCAAGCGTGCCCATGTGACTAGAAGCAATACAACTTTGGAGTACTCAAAAAAAGAAATACTAATAATAATAATAATAATAAAAATAAAATCATCCATAGATTTGTACTCGAAAAAATCCACTGAATTCATTGTTTTTCTATCAAGGACCTTGACTAATATTTCGCCAGTCTGATCCCGCCCACGCGGGGTAGAAGTACATTCGCGATTTATATTATTAGATACCATTTTATTATTATGTTATAATTCGCAGTCCTTATTCATTAAGGAAATACTTTTGATTTTCATTTCTTATTTTTTTTAGAATTTTTAATATTTTATCATATACTCAGGCCTTACCTGATGAACAGTGTTGATCAGTTGCATATATGCTTTTAAGTGCTTTATCTCACATTTGTGACCCACCTAACTTGGCTAACATTTTCTTCTTTCTAACAATGTTACCGAAGTTTGAGCAAGAGAGAACACATGTTGTTTCTGGAATCCACTGCTACATGAAGGAGCATGGCACCACATACAGAGAAGCATGCAAGGTATTCCTAGAGAAGACTGCGGACGCATGGAAAGATGCTAACATGGAATGCATGGAACCCACTCCCGTTCCGAGGGAAGTGATCAAGAGGCCCATGAATCTTGCACGTGTGATCGAACTCTTGTACCAGCACCAAGACTCATACACCAATTCAGCGTTTGAGACCAAAGAACATGTCACAATGATGCTAGTGGACCCTATTCCCGTTTGAGGCGAGCTTCTACGTTAGCGTGCGTTTGGTTGCATGGAGTATCATGAAACCATGTGCAACTAAACGTATCCTCATATATATTATATACGTTTCTTGTATGCGTCACTATATTGTAATTGACCTTTTCTATGAGACGGTCCTCGTATATATTATATACGTTTCTTGTATGCGTCACTATATTGTAATTGACCTTTTCTATGAGACGGAGAGAACACAGAAAATGTTGGCTTTACAAAGCCCAAATGGTGACAAGTGCAACTCCTACTTTAAAGGATAAAGAAAATATGCTATATTATTTTTCACCAAAGACTGCTACTGATGTAACCAGAAGCACTTGCTGCTTTTTCTGGTACAACTATATGTTCATGGCACTCCCACTTATAAGTTTAACAAAAGATTCTATTGCCCCTGTATGATACATTCACCAGGAGTAAATACACCGCAAATTTCTAAAAATAATAAATAGCATTAGGCAGCCAAACATTTCAACACTCCCCTTTAAGCCAAAACAGGCTTCATTCCTAGCATCGACCTTAGTCGTCTGATTGCATTAATCGATAGTGCCTTGGTGAAAATATTTGTCACTTGTTCAGTAATATGCCAGTACCCCAATTTTATTGCTTTCTACTTGACTTGATCTCTCAGTGCCTATTTGATTTTCCAAAATACATGTTCATCCCTGTAAGTAAGTAATTATTATCTTTTCACCTTGTTTGAAAACGTAAGAGTAATTCCATCTCAAAAATCAATACAAATGTGTTGACTTGAATCTGTGGACCCACCGTAATGTATATGACATATCTGCACCATCCATCTATTTTATTAGAACCTTGTGGGGACATCAGCCAAAAAATGAGGTAGATCCAACACTCAAATGGCCCACACAAAAGGAAATGGTGACCTTAATTTGTCCACCGTTGAAAGTTATTTCCTTCACTAGCCCCACATTGAGGTTTTTTTCATCATCTAACCCGTTCATAAGGTCACACGGACATGAATAAGGGGAAAACACAAATATCAGCTTGATCCAAAACTTGTAAGGGCCTTAAGAAGTTTTTAATGGTAGGTGTTCGATTCCAACCGTTTCCTGTGGTGTGGTCCACTTGAGCCTTGGATCTACTTCATTTTTTGTCCCATGCCCTAAATTTAGCTGACATAATAAATGAGCGGTGTGGATAACTCACATACATCACGATGGGCCCCACATTGATTTTGTAAATTTCTCAATATAAGTGTTAAAAAAAGTAAGTTGTCACATCCGCATTGGGAAAGATGCGGTAATTACCTATGTAAATAATTATTACCCATTTACATGATAATTACGGTTGAGCCGAAAAATCAAATAGGCCCTTTGAAAGTGATAACTAGTATCAATGTGTTTGCTCCTTCCATGTTGTACCAAATTTTGGGCAAGTTCGATTGATGATTTGTTATCCACGTATATAACTATGGATTCCTCTTGTGGATGTTTCGGCTCCTTTAGCAGATTCTTCAATCATATTGCTTCACAGACTGTGGACGATACTGCCACATACTCTACTTCACATGTGGACAAAGCGACTACACTTTGCTTCTTTAAGTTCCATGTGAAAGCAGTCAACCCAAGATAGAATACATATCCTGTGGTGTTTTTCTTTCATCATGATCACCTCCCCAATCATTTTCTGAGTATCCATATAATATTGCTTCATCATTATATGGATAAAAGAGACCGAATTTCACTGTTCCTTTGACATACCTAAGAAATCTTTTTGCAACGAGCTAGTGTGATTCTTTTGGTGCTTCCGTGTACCTACTTAAAATCCCAACACTGTAGACAATATCCGATCTAGTGAATGTGAAGTATCTGAGACTTCCAATCAGACTCTTGAATATAGTCGAGTCCACACTTCTTCCTTCTCCTTCTTTTATCAGCTTCAGGCCCGTTGCTACAGGCGTATTTACGGTATTGCAATCGGTCATCTTGAACTTTACAAGAAGTTCCTTTACAAACTTCTTCTAAGATACATAAATGTCGCTGACTTGTTGTTTTACTTTGATGCCCAAGAAGAAGGACAGCAATCCACCGTCAATAATCTCGAACTCATTGAACATAGCCTGCTTAAATTCTACAAACATCGCCTGGCTGTTTCATATGAACAGCAAATCATCAACATATAAACAAGATATAAGCATATCGTTATGGGCAGTTTTCTCTATGTAGACGGTATGCTTATACAGACATTTGACGAAACCATTCTCTTGAAGATAGTCATCGATTCGTGCATTCCAAGCACGAGGGGCTTGCTTCAACCCATACAGGGCTTTCTTTAGCCGATATACCCTATGTTCCTCCCCTTGCATGACAAAGCTTTCATGATAGTCTACATAGACTTCTTCTTCGAGTACTCCACTTAAGAATGCAGATTTCACATCCATTTGGTAGATCATCTAACTGTGATGAGTTGCAAGGGAGATAATCATTCTCATAGTGTCAAGGTGAGCAACTGGGGCGAAAACTTCTTCATAGTCTACCCCATATTTCTGTTCGTAGCTCTTTGCTACGAGCCTTCTCTTATATCGTTTGATCTTACCATCAGCATTTCGCTTGATTTTATACACCCATTTGAGACCAATGATCCTCTGGCCTTTAGTGAGCGAGATCAGTTCCCATGTATGATTCTTCTTGATAGCATGGATCTCTTCTTCCATAGCCTTTCTCCAACATTCTTCAATCATAGCCTCCTCGAATGTAAGAGACTCATGGTCCACATATAGGCAGGGCAATTCCTCAATTTCTACGTAAATCTCTTTGAGGCTTCTCATTTTGATAGGAGCCAAGGGTGAAGGAGAATTCTATGAAGACGTGCTAACTGAATTCTGATTTGATGAAGTACTTTCAGGGGATATAGAATGTACTCCTCGACTTCTGTGATCCAAAGGGGGTGATGTGGGTATTTATTCCTGATTCACATGCCTCTCTTCTTTATATTCTTCAGCCTCGACCTGATTTTCTTTGGTTAAATCATCTTGGTTCCACTTTCATGCTTCTTCCTCACAGAACACCACATATCTACTTACCACCACCTTATTAGTTAGTGGGTTGTAGAGCTTGTATGCCTTTGACTCTTCACTGTAGCCGATGAAGATACACTTCTCGCCACGATCATCAAGTTTTCTTCTTCTTACTTTTGGAACTTGAGGGTAGGAAACACATCTAAAAATTTTAAGGTACACCATGCTCGGCCTGTAGCAGCTCCATATATACCTCTTGTGGTGTCATGAACCTGACGCTCTTAGTGAGACATCGATTAAGTAGATATGCAGTACATGTAACTGCCTCTCCCCGGAAGCTCTTCGGTAGGCCTTTCTCCTTCAACATGGTCCTCGTCATGTCGAGGATGGTGCGGTTCTTCTATTTTGTAATTCCATTTTGTTGTGGCGTGAAAGATGCAATGTGATGCTGTTTAATGTCATGTTCCTTGCAATATTCTCAAAAAACATTTGAGGTGTACTCCCTACCTCTGTCAGATCTAAAGACCTTGATTTTGTAGTCACTTTCATTTTCAACTCGGGCTTTTAATTTTTTTAAAGATAGAAAATGCCGCAGACTCTTCTTTAATTCAAAATAACCAAAGTTTTCTTCTGTAATCATTAATGAAGGTAATGAGATATCTGTTACCTCCAAGAGATGGTATCTTTATGGGTTCATAAATATTAGTGTAAACCAATTGTAATGGCTCATTTGCTCTTCTGGATACTCCAATTGAGAAGGAGTTCATTTGCTTCTTGCTAAGCGTGCATGCCTCACACACATGTTCTGGAGCTTCGATAATGGACAATCCGTCCACCATGCCTGATGAAGACAGGAGCTTAAGGCCATTAAAGTTTAGATGACCAAAGCGAAGATGCAACTTCCATGAGTCAATGTTTGCGCGTCCATAAAGACACTTCTCGAGCCTTGTGTTTATATGGAGTGGGAACATTCAATTTTTCGCCATTTGGACCCATTCCACATGTCTACCGCATGTATCTTTTTAATGACATAATTGAGTTCTCCATGTGTATCACATATCCCTTTTCAAGTAGTTGGCCGATGCTGAGGATGTGGGTACGTAATATATATTAAAGATTAATTGTGGCTCACCATTTTTCTTGTAAATTTTGATTTTACCTTTACCTTTCACCGAGTTTTTTATGAGTTTCTGAATGTCACATCGCCATGAACTCCTTCTGTGAGTTCCATAAATAGCTTTTTGTCACCTCACATGTGATTGCTTGAACCCGTGTCAAGACATCACACACGGCCTTTCTCTTGTGTAAGGAAGAGTGTGGTTTTTTCCTCTTCATGATTTGATGCTTCAACATAGTTGGATCGTTCATCTTGATTCACTGGCTTGCTCCAACAATCTGATACATAATGGCCAAACTTGTTTCAATTTGGGCACTAAATATTTTTTCATATTTCCGCGACCTCGTGTGGATCAACCTCTACCATTTCCTCTACCACGGAAATTGGTAAATTTTTGTTGATTTTGTGGATTACTTGGAATATATCCATGCCATCTTCCCATTGCACGATCACTATTGGTGCGGCCACCTTGAAAATGGGAGCTTCCACGACCATGACCAGTCTTTTGTTCATTTAGAGTCAATCTTGACTCCAATGCTTGATCTAGCTTTATTGATCCAGCATTCTTTTGCATTCATTGCTCATGAACTTACAACGATCCCATTAACTCTTTAATGGAGAGATTTTTCAAATCTTTTGACTCTTCAATGGCCATAACCACATGTTCAAACTTGGTTGTGAGGGATCGAAGGACCTTTTCAACTACACGAATGTCTTCGATCTTTTCACCATTTCTTTGGAAGTTATTAACAATAACGAGTAGTCATGAAAAATAATTTGAGATGCTCGATCTCACCTTTCTTCATGTGAGCGCCTCGAACTCGGCTCTAAGAGTTTATAACCGGACTCTCTTTACACGATCCACACCCTTAAAGATGGTGCTTAGTTTATCCCATGCTTACTTGATGTCGCTTTAGCGATCCTTTCAAATGTGGATTCATCCAAACCTTAATAGATAAGAAACAATGCTTTCTTGTCTTTCTTCCTTTGATCTTTGAGTGTGGCCTTTTGCTCGGCGAAGTAGGCAGCTTCTTGCTCTGTAGTGGGCTCTACGTACCCATCAGTGATGATCTCTCATAGTTCTTGTGACTCAAACAGAGCCTTTATATGAATACACCAGTTTTCATAGTTGTCCATAGACAACTTTAAAATTTGCAACTGGATTGTGGTGAACATCTTTCAAAGAACCTAGCTCTGATACCAGTTTGTTAGCTTTCCAAAGCCCAAATTGTGACAAGTGCAGCTCCTAATACAAAATAATATGCTATATTATTTTTCACCAAAGACTGTTACTGCTATAAAGAGAAGCACTTGCTGCTTTTTTCTGATACACCTATATGTTCATAACAGTCCTATTTATAAGTTTAACAAGAGATTACAAAAGATACTATTGCCCTATATGAATACATTCACCAGGAGTAAATACACCACAATTTCTAAAAATAATAAATAGCATTAGGTAGCCAAACATTTTTTTGGATGAATCTGAAATTCCAGGGAGTGAATCTGCTAGATGAATCTGAAATTCCAGGAAGAATGTATTTGGTTGAATCTGAACGATTTGGTTTGGACATTTCAACAGAAAATATATCGCTCATTTTGGGAATGCATACATACAATGGACTAGTATGATCTTATTTTATTTTATTTTTTTACCAAAAAATGGGAGCACACCACTTATAATTTTATTAGCTAAGCCAAAATTTAAATATCAACCTAGAGCAAGTGCCAATTCATCCAAAAAAAAAAAAAAACTACAACTGGGATAAGCCACACCTTCCCTAT
Source organism: Magnolia officinalis (assembly GCA_021015155.1). NCBI lineage: Eukaryota > Viridiplantae > Streptophyta > Magnoliopsida > Magnoliales > Magnoliaceae > Magnolia > Magnolia officinalis. The sequence goes on from JAJHSJ010000017.1 coordinate 10,021,994, forward strand.
ACAACCATATAACAATGCTGAGAACAAACAAAAAGGTTTTTTTTTTTTTTTTAAATAACACCGGCGTGAACTTTTCTTTATGTGAGAGAAAGTGAGATTGTGGTTATACATCCAATAGACCAAATCATGTAGATACGATCAAAATTAGGCCAATCTCACTATCAAGTGGTATACGTTAATGTTGAGGAGGCCAATCTCACTATCAAGTGGAACTTGAAGAAAGATAAGATGGGAGAGGTTGAGAAGGGCTGGACCAAAATCCAGCTATGGCGACTACCAAAGTAACCCCACTCCCACTTCGTGGCCAACATCCCATTTCGATGCCCCGCTTATGATATCAGGCCTTCATTCTCCAAGTTTGGGGAAATCGAAGACATCTTCATCTTGACGACCAGCTATGACCTGCAACTCCTTCGCCTTCAGCAACCCCTCAGCCAGCCATCCAACACCGCCCGACTAGCATCAAGCAAAGGAGAAAGGAAACGCTCAAGAGGAGCTTTCGCCTAGCGAGACTTAGGAAAAGGATCATTGTGGAAGGTTAGGGATCCGATGTCTAGCATTTTATCATAAAACGTGCGTCGAGTTGGCAACACTCCAACCCTGAGACATTTAAAAAGATTGGTCTGCATAAATAAGATAGTCATTCTACTACTACAAGAACCCATGATTCGACCCGCCAACAGGAAACCGGTAGCTGTCGGATTGGGTTTTCATCAATCCATTACGAAAAACTTAGCTAAAGGGAAGATTTGGATCCTATCCAGCCCTCCGTTCCAGCTCTAAACGATAACAACTACCAGGCAGTGTGTCACCCTTTGAGTCAAAACAGAGGACAGCAACCGATCACTCCTTATCAAAGTGGTCTGTGCAACATGCAACAGGTTAGAGCGAGCAAATCTATGGGATGAAATCATCTTCATATCCAGATTAGCCAATGGACCTTGGCTTATATGAGGGCATTTTAACACCATCACCTGTCCAAGCGAGAGGATTGGAAGCCTTACAGCAGAAACCAGGAGCATGGATGACTTTAGATTAGCCATTAGAGAGACAAGTCTGTTGGATGCGGAATTTATCGTATCAAAGTACATATGGTGCAATAACAGATTGGGACAGAGCTGGCGCTAGGCCAGGCTTGGCAAGATGTTGTTCAATGCAGAGTGGCTCCAGTCCTTCCCAAGAAGCAAAGTGGAACATCTCCCCGAATATTCTCTAACCACTCCCCTTTGCTCCTTTCCCTTAAAGAATTGACAGGTATTGGGCCCAAGCCCTTTAAATTTCAGAATATATGGACTCATCGTGATGATTTCCATAGAATCAATCTTAGATCTTGGTAGCAAGAAGTGCAGGCCACCCCGATGGTTAAATTATTTTTGAAAATGAAGAGGCTTAAGTCACCCTTGAGAATCTGGAACTCCCGGGGTCTTTGGGAACATCTTCCAGAATGTCAAACTTGCGGAAGATGGAGTTATCTTAGTCGAATCCAAGCTAATTCATTCCAAACTAGAAGAGGATAGATTCAAACTTAATATGGCCCAGGCTACCCTCAAGAAAGCCCTCCTCCTTGAAGAGATCTTCTAAAAATAGAAATTCAGAATTTCTTGGCTGAAGGCGGGGAACCGCAACACCAAGTTCTTTCATGCTTCAGTCCTTGATAGAAGGAGGAGAGCATCTATCAAATCTATTAAGCCTCCCTCAGGTCCTACTCTTTATTTCGCCAAAGATATTAATAAAGAGTGTGAGACCCGTATCCTAGCCCGTATCGTTCCGTATGCCTCCGCGGTCCTCCCGGTCGAATTCCAGCGACCCGCGATCTGTTATCGGCGTTTGCGCACGATCCTGAGTCGTGTCCCGTATATCAGAGTTGGCTCAACTCGAAACTTGTACCGTTGCGACCATGTTGTCGCCGCGTATTACGCGCCGAGGCGATATCCAGGTCAGGAGATGTGGGCCCTCGTTCAGTTCGAGGAAAACACCGCGCGCTGCAAAAATTGAGGAAATCTCTACAACACATCACATCACATCAATCCATCAATCAAATGTCAAGTATAACACTCATCCCCAAGTGCAACCACCCTCCCCAAAGTCAACTCTCTCTCTCTCTCTTACAACCAAGTACACTCATCCATCACTCACCATCCCTCTCTCCCATCACTTCTCACCCACCACCTCTCTCTCTCTCTCTCATTCTCCAAGCAAGCTCCATGAGAGAGCTTTGTGTGGCCCACTTCCTGCCTCTCATCCCCACCCTCCAAAGCCAATCTCGACCATTGAATCTCATCCATTGGAGCTCTAAAATGTATTGATGGAAGGAGAAGTCCATGATCAAAGGTGGGTGATTTTATTTGTTGATTTGAGGGCCCACATGTGGTGGGACCCATCTTGATGTATGCATTCTATAGAGGGGCCCATAGTGGCGGGGTCCCTCCACCATCTGATCTCTCTCTCTATCTCTTTCTTCCATATTTTGCGGCCCACCATGATGAATGTATTTTATCCATACCATCCAACGAGTGGGCTCACTCGACAGTCCATTTGGACGGGCATGATTAAAGGAAAGCACAAATATTAGTTTGATCAATGGAGTGACCCACTAGTGTGGACCCCACCATATATATATATATGTGTTGCGGTTGTACCAGCGCTGCTGGACGTAAGCAAAACACAAACGTCAGCTGATATAAATGCTATGGTGGGCCACACCAAGTGGACCCACCCTACTGCTTGTGAGATCCAAACTGTCCATCCAGCGTCCAGACTCTTTGGATGCTAGACCGAACCATGTTAATGTTATATTATATATATATATATATATATATATATATATATATATATATATATCTTATAGATGTGGTGGGCCCCATGTGGGACCCACTTGTTTTGAGAAATGTGATATATAATATAATATAATATATAGATGTGGTGGGCCCCACGTGGGACCCACCTGTTTTGAGAAACAAATTGGTTGGGTACCGCACACTAGCTACAGAGCCGCTATAAGTGGGATAAATCCACACTGTCCATCCAACTGGGACGCGGACCCCACTGCTGATGTATGTATCACATCTAAAACGTCCCTCCATTTGACGTGCTCGTGGGCCCCACTCTAATGGATGTGTTCCATCTAAATCGTCCATCCATTTGACGTGCTCGTGGGCCCCACTTTGATGGATGTGTTTCATCCAAATCGTCTATTTATTTGGCGATCTCGTGTCAAGGCCTGAGACCAAAAATTAGACAGATCTAGTATCAAGTGGACCACACTGCAGAAACAGTGGGATTGAACGTACACCATTGAAACCCTTTTTTTTTAGCGCAGAAGTTATAGATCGATGTGAAATTTGTTTCTTCACTTAATTCAAGTCTTTGTGACCTTATGAACAGACTGGATGAAAAATAAACGCTATGGTGGGCCCAGTGGAGTTTTGACGGTGGAAATCATTATCACCACTGTTGTTTGTGGTATGGTTTAGATGATCTTTTGATATGATTCATTTGTTTGGATAATACTCTCTATAGATGGATGAATGGTGTAGTTGTTGTGGCCCATTTGATACGGCCCGTTGGATGTATTTGGGGCCCGTTTGATGAGGCCCAATATGATGTATTTGGGGCCCATGGGTTGAGGCCCATTGTGATATATTTAAGGCCTATGGGTTGTCGCCCATTGTGATGTATTCGGGGCCCATGGGACGTGGCCCATCTGATGTATATAGGTCCATGTGATGCAGCCCATGTGATGTGTATTAGGCCCATTGATATATCCCACTTGATGTATATGACGCCTATTGGTGCAGCCCATTATACGGCCCACTTGATGTGTATGAAGCCCGTTGGTGCGGCCCATTGATACGGCCCACTTGATGTATATGAGGCCCGTTGGTGCGGCCCATTGATATGACCCACTTGATGTACATGAGGCTTGTTGGTGCGGCCCATTGATACGGCCCATGGTGATTATATGAGGCTCTTGTATGAGGTCATGGGCCCATGATATGTTTAGCTCTATATGGGCCACTCCTTGGAAGCAATGTTGGTTAAATGTCCACATTGATGGGCAATGATGGTTTAATGTCCACATTGTGACCTTCCCTTAGGCCTTGTTCGGTCAATCATCGAGGACGATTCCGATTATCGAGGCCGATTCTGATTATCAAGGCCGATTTTGATTGTCGAGGCCGATTCTAATTGTCAAGGCCGATTTTGATTATCGAGGTCGATTCTGATTGTCGAGACCGATTCCGATTGTCGAGGCTAATTCCGATTGTCGAGGCCGATTCTGATTGTCGAAGCTGATTGTTGAGGCCGATTGTCGAGGCCAATTATCAATGTCGATTATGTGACAGCATAGCATCATAATACATGCCCATACGCATCATATGCATATTTGTTATGAGATGTGGTTGACCATTGCATATGTCATTGGGCATGTTGTTATGAGACTCCCTGGTTGGCGAAGATTGTTCACATGAGTACACGGTATGAGCAGGATTAATGCATGACTGGATTGTATGACTCATGCATCTTACATTGTGTGTTGCGATTACTGTACACCCTAGTGACATCAGGGTCATAACCTTCACATACATATCATAGATGGCCAGATGGGACACTGAAAATCTTTACTAGCATCGGGCCGCCATAAATAGCCTTGGGTGAAAATTCCTAAACCCTCTTGCTACCAGACGATGCCCCAACGTCTAGACCGAATGGATATATATGAGTGCACAAGGGTCGTATACCAGTAGGCCGCGTCTCCCACTGTATCATGATCGATTAGGAGAGGGTGTGACCTTATCCGCCTGAGCGAGGGGGCAATATGTAAGTTGAGTTTGTTCAGCTTGAGGAATGGGTCCGCTGTTGATGAGTCGGACCTGATATTGGCAGGAGGATAGTGAGATCTCTTCCACTTACCCAGTTGTGAGCTCGGATAGGAGCAACAAGCTGGCGTAGAGTGTAATAGACTCCGGTGATGATCTCAGAGATGTACAATACTGATATGTGGACTTATTGAGCTGGCGTTGCATACGCATTCATTCATTCATTCACTTACTCAGTCATTCATTCATTCACTTACTCATTCATTCATTCATTCACTATCCACTCAGGCTGGTGGTGCGCAACTATTTGTTACGTGTGCCTTCGCAATGGCCAGGATATCCGTTGGGGCGCGCGACTTACCTAAGATCAGGAGTTTACCACATTGAGTCTGACTATCCAAATTTAGGTATGGGACTGGTTTAGATAGAAGTCCCTTGTGGTGGACCCCATAGCCTACGATACTACGTACTATCATCCCGACTTCACACTCCAGCTTGGTAATTTCATTTGCGTCACATATTGCATTACATCCACGGCATATGACATTTTGCATTGTTATGTTTCAGCACTTATATGGCCTAGACGGACTAACCAAATTTACAATTTGTTTTGCATCCTCAATATATGATATTGGCTTGTTACATTTTTGTATAGCCTTGATATGGCCATTAACATCCATGCCTTGCATGGCATAGCCTTGGTACGGCTAATAGCATTCATGGACTTACCAGCATGTTTCCGCATTACTCTGATATTGTACAATTTATTGATTGTCAATATTTCTTCTTACTCTGATATTTTATGGTTTGTTGACTTATCAATATCTCTGTTTACTCTGATATTACATTCTGAGCACGCATATACTGCTCACACACTTACACCATCCTCTAAGCTTTTTATAAGCTTATGCACGATAGATGCATGCATGTGACATTATGATGCAGTCCAGCTGAGATAGGAGAGTGCGGTTGAGCTTATGGAGTTTTCTTTGATATTTCTATATTGTATTTTCCTTTCAGCATTGTACTCAAATGATTATATTAGTGGATATCTGATGACGATATTGTTCTTGTGATCTACGTATAGTTGTGGTTATGCTTCTTATGAGACAAATTCATGTTGAAAGTCCTCCTTGTAGGATCCCAGGATCGGGATTTGGCGTATAAACGTTGGGAGCCGAGAATGGGGTACTATGGAGGCTGTCGACATCGGATTCGGCGATTAGGAATTTTGTGAACCCAGTTTTCGAGTTTGGGGCGTGACAAAGAGGCAGTTAGATTTTACACTGATCTCTTCACATCCAGGGCCACCCAAGGTACACCAAGCCTCATTCGCTGCATCCCCACCCTGAATACAGACCATATGAACTCCCTCTTATTGAGCCCCCCCCCCCCTCCCGAAAAGTCCAAGCTATATGTCCTAGAGGGGGGGTGAATAGGACAACGCCAAATTTAAAATAATTACAGCAAAATTGAATAAAGAGATAGCCAAATAAAGTAAATCAATTCACAATGCTGAAATGAAAAGCAACCTCAATAAACAAGTATTGAGAGGTTGATACAAAAGTTGTTCTAAGGACAACCTTACACCAAAAACTAAGGTTTATGGTAGGATAACCTTATTTCTAGAAAGGTCTTTATAACAAGAACTCAAACCAAAGAGGAATAAATATATTCAAACTATACTAAGGAATAAAATGCAATCTCAAATATTAATTGTTCTAAGGACAACCTTGCACCATAAAAATGGCAAGGCAACCTTACTAGAACAAGTAGAGAAACTGAAGCTCATACAACTAAAGGAATAGCAAGAGATAAATTGTGGAATATAAATCTAAACTATTACAACATTCCTCACTGAGCTTGAAATAAAATGATTACAACATTCACATCCACATACATTCCACAACTGAATAATCAAAGATAGGAAAATGAAGCACACATCCATACAACATAAAGAGTTATAGTGGTTCACCCGTGTATACACCAACTGTTCAACAACATCCACACAGAATGCTACTTCACTCCTAATATCCTCACATAATGGATATTAGCATTCACTATCAAATAGGTTTTCATAGGTTTACCCAAAACCTTCACAATTGTATCTTTTCAAAGGGCTTACATAATTCAAAAACCTTCACTTCTGAGTTTTCTGGCTCTCCTCAAATAATCAACAACTTTGAGATTTTTCTGGCTTAACCTCAAATAAAACCAAAATACAGTAAATTACAAAATGTAAAATACCTATTTTTCTTCTTTAATGTAGCAGCCCGGTAGAACCAAGTCGGAGTAGAGATTTGAATGTCAAAGTTCAATGTCCAATACTCATTATGAAATGGTTCTAAGTTCTAATAGATTTTAAATTAAAACACATGGGCTAGCTTTAATTGATTTTGATTCCAGAAAAAGGAAAACAACACTTCTTCTTTTCAGATCAGATTGGAATACAAGAAACAAAATCAATTTAAAAAGCTAAAGAAAGAAAATATTAAATATGCACACTTAGCTTAAATGGAGCACAGACGAATCTCTTAGAAGGCCGAATTAAATTAGCTTAATTTTCTTGTTTTATTCTGAGATTCGTTCTCTATTTATAGGTGAGTAAATCACGTCTTCGACTGGTCTTAAGTCGCTACGACTGGTCGTAGGACCAACTGAAATTTGAAAATTCGAGCGCGATAGGATAAGGCAGTTTCACAACTGGTCGTAGGTAGTCTACGACTAGTCGAAGGTTTCTCACGACTAGTCGAAGAAAGTCGAATTTCATCACTGGACTTTGAGTCGTAGGTCTATGACGGGTTGAACAATCAGTCGACACTGTTCATACGACTAGTCGAACAGACTCTAGGACTGGTCGAAGCTTAACTAAAATTTCTGAATTTTTTCAACAAACTTACGACTGGTCCAGGCAAATCTTAGACAGGTCAAAGCAGTGCTAAGACTAGTCGAACAAAGACTAGGACTAGTCTTAGAACAGACCAAACTCACTTATATAAAACATATGGATTATTTATCCAAAATGACCTACTCTAAAGGTCAACCTAAGGTCAGTCATACCTCAATAGTGAAGTAAGGACATTAAAACTTAAAGATGAGTGACCTTGAGCATAATGAAGCTTGAGCTTGAGATCTTGATGTAGCTTGAACTTGAAAGCTTCTAGAAATCTTGAGTCTTGAACTAAGTCTTCCCACATTGTTGAGTCTTCTTGACTTGTGAACATAGCTTGTCTATCGAAGATGATCTTGTGAGAATTTTGACTTGACTTGACATACCATTTATAGAGCTTTGTTCTTCACATATGCAAGCTTCATAACAAGATACATACAGTGTCTTTTGGCACCTCAAATTTGACAATATAGTGAAGTTATCAACTATAACACTTACCCCCCCCCCCCCCCCCCCCCCCAACAAAAAAAAAAAAAAAAAAAAAAAAAAAAACTAGAAGAGGTGAAGGAGGCAGTGTTCGCCATCCCAGCTGATAGCACGCTAGGTCGTTATCATTTCTCAGGGGTATCTCTTCTTTACCTCATGCTGGAACATCATCCAGGGAAACATCCTAAGAGCAACTACTAAGTTCTTTAAGGGAGGTCTTATTCCTAGAGCATTTCGATGCTTGTCCATTTTCCTCATCCCCATAAAGAAAAACGCTGCTAGCTTCCCTGACTACCGGCCCATCATCCTATGCAATTGCATTTAAAAGATTCTTTCCAAAATCGTTGCCTCTACGCTATCCAATATTCTCTTATCCATCATATCCAAAAAACAAAGCACCTTCGTAAAAAACCGACCATTATTGAAAGCATTTCTATAGCTATAGAAATGGCTAACGACATCAATCGAAGAAATCAAGGCGACAACATGGTGAGGGTCAAATATTACATATTATCCCCCATTTATATCTTGGTTTTATGAACATGATAATGCTTAATGTTCTATTTTACTTGTGTTTGTGTTACAAGGTGAATTTAAGAGGTTGGATTAAAAAGGGTGCTAAAAGCATGGATTTGATGCTCAAGAATCACTAAAGCAATGGATGGATCTTAGGAGACCAAGATTGAAGAATTCATATGCCGAAGATCTAAGAAAACCAAGTGAGAAATGAAGAGAATCAAAGATTTGAAGTGAAGAAAAGGAATCGTGAAATCGTCCTAAAAAGTATATTCTGAAACTTTGGGTCATTTTGTGAAATTGCGCAGAGTGAAAGTCTATTTTGAGAAACTGTGCAGAGTAAAGTTTATTTTAGCATACTGCGTAAATTTGAGGCAATTTCTAGAGTTTTCCAACTAGGTGGGAAAGTTGGAGTTTCATAACTATAAATAGGACTCTCTACAATGTTCCTAGTCATCTTCTAAGGTTTAAGGAGTGAAGCAAAAGGGTGGAGAAGCCGTCGTGAAGAGTTTTTCTTTTTCTTCCTTAATTATTTTCATGCTTTCTTTTAGGGTTTTAAATCCAATCATATTTATGGTTGGCTAAACCTCTTAATTATGAGTAAGATGTGAAGCTTGTAGCATGATAGGATGTTTCTATTGCTTTGATTCATGTTTATGTTGAACTTCATGAATTTTAATTTGATATTTAAAGAATACTTTCAATTTTTAATGGTTTATTGTGACTCAAATTATAATAAATCTGTAATAGCTTTGAGTATCTTCTTTTCCTAATTTGAGATTGTGAAATTAGTACCATCGTCCCTTGGGCATCGTAAGGTAATGAAATCCTTCCTAATCTTCATAATTCTCCTGCATTGAGATTATGAGATTGGTAAATCCTGTTATTAGCCATTGTCTCCTAGGCATGGTTTGGTGATGGAATCCCTGCCAATTACCATAGTTCTCCTTCATTGAGAATTAGGTCAATGAAAGTTCAGATTTGGTTTTATTGATATATTTTCCAATTAGATAGGATAGGACTCCAATTCTAATTGTGTTACTTGAATCAATTAAGAGAGCTCCCTGATCACTACAAGTGGATCCTTGACACCCTAGTTCACACATTTAAATTCTTAGTTTTAATTACTCTATTCACAATTTCTCTCTCAAATACTTCAGAATTAGTTTCACATCTTCTTCTAGTTCTACTTCTAGTTAATTTCAGAAATGTACAAGTTTCAGTCCTTGTGGATTTGACATAGGTCGTACCAAGATTATTACTACATCGCGACCATACACTTAGGGTTGTGAACAAGTTTTTTGCACTGTTGCTGGGAATTGACGGTTACGTTTTCGGGATTTAATTAGTTTTGGAATTAGGTTAAGATTAGAATTTTTTTACTTTATATTTTTAGGTTAGAAGCTTTCTTTTTTTGTTTTTTGAAACTAATTTACTTTCTAATTATAAGATAGAAACTTTCCTAATTTGTTTTTAGAATCTAATTTTTTATTTTTTAGAAACTAATTTCTTTTTCTTTTTTTGTTTTTAGAAACTAACTTACTTTCTATTTTTAAAAACTTTCTTTTTTCTTTTTCTAGAAACTAGGTTGCTTTCTTAGTTCTTTTTGAAAAACTAATTCACTCTCCTTTTTCTTCTGCAAGATCCCAAAATAGAAATTTTTAAGTGGGTAACTTCTTTCTAATTCTCTTTCTTTCTATTTCCAGATTTAAAAAGTTTCTTAATTTTTTTTAGAAACTAACTTTTCTTTCTATTTCTAGATTTAGAAACTCTCCTAATTTGTTTTTAGAAACTAATTTTTTTTTTAAGAAACTAATTTGTTTTTAAGACTAACTTTTTGTTTTTCTTTTAGGTTAGGGTTTTTCTGATTTATTTTTAAAAACAAACTGAGTTTTCTGTTTTGTAGGATGTTAAAATAGAAATCTCCAATATGGTAACCTCTTTCTAATTTCGTCTCTATTTCTTATTACTTTAGTTTTCTTTCTTAGGTTAGGTTAGATTAGAAATTGAGGGTTATGAGTGTTTCATGCCAAGTGGGTCCGTGATAACACTCAACGTCTCTTGAGTGAAGGAGGACTAGTTGAAGGATTGCATATCCATCACAGGATTAGACATCCCTTGAGATCCTTTGAGTCAGTAGAAGTTATGACTGCAAATCCACCTCAACTTCGAGTTGAGGAAGCTCGGGATGAGAATGAAGTGCATCATACACCCCCACCTCATACTCTACGAGATTATTTACAACCGGTGAGGGTGATCACACCATCTTGCATGATTTTTTCAGAGAATGCAGGACATCAATATCAAGTCGGGAGTGATCCAACTCCTTCCAAAATTCCATGGACTTGAATATGAAAATCCATATCTACAATTGAAAGAATTTGATGAGATAATAGTTACTTTATACTTTCTTAATGTGTCTAAGGACATGGTCAGGTGAAAACTCTTTCCCTTCTCCTTAAAAGAAAAGGCTAAGACGTGGTTGCACTCCCTACGTCCACGATCGATTGGTAGATGAAATGACATGGCAAGGGAGTTTACTAAGAAAATTTTCTCATATCATAAAACAAACACCCTCGGAAAGTCAATCATAAACTTCGCCCAAACGGAAGAAGAAACATCCTTCTAATGTTTAGAGCAGTTCAAGGATCTTGTCAGTTCATGCCCACAACATGGTTTTGAAACGTGGCGCATCACAAATTTCTTCTACGATGGACCGACATCTTTCATGCGCCAATTGGTCGAGACGATCTGCAATGGGGAATTCATGAACAAAGATGTCAACAATGTGTGTGATTATTTAGACAGACTTGCTGAAAACATACAATCATGGGACATCTCTCCAAAACCCACCACTTCTAAGCCTACTCAATCAAAGGAAAGGGGAGGAATGTGTGCTTTAAAAGAAGAAGATGACTTGACTGCAAGGGTGGTCAATCTCACAAGAAGAGTCAAGGTCATGGAAGTTTAGAAGGATAAGACTAAGTAGTTTGCGATATTTACGCTTGAACATACATACAACTGAAAACTGTCCAACAATACCTGCTTTCTAAGAAATTCTAAATGAGCAGTCAAATGTCATGAACAACTACCAAAGACCTTTTAGTGGACCCACCTTAAATACATACAACCCTAGCTGGAGGAATGGACAAACCGCTACTGCTCGAGGATTCCCTAACCAATTCCTGAATCAAGGGAACCTTCAAAAGGATCCGATCTTAAAACAACTTCAAAATCAAGAGCTTTTCAATTAGAGTATATTGCAAGTCATTCAAAACCTTTCAAAGGCTATACAAGGATGTGACACAAAAATTTCAATTGAGGAGAAAGGGATCTTTCCGGCCCAACCTCTCCCCAACCCTAAACCGCAATACAAAATTAGTGACCCAAGCTCTTCAAATCAATATGAGGAACAATCTAAGTGTATCACCACTCTTAAGAGTGGTAAAACAATTGACAAATCTATTCTAGTAAAGACTAAAAATTCTAAGGATCCAAAAGAAGACACGGATGATAGACCTAGCATTGCCCCACATGGGTTAGAATCGGAACCTCAAGGTTAGCCGATTGTTCCATTCCCTCAGCGATTGATTGCACCAAAACCTCTATCAAACTCTCAGGATATTCTAGAGGTGCTTAAACAAGTGAAGGTCAACATCCCTCTACTGGATCTTGTTAAACAAATTCCTTCATACACCAAATTTCTGAAAGATCTATACACTACCAAGAGACGGCATACTATTCAACAAAGAATTTTTCTGACAAAACAAGTGAGTGTCATCCTTAAGCAAGAGGTACCACAAAAGTACAAAGACCCCGGTAGCCTAACCATCACTTGTGTAATTGGGAACTACTGAATCGAGCACGCACTTCTTAACTTAAAGGCGAGTATTAATCCAATTCCTTACTCGGTTTACAAACAACTAGGCCTAAATGAATTAAAACTCACCCTGACCACATTACAACTTGCCAATCAATAAGTTCGTGTACCGAGAAGGATCATTGAGGATGTGTTGGTCCAGGTTGAAAAATTCTCTTATCCAGTAGATTTTATTGTCCTGGGTACTCGACCCATCATGGACATGAGCACTCAGATTCCTGTCATTCTTGGCCGCCCATTCCTTGCTACATCAAATGCAATAATTAATTGCAGGAATGGAGTTATGAGTTTATCTTTCAGAAATATGACATTGGAGCTTAATATCTTTTTCAATATGCCCAAACAGGCAGAGGATGATGACAAGGCCCACGACATTAACATGATTGACTCGTTCGTGGAAGATAGAGCGCTCCTGACTCTATACTCCAACCCTCTTGAGACATGTTTGGCCCACTCCCCTAATTTGGATGATGACACAATTAGGGAGATGGATGTCATGCTTGAAACTGCGCCAGTACTTGAAGTTAACCGGTGAAGGCCACAATTTGAAGATTTACTTCAAACTGATGTAATGCTTCTACCATCTAGCTTCAAGATACCGAAGCTTAACCTAAAACTTTTACCTGCTGATCTTAAACAGGTTTGTTTAGGTCAAGAAGAGACACACCTGGTGTCGATTTCATGCCACCTTAAGAAAAAACAAGAGAGTATACTCATTTCTACTCTCGAAAAAGATAAAGAGTTATTAGGCATATCATCACAGATCTCAATGTGGTGAATGAACTCCTTTCAACTGAATGTTTCGACTCTCTGGAAGATTGCTTGGCACACTTTGACGATTCAAATAATCCCATGATACAAAATATGGTGAATGCCTTACGAGACAATACCTCGGTAGTTGATACTGACTGAGAGAATCCTTACTCTGAAGAACCTCCTTCCACAATCCTGAATGTTTACCATCAAAGGATAAGTTGTGTAGCGCCCCAAACTTTTCAATACCCGAGTATTGAAAGTTCTCGAGCGTTACCATAAGATTCAACAAAATATATACGTGTGCACGATACTAACCCAACTATCCCAGCCTCACATCCTCGTCCTGACATAAATCTAACTGTTGGAAATTACATCCATTTAATAAATCTAACCATCTGACCATTGATTTTAAGGCAAGACCATCCATCAAGCGATTTGACGTAAGTACTTTCCCACAAATGACACGATGAATAACTCCCTGTCCATAATGATTTAGATATACATTCTTTTATAAGAATTTCTTAGAAATGTTCCTAAAACCATGTGGAGACATTAGATTTCACAAAACTCTTAGATCAGCAATAATTACGAAAATGTCATTAACCTACCCTGAATTCTAGATCACATGGTTCTCACAATCTGTTTGATGTGAAATTTTATACCATGGCTATGTACCATAAATTAACCATACACGTAGAATTTCAGCCCTTAGATCATTGTGAAAGTGACCCAATTGACAAATTAGCCCCTTTAATCGTTGATTTTAGTGTTCTTCGAGTGGAGAAACATCATGGGTAGTCGTAGTTGGATATTTTCCTTTATAAGAATGACTTGGATTACCCATCACATGAACCAAGGGTGAAGTATGAGGACCCCACTTTGGTAGGCCTTTCCTTAAGCGCGAAGCTATCTTTTCAAGGCTTATCAACTCGTTATAAATCTAGATCTTCAGATCTAGTCACTTTCTACCATCCATCGAAACTTAGACTTGGATCACACCTTGATCAAACCTGACGAACAAAGTGGATTTCTCGACCAATATCAAGGGTGGACCCCACCGACTACATCCAGAGAACCAAAGCCTGCTTCTCTTCCGCAAAACGGTAAGTAGCGGGAAAAACGAACAAACATCCACTGTGAAAGGCGACCAGATCTTGGAGCCTGGTTCCAATCCGAGCCGTCCAAACTCCAAAAGATGAAGAAGTTCCGACACTAACCCAAAACACCAGGTGATGGAAAGGAACCCCATGATACCAAGATCCACCATTAAAACAAAGACCATCCCCCTCATTCAAAACGAGATCTCTTAATTACATGCCGTTACACCTTGACAAGATCCAAGTCGCCCATCTGATGGCCCTTCATCAAAGAAAACCTCCCTAGCAAATCGATTGGATCAAGCACAACAACGAAGGTATGATTTCAGAGCCACTCGCCGGTCGGTTGAGAAACCGCTACGTAAATAGGGTGCGAGAGAAGAGGAGCTGTCCGACTCCAACTTTTCTACCGCTAGCACCAACCACTATAAAATTGGAACAGAGGAATACAAGGAAAAACGTTTGAAGGAAAGAAGAAGATGAAAGAAAGAAAGAAACAAGAAAGAAAAAGAAACATGGAAGTGAGCAACGGCCAGTCTTCCTTGCTGGATGTGGTAGCAAGAAGGAGAAAGAGAAAGAAAGGAAGAAAGAGAGAAAGAAAGAGAAAAGAAAGAAAGGAAAAGAGGAAGAGAAGAAAAGAGGAAGAAAGAAGGAGATAGAGTCAAACCGAGTTGATTCAAGGTGACTTAGTAAGACAACTGGCTGATTTGGGCTGACTCAACAGGTAAATTCTGCTTAAATTCAAGTTTTACTAATCAAGTTTAAGGGTAAATCGCTCATCTGCTAATAACCTTATAATAGGTTAAGGCCTAAAATCATCACCCCTCTAAGCCTAAACTTAAATCTTAGGCAAAATCCTAACCTCTTGAATTGTTTTAAAATTCAATCCTGTGGCGTGAACACAAGAATAAATGAGGGCGATCCGACATCAAAGGTGAGGGTTTTATCCTTTAAGCTTACACTAATTTAAGTTATTTATCCTACCTTTCCATGCCTTTAAAGATGTGAATTACCCTGCTTTTTCATGCCTTTAGTTATGTGAATTATCCTGCCTTTCATGTTTATATGTTTTCTGAAAATTATCCTATCAATTGATTTAGTTAATATCATTATAACTATTGGCCCTTTTGAGATTATGACATGATGTCAAATACAAGTGATTTCACTGAATTTATGTGAGGCCATAGATACAAGCCCTGCCCCTACCTCATCTTAGCCCTATCACTCGTCTCTATATTGAGTTGGCCATTGCCACTATCCTTATTATTGAGTTGACCATTGTCACTCTTCTCTTATTATGTTGGTCATTGCCACTTTTGTTGAGTTGACATTGTCACTCTTCTCTTTATTATGTTAGCCTGGTGCCGTCTATCTTTAATGCTTGGGCTTATGTCTTGCTATTCCAGAACCTCCATAATTTAGTTGATATTCATTATGATTCAGATTCAGTTATATTCGTTATGATTCAGTTATATTCTCTATAAGTGCAAGTGATGTGTAAGATGTATCACCACTAGTGATTCAAATATTCTATCATGGACGTAATGCGCTCTAGGTAATGACCCTCTTGGGGAATGTAAGTCCTTGAGCCTTCGGGTGGTGGTGCATAAATTGATGTATGTAATTCGCGAATGCAATGTCACATCACTCCGGGATTGGATGTCACAAATAGTCGCTCCATGAACAAATCGTTGCACTTAATTCACCCAATTCATATGTTGTGCTCTCTGAGGAGTTCTCGTAAATCCACGGTAGCGTTGGTCATGCCGGCAAATATCCTTAATTATGGGATGCGGGTCGAGCCGGTTATCTATAAATCATATTCCACAATGTGATGATCACTACGTATGATGAGCCCCACATACTTTGTTACACATGCATCTCATGTAGGTTGTTTGTGCATTCTGATATCCTCGTATTAATGGACTACGGGACATATCAGAACCCTTACATTACTTGTATGAATCTCTTAAATTAATGATAATCTTAAAGGATAACCATCACTATGAGTAGGGTATTGACCCTCTCCCAGTCGTACAAATTATACAGGTGATGTACAGGTTTAAAGACTTAGAGGGCCTGCTTCCTGTAGAAGACTACACTGAAAGAATTCAAAGCTAGATTATTTAATTAGATTTATACTTCCGCTGCGAACTCGATGAATATAATAAGCTTCCATTAGGAAGGCCTTGATTATTCCTTTTACTCTGATGATATATAATCAATACAGTTGATTTTATTCTTGTGAATGTTACCTTCATAAATGTATCTGGATGTAAACAAACGAAAAAAAAATAGGGTGCAATTTCAGAGCATCCAGTTGTACATTATTAACACCCGGTTTCCTTGGGCATGATTACATACTCTGGCCGTGAAAATTCATAATGTTACAAGCTGACAACTGAATCTAAGTCTAAAACTTCAGAATGTGTGGAGGCTACATCACCTACGGAGAATTTTTCTAAATTTCACGTACTTGTAGTCTCTGATTCACCATATTGCTATAACTTTGAAAATTTGTCTGTCACGGGTGAATCATATATACTTTGGATACCTCAGGCGATTCATCGACGATTTTTTACTGAAGCCTATAAATCTCTCTGGAAGATCACGCTCCAGGGATCCAAGCCTATTGCAAAAAGGGCCTTTGAATGATCTTGTTGAGAAACCTACTGAGGAATTTATCAAGATACTGGCTGGAAGAGGAACCTTACGGCATGACTGAGTAACTTTCTCCTTCTTTCTTAGTTTAAGATTATTGCTTTCATATACTTTAGGATTAGGATAGTTTGCTTTTCGTTGTTTAGGATAGTTTGCTTTCTGTTGGTTTAAATTCTTGTGTCAACCCATCTGATCACATTGAGATCCTTGTGAAAAAGCCTCAAAATTCCTTCTTCAGGTACTACCTTTCCCTCACTTCTCCTTTATCTTCGTTACCTCATTTGCATTGAACACTTATCTCTTTTTACATTGATGACAATGTAGATTTTAGGTTGGGGTGTGGATTAGGCAGGCTAATTAGTTGTTTTATTGATCTTTGGGCGAAATTGTGAAAAAATGAGAAAATTTTCTAAATTTTTTGCAAATTTAAGTGAACTCAAAGTTAATCCATGAATTAGAATTACAAGATAGTTAATGTTGATGACTTATGTCTCTTGGATTTTAGTCACTTGGGAGATCTCAAAATTAAGTTAAGTCATTGATCCTTGATTAGGAGTTTTAAAAATGATTGAGTCATGCTTTCACATATCACATCTAGCTTACACATTAAAGTGTCAGTTTAATATTGAATTGTTAACTTGATGATTATTAAGCATGGAAGGAACCAACCTGGGGAATTTGTCTATCATGTTCAATAGGAAGAATTGAAAAGAAAGAAAAAAAAATACCCAGCTAAAAACAGTTGTCATCAAAAAGGGCTACCTATTAAAGATCTTTAAAAATGTGACATAGCATAAAAGCCATCGATGGAAAAATCAAAAGCTGAAGGAATAAAAGAGTGAACTAAAAAATGAACTGTAAGGTAAGTTTCAGTTTAGGTTTTGGTTGTCCTGAATGTTCTTTTAATTATCAATGTTATCATGAAAGTGATGAATTGAACCTTTAATTATGATAATTCTAGATTTCATTATACACTCATGGAACCCAATGTTTGGAATTGTTTTAATTGGAGGATTAATGCTTTGAACTTGATTATGAAACTTACCTAGTGCTAGAGTTTAATTAGGAGAATGTAATGCACAACATTGATGTATTTTAGAATTCTATTATCTGGATTATTTTTTTTAACCACTTGAGCTTATAAAAATTATCATATGGTTCTCAAAATATTTTTCGTATACTTTGCGCAGGACTAGCAAAATGCTGGTGGGGAATTGTGTTGAGGGTCAAATATTGCATATTATCCCCCATTTATATCTTCATTTTATGAACGTGATAATGCTTAATGTTCTATTTTACTCATGTTTGTGTTACAAGGTGAATTTAAGGGCATGGATTAAAAAGGGTGCTAAAAGCATGGATTTGATGCTTAAGAATCACCAAGACAGGGGATGGATCTTAGGGGACCAACATTGATAAATTCATATGTCAAAGATCCAAGAAAACCAAGTGAGGAATGAAGAGAATCAAAGATTTGAAGTGAAGAAAAGGAATCCTAAAATCGTACTGAAAAGCATATTTTAAAACTCCGAGTCATTTTGTGAAATTGCACAAAGTGAAATCTATTTTGGGAAACTGTGCAGAGTGAAGTCTATTTTAGCAAACTATGTAAATTTGAGGCAGTTTCTAAAGTTTTCCAACTAGGTACGAAAGTTGGAGTTCCACAACTATAAATAAGACTTCCTACGATGTTCATGAGCATCTTCTGGGGTTTAAAGAGTGAAGCAAAAGGGTGAAGAAGTTGTCGCCAAGAGTTTTTCTTCTTCTTCCTTAGTTATTTTCATGCTTTCTTTTAGGGTTTTAAATCCAATCATATCTATGGTTGGCTAAAACTCTTAGTTAGGCCTAAGAGGTGAAGCTTGTAGCATGATGGGATGTTTCTATTGCTTCGATTCATGTTTATAATGTTGACCTCCATGGATTCTAATTTGATATTTAAGGAATACTTTCAGTTTTTAATAGTTTATTGTAACTCAAATTATAGTAGATCTGCAATAGCTTTGAGTATCTTCTTTTCCTGATTTGAAATTGTGAAATTAGTAAGTGTTGTTGTTCACAATCATCCCTTGGGCATGGTAGGGTGATGAAATCCTTCCTAATCTTCACAATTCTCCTGCTTTGAGATTATGGGATTGGTAAATCCTATTGTTTGCCATTGTCTCCTGGGCATGGTTTGGTGATGGAATCCTTGTCAATCATCATAGTTCTCCTTCATTGAGAATTAGGGCAATGGAAGTTCAAATTTAGTTTTATTGATATATTTTTCAATTGGATAGGATAGGACTTTAATTCTAATTATGTTACCTGAATCAAGCAAGAGAGCTCCCTGATCATTACAAGTGGATCCTTGACACCCTAGTTCCCACATTTAAATTCTTAGTTTTAATTACTCTATTCACAATTACTCTCTCATATACTTCAGAATTTGTTTCACTTCTTCTAGTTAACTTCAGAAATGTACAAGTTTCAATCCCTGTAGATTCGACCTCGGTTACATCGCGACCCTACACTTGGGATTGTGAACACAATATCATCATCAAATTGGATATGGAAAAGGCCTACGACTGGATGGAATGGTCCTTCATCTACGACGTCCTTCTCAAATTCGACTTCCATCCAGACTGGATCCGGTCAGCGCAGCAATGCAGGGAAGGCTACTGGTTCTCCATCATCATCAACGGCAATTTGTTTGGCTTCTTTCGATTATCCACGGGCCTTCGCCAAGGAGACCTGCTCTTCCTAGCTATCTTTATCATAGCGGTGGAGGTCCTAAGCAGAGGACTCAAGGATCTTTTCCGTTCAGGGAAATGCCTTCCCTACAATCTCCCAAGGAGCTGCCCCATTATATCACATCTCTTATTTGTTGATTGTTCACTCCCCAAGTATAGGGTTGTGATGTAGTAATAAACTCGGTCAGATCGAGGTCGAATCCACAGAGATTGAAACCTGTACGTTATCTGAAAATAAATAGAATTAGAAGTAGATTAAGATGAAATCTAAATCGAAGGAAATTTAAGGAATAATGATAGAATATTTAATCTAAAACTTAAGAGAATTCAGAGAAGGGAACTAGGGATTCAGGGGATCCACTTGTAGAGATCAGGGAGATCTACGCTTTTATCCAGATGAAATTTCAACTATGAACTTCCTTTGATCCAGTTTTCAAGAGATAAAAAGCATGAGAATTAGACCTGATTCCATCACAAGACCATGCCCAGGAGACAAGGTAATCAATAGAACTTGACCAATCCACATCCAGTCTACGAGAACATGAACATAAGGAAGGATTTTGTCATCCATCCATGCCCATGAGACAATGGTGAACAACAGGGTTCCTACGATCATAACCTCCATACACGCATGGAAAATATCAAAAGCTGTCGTAGATCCAGTGTAATTTAAGTCACAATGGACCATTAAGAACTAAAGACATTCCATATAAACAACTAGAAAAAAGCAAAATTCATAGTCCAGGTTAAACCAAAAGCATAAAAACATCTCCCATCCTGCTACAAGCTTCACCCCTTGGCCCTAGCTAAGGGGTTTAGCCTGACATGGCTAGATCTGTTCAACAGCTAAGAAACAGTAAAAAGACAAACTAAAGGAGAGTCCTCTCCCAATCTCTCTTTCTCTCTCTCCTTTCTCCAGCCGTAGTATATTCCTTTTCTCAACTCTCTTTTCCACCTTATATAGCTGCTGAAGGTTGGTGCTGTGGAGAGCTTGAAAACATCTGGAAGGAGGTCGGCTGAGATGTGAATTTGTGCAATCCGATTCGCAGCAGAAAAACCGTGAAATCTTTCGCAGAAATAGTGTATACACAGCAAAACGTCATTGAAAATCGGCCTGCAGTCGTCCTTCACCCAAGATCCAAGTCATTCAATCATCATGGCTTTGGTCAGTCATCCCATAGACAGTGTTTGGACGGTTCGGATCATTGATCCGATCCTCTCTGTAGACGTGTAACAGTCCAGGAAATCTGGACGAATCCCGGACTGTACAACAGGGCTGACGGTGATGCTACGCTGGTGTGTGATGAGACCCACTTCATCATATTTCTTGAAAATCAACACTGTCCATTGTCTTCGTCATGAATTTTCAGTGAAAAATGGACTGTTTTGAAATTACGTTGATGTGGCCCATCTGATCAATCGTGCGGTGAAGCTCCGTCGTTCAACAAACTGGTGCCCACTGTCTCATATATTCCCGATCAAAATCACCTAGGTCATGATCCAATCCTCCATATGGTTCCAATGAATGGGTCGGATTGAGATGATAGGTCCGTATGGTGGCCCACAGAGATCACAGCCATCCCCTGTTTGCGTCTTCGCACAGCAGGAAACGGAAGTTTCCTTTTTAGCTTAAAATTACTGGCCAGAATCGGTTTAAAAATCCATACCGTCCATTGCTTTTCCCTCGCAAAATTGATCGGATATGGACGGTTTAAATTGCCGTTGATGCGGCCCATCTATCTTGGTTGTAAGTCTTCCCTCCGCAGCCCATCTGATTGGGGTCAAAATAATATGCACGTGATGCTTTAGAAACCCTTGAAGAGACCTAGGGTATGGTCGAATCCAACCCTTTCGCATGATGGACGGATCAGATTGGTCATGTGGGCCATGATGGTGGCCCACCATCTTCCGAAAACGGACCGCGTTCGTCGTTACGTAGCAGCAGAAACGGAAATTTCCGTTTTAAGAGATTGGTGCGGTCAACAGTTGGTTTGACTGCTTCTTCGTTTCAGCGCACGACTGAGAAATAAAATATTATGTACACGCAAGTGTACATATGAGGTCCACCGTGATATTTTTGAGAATCCTCCCCATCCATCCATTTTTCCATCTCATTTTAACCATGGGGACCGAATTTAAGGTATATCCAGATTGTAGATGGGCCCTGGTTTAACGATTTGTGGGCTGATCTGGCTATTGGGCTTCTTCCACAATGGTCTAATGGCTGATTTCCAACTTGTACGGTTAATTTATGATCCTCATACCATGTATGGAGTTTCGAGTCTATCAGATGGTGAGAACCCTGTGATCTTGCATTCTGGTCGGTTTTCGGGCCCATTAAATGCGAACGGCTTGATTTCCTCTGATTTTTGGCGTGAAAATCCATAAATTTTGGTCCTCTGGAGTCCATCCCTTGCTGTGGTGATTTCAGAGCATCAAATACACACATTTAGCACCTTTTTGTAGTCCACACTTGCAAATGTACCTTGCATCATAAACACGATTAAATTAGGATTTTAAGCGGTGGCATGTTCATAAATCTGGAAATAACTGGGGTCTAATATGCAATATTTAACCCTCAACACAACCCCCAACCAGCATTTTGCTAGTCCCGAGCAAAATATGCGAAGAATAAGTTGAGAGTTACAGGGTAATTTCCATGAAACCGAGTGATATTTTTGAAGAGCGATTCAGATATGAGAAATATAAGATTCATGAATGTCGGGCATTATTCTCTCCTAGACTCAAGCACATGGTAAACTTCATAATCAAGTTCAAAGTATTCATCCATCCATTAGAAAAATTTAAAACATTGAGTTCCATGAGTGTAGGGTGTAATCTCGGCTTATCGATTATTAAGATTAAATCCGTTATTTCTTGATGTCATTGGTAATAAATAAGAAAACCCATAACAGTCCAAACCTAAACCAAAACCTACCTCATAGATCAACATTCCATCCCTCGATTTCTCCATCAAAATTAATGCCAAAGAAAGGAACCAAATCCTCACCTATAGGGAGCAAACCTATGGTGAAGATCAATCGCCCAGAAATCTTGTATTTTCTCTCTCTCTTTTTTTTTTCAAAGACAACCATG
Organism: Magnolia officinalis; assembly: GCA_021015155.1. Taxonomy (NCBI): domain Eukaryota; kingdom Viridiplantae; phylum Streptophyta; class Magnoliopsida; order Magnoliales; family Magnoliaceae; genus Magnolia; species Magnolia officinalis. The sequence continues at coordinate 10,044,925 of JAJHSJ010000017.1, forward strand.
GGGAATCGACTCTACACCTATGGGGAGCAAACCCATGGTGAAGTCCATTCGCCCAACCCTTTCCGCAGGCAGCTATCTTGTAGCTGGGTTTTCTCATTTTCTTTCATTCTTCTTATTGAACATGATGGACAAATTCCCCAGGTTGGTTCCTTTCATGCTTACTGATCACCAAGTCAATCCTTCAATATTGAACTGAAACCTTAATGTGCAAGCAGGATGTGTCTTGTGGAATCATGACTCAATCAATGTTTAAAACTTCTAATCCTAGATTAACAGTTTGAACTTATTGTGAAATCTAACAAATACTAGATCCAAGAGTCATACGTTATCAACTCCACAAATCTTGAAATTCTAAGTGCCCTAGATGGCCGTCAAATTCACTTCGAATTCACAGAAATTCCAGAAAAATTAAAAATTTTCATAATTTTTGCTCAAGACTAAGAAAATTACTGATTAGGTTACCTAATCTCCCACCCCAACCTAAAATCTACATTGTCCTCAATGTAAAAGATATAAGCATGCAATGCACATGGGACAACGAAAGTAAATGAGAAGTGCTGGGGAGATAGTACCTGGACGAAAGAATCAAAGGGCTTTTCCATAAAGGTATCAACATGAAAGCAAGTCAGCCCAAGAGAGAAAGCATAACAAAAATAAAATCTTACCTATACCACTTTCGCAGGTGCTCTCGATTGCATTTAGCGTATGCAATAAGCCTTTAAACCCCTAAGTTGCCCCTAGTGGACGAGTTGTAGTCTCGTGAGGGTTTGCAGCAATGTTACCCACAAACATTGAATTAACTAATCATGAAATCAAAAGCTGGGTTGCCTCCCAGGAGCGCTAAGTTTAACGTCTTCAGCCAGACTAAAGAAACTACCCTAATCCTATGAAAAACAGGAAACCTACCTATACCTCCATCAGACTAGGGGATCATTCCTGGTAAACAGGATCAGTCAGAGGCATGGACATGTCCTCTGAATCAAATTTCTCGACAAATGGCTTTAAGCGATGTCCATTTACTTTAAACTCCTTACCATTGTCGGGGTCTCTTATCTCGACGGCCCCATGAGGATATGCAGTAACGACCATGTAGGGACCGGTCCAACGAGATCGAAGCTTACCCGGAAAGAGATGTAATCGAGAATTATACAAAAGGACCTTCTGACCTGGCGTGAATGATTTTCGTAGAATGTGTTAGTCATGAAACGCCTTCATCCTATCCTTGTAAATTCTCGAGTTCTCGTACGCGTCGTTCCGGATTTCTTCAAGTTCATTTAATTGAAGTTTGCGTAGTGAGCCAGCGTTGTTCAGATTGAAATTTAGATTTTTGATCGCCCAGTAAGCTCTATGTTCCAACTCCACAGGCAAGTGGCAAGCCTTCCCATAGACGAGTCGAAAGGGAGACATTCCAATAGGGGTTTTAAAAGCAGTACGGTATGCCCATAAGGCATCGGTCAATCGAATTGACCAATCCTTACGGTCAGGGTTAACCGTTTTTTCCAAAATGTGTTTGATCTCCCTATTGGAAATCTCAACTTGCCCACTTGTCTGTGGGTGGTATGGGGTGCTCACCTTATGAGAGATACCGTATTTCTTCATTAAACTCTCAAATGGTCTATTACAAAAGTGTGAGCCCCCATCACTAATAATGGCTCGAGGCGTTCCAAATGGAAAGGATGTTTTCTTTCAGGAATTTAATGACCGTGCGATGGTCATTGGTTCGACACGGAATCGCTTCGACCCATTTAGTGACATAGTCTACGGCAAGCAAAATATATAAATTTCCAAAAGATTGGGGGAATGGCCCCATGAAATCGATGCCCCAGCAATCAAATGCCTCTATGATAAGAATGGGATTCAAGGGCATCATATTTCGACGAGACAATGCTCCCAATTTCTGACAACGCTCACAAGCTTTACAAAACTCATGAGTATCCCTGAACATAGTGGGCCAATAGAAGCCACACTGCAGAATTTTGGCCGTGGTCTTTTTTGCAGAAAAGTGACCACCACAGGCCTGTGAGTGACAGAAGGAGATGACACTCTGATGCTCATTGTCTGGTACACATCTCCTCAAGATTTGGTCTGGGCAATATTTAAACAAGTATGGATCATCCCAGAAGAATTTGCGCTCCTCGGTAAAAAATTTCTTCTTATCTTGCGTAGTCCAATGTGCCGGTATGGAACCTGTGGCAAGATAATTGGCGATATCAGCGAACCAAGGTGAATGAAAGATTCTGAACAATTGTTCATCAGGGAACATATCATTAATCTGTGTCGTCTCAAAGGAATCAGAGGGATTAAGGCGAGAGAGATGGTCAGCCACTACGTTCTCTACTCCCTTTTTATCTTTTATTTCTAGGTCAAATTCCTGGAGTAGGAGGATCCATCTTATCAGGCGGGGCTTAGCATCATTCTTAGACAGAAGATACTTAAGCGCTGCGTGATCAGTGTAAATAATGATCTTGGATCCAATCAAGTAGGACCTAAATTTGTCCAAGGTGAACACTACGGCCAAGAGTTCCTTTTCCGTAGTCGAGTAGTTCACTTGGGCAGGATTTAGAGTCTTACTTGTGTAATGAATAACGTAGGGTTTCTTATCTTTTCTCTGACCTAGAACTGCCCCAAGAGCATAATCAGACGCGTCGCACATAAGTTCAAAAGGAATGCTCCAGTCAGGTGGCTGTATGATGGGTGCACTAGTCAATATACCCTTGAGCTTAGTGAAAGCTTCCTGACATGGTTCAGTCCACTCGTATGGTGCATCCTTTTGAAGTAGATTACATAGAGGACGAGAGATGAGACTAAAGTCCTTCATGAATCTTCTGTAAAACCCGGCGTGTCCTAAAAAGGATCGCACGTCCCTTATGTTCTTGGGTGGAGGTAGGTTAGAGATAAGATCGATCTTTGCCTTATCCACCTCGATTCCTTTGGATGAAATAATGTGTCCAAGGACAATTCCCTTCTGAACCATGAAATGACACTTCTCCCAATTAAGTACCAAGTTCTTTTCTTCACATCTTTTCAGCACACATTTAAGACTTTCCAACCACTCGCTGAAAGATGGACCAAAGACAGACAAATCGTTCATGAAGACCTCTAAATATTGCCCCACCATGTCAGAAAATATGCTCATCATACATCGCTGGAAGGTGGCAGGAGCATTACATAGTCCAAACGGCATCCTTCGGTAAGCAAAGGTGCCGTAAGGACATGTAAACGTAGTCTTTTCTTGGTCTTCAGGGGCGATCTCTATCTGATTATAGCCCGAATACCCGTCAAGGAAACAGTAATAGGAATGACCAGCTAACCTTTCCAAGATCTGATCAATGAAGGGCAAAGGAAAGTGGTCTTTCCTCGTGACGGTATTTAATTTCCTGTAGTCAATGCACATCCTCCAACCAGTAGTGACTCTAGTCGGCACGAGTTCATTATTGGCATTGGCTACGATGGTGATCCCGGACTTCTTAGGAACCACCTGAGTTGGACTCACCCATTGACTATCGGATATAGGGTATATGATACCCACATCCAATAGTTTAAGAACCTCGGCCTTAACCACTTCCTTCATGTTTAGATTTAGTCTACGTTGTGGTTGCCGAGCTGTCTTCGCATTATCCTCAAGATATATGCGGTGAGTACAAATCGAGGGGTCGATTCCCTTGAGGTCCGCTATTGTCCATCCAAGGGCTCTCTTATGCTCCAGGAGAGTAGATATAAGCATACTCTCTTGTTCTTTCTCAAGGTGGGCAGAAATCACCACCGGGTATGTCTCATCTTGACCTAAGTATGCATATTTTAAATCAGAGGGCAAAGGTTTTAGGTCAAGCTTCGGTGGCTTGATGTTAGACGGTAGAGGCACTTCATCAATGTGGGGTAACTTTTCAAATTGAGGCCTCCACCTATTAACTTCAAGTACCGGTACCGCATCAAGCATGGCACACGTCTCCCTAATTATGTCATCATCAAACTCATGGGAGTGGGCCAGGCACGTCTCTAGAGGATCAGAGGATAAGGTAAGGGGTGTCCTATCTTCCACGAAAGTATCGATCATGTTAATATCGTGGATATCGTCATCTTCCTCTACCCGTCTGCCAGTGTTGAAAAAGATATTCATTTCTAATGTCATATTTCCGAAAGACATACTCATGACACCATTCCTGCAATTGATAATTGCGTTTGAAGTGGCAAGGAATGGGCGACCAAGAATGACGGGAATCTGAGTGCTTGTATTGTTGATGGGTTCGGTATCCAGGATGATGAAATCTACTGGGTAGTAAAATCGATCAACCTGGACCAACACATCCTCAATTATTCCTCTTGGTACACGAACAGAGCGATCAGCAAGTTGTAGTGTAGTTAAGGTGGGTTTTAATTCACCTAGACCCAACTGTTTGTATACCGAGTAGGGAATAAGATTAACGCTCGCTCCTAAGTCAAGAAGTGCGTGATCAATTCGATAGTCCCCAATTACACATGATATGGTTGGGCTACCGGGGTCTTTAAATTTTTGCGGCACATCTTGTTTTAGGATGGCACTCAATTTCTCAGTCAGGAAGACTTTCTTTTGAATATTTTGCCGTCTTTTGGTCGTACATAAGTCTTTCAAGAATTTGGCATAGGAAGGTATTTGTTTCACGGCATCAAGTAGAGGTATGTTGACCTTCACTTGTTTCAACACCTCTAGAATATCCTGAGAGTTAGAGAGAGGTTTTGGTGCAACCAACCGTTGGAGAAATGGAGCAACTGGCTTTCCTTGAGGTTCCGGTTCTAACTCTGGTGGGGCATGGCTAGATCCATCATCTTTATCCACTTCCGGGTCCTTAGACTTTTCAGCCCTAACCGGAATGGTTTTGTCAATGATTTTTCCACTCCTAAGAGTGGTGATGGATTTAGCTTGCTCCATCTGATTTGAAGAGCTTGGGTCGCTAATTTCATATTGCGATTTAGGATTGGGAAGAGGTTGAGCTGGGAAGCTCCCCTTGTTCCCAATCGCATTTTCAGCCTTAAGTCCTTGTATTGCTTTTGTAAGGTCTTGAAAGGCCTGTAGCATACCCTGATTGAAAAGCTCTTGCTTTTGAAAATGTTTCAGAACCGGATCCTCTTGAGGTTTCTCTTGAGTTGGATTTTGATTTAGGAAACCTTGAGGTGTAGCGGTTTGTCCATTCCTCCAACTGAAGTTTGGATGGTTTCTCCAGCCAGGATTGTATGTGTTAGAGGTGGGCCCACTAAAAGGTCTTTGGTAATTGCTTACAGCATTGGATTGCTCATTCAATACCTCTTGAAAGGCAGATATAGTTGGGCAATTCTCAGTAGTGTGAATGTTGCAACCACAAATACTACAAACAATTTCCTTGGCCTTATCCTTCTTTAATTCCATGGCCTCGAGTTTTCGAGTGAGATTGGCTACCTTGGCATTAATATCATCATCCTCTTTCAGGAGGTACATTCCACCTTTTTCTTTGGAATGAGTCGGCCTAGGCGTAGTACTCGGTCTAGGGGAGATGTCCCATGTTTGTGTGTTCTCAGCAAGTTTATCAAAGTAGTCCCACACCTCATCGACACCTTTATTCATAAACTCCCCATTACACATTGTCTCAACTAATTGGCGCATGGGAGATGTCAGTCCATCATAGAAAAAATTCGTGATGCGCCACGTTTCAAAACCATGTTGTGGGCATGAACTGACAAGATCTTTGAACCGCTCCCAACATAGGAAGAATGTTTCATCTTCCCTTTGGGCAAAGTTCATGATTGACTTCCTAAGGGTGTTCGTCTTATGATATGGAAAAAACTTTTTAATGAACTCTCTTGTCATGTCATTCCATCTGCCAATAGATTGAGGACGTAGTGAATGTAACCACGTCTTGGCTTTCTCTTTCAAAGAAAAGGGAAAGAGTTTTAACCTAACTGTGTCATCAGACACGTTAGGAAAGTATAGGGTAGTCATGATCTCATCGAATTCTTTCAGATGTAGATATGGATTCTCTGACTCAAGCCCATGAAATTTAGGAAGGAGTTGGATCACCCCTGGCTTGATATCCATATGTCCTGCATTCTCCTGAAAAACCATGCATGAGGGCGTACTCACCCCCGCCGGTTGTAAGTAATCTCGTAAGGTACGAGGCGGGGGTACTTGATGCACCTCATTCTCATCCTGGACATCTTCTACCCTAGGTTGGGGTAGACGAGGTTGATTTCCAGCCATATCCTCAATTAACTCAGGGGAATTCGAGCGGTGTCTAGTCCTGCGATGAACAGTTAACCCCTCAACTAATCCTCCTTCAGTCAAGAGACGTCGAGTGTTGTCACGAGCCCACTTGGGCATGAAACACTCACAGCCCTCAATCAAATTCTAAACCTAATCCTAAGAATGGAAATAAAAATCTAAAAAGAAAGAGAGGGTTGGAAGGAAGTTACCAAATTTGGAGTCCCTAAATTAAGAACCTGCAAAAAGAAACCAAAAAGAGATTAGTTCCTAAAAATAGAAATTAGAAAGTTTCTAAAAAAAATAAAGGAAGAATGAGTTAGTTTCTAAAATTAGAAAGAGTCTCAAAAAAAGGAAACTAATCTAGTTTTTAAAAACAAAAGAGAAAGGTTCTAACCTAGAGTTAGAAAGTTCTAAATTAGAAATCTTAATCCTAAAATAGAAAGTAATGTGAGTTTCTAAAAAGGAAAGAATTTCTAAAATAAATGAAAGCCTAGAAATAGAAAATTCTAAAAATAGAAAGTAGAGAAATTCTAACCTAAAATTAGAAAATCCTAAGAAGAGAGATAGCAGTAAACTAGTTTCTAATTTAGAAAAAGAGAAATTCCTAAGAGAGTATAAAATTTCTAAAACAAAAGAGGAAAGCTCCTAAACTAGAAAGTAAGTTAATAACAGAAATTCTAAAAATAGAAAGTAGAATTTAGAAAGATCTTACCGAATTAGAAATTTCTGAAAGGCCTACAAAACAGGAAAGTTAGTTTCTAAACAGAAAGTCTTTAAACAGAAAGTTTCTAAAAATAAAATAGGAAACAAAATTAAATTCTAAAAGAGTTAGAATTAGAAACTTGCTAAAAAGGAATCCTAATCTAGAAATAGCAAGGAGAAGAGAAATTACCAATTTAGAAACCTATCTCAGAATCCTACAAAATAAGAAAGTTGGGTTAGTTTCTAAAAAGGTAAAAAAAAAAAAAAATAGAAAGTTACTTTAAATATAAAATTTCTAAAAATTTAAGAAAAACCTGAATTAGGAAATTCTAAAAATAAAACCTAAGAATAAAAAAAAAGTCATAATCTCAAACTAGTCCTAAAACCAGTTATCTTCAGGAAACGTAGCCGTCAATCCCCGGCAACGGTGCCAAAAACTTGTTCACTCCCCAAGTATAGGGTTGTGATGTAGTAATAAACTTGGTAAGATCGAGGTCGAATCCACAGAGATTGAAACCTGTACGTTATCTGAAAATAAATAGAATTAGAAGTAGATTAAGATGAAATCTAAATCGAAGGAAATTTAAGGAATAATGATAGAATATTTAATCTAAAACTTAAGAGAATTCAGAGAAGGGAACTAGGGATTCAGGGGATCCACTTGTAGAGATCAGGGAGATCTACGCTTTTATCCAGATGAAATTTCAACTATGAACTTCCTTTGATCCAGTTTTCAAGAGATAAAAAGCATGAGAATTAGACCTGATTCCATCACAAGACCATGCCCAGGAGACAAGGTAATCAATAGAACTTGACCAATCCACATCCAGTCTACGAGAGCATGAACATAAGGAAGGATTCTGTCATCCATCCATGCCCATGAGACAATGGTGAACAACAGGGTTCCTACGATCATAACCTCCATACACGCATGGAAAATATCAAAAGCTGTCGTAGATCCAGTGTAATTTAAGTCACAATGGACCATTAAGAACTAAAGACATTCCATATGAACAACTAGAAAAAAGCAAAATTCATAATCCAGGTTAAACCAAAAGCATAAAAACATCTCCCATCCTGCTACAAGCTTCACCCCTTGGCCCTAGCTAAGGGGTTTAGCCTGACATGGCTAGATCTGTTCAACAGCTAAGAAACAGTAAAAAGACAAACTAAAGGAGAGTCCTCTCCCAATCTCTCTTTCTCTCTCTCCTTTCTCCAGCCGTAGTATATTCCTTTTCTCAACTCTCTTTTCCTCCTTATATAGCTGCTGAAGGTTGGTGCTGTGGAGAGCTTGAAAACATCTGGAAGGAGGTCGGCTGAGATGTGAATTTGTGCAATCCGATTCGCAGCAGAAAAACCGTGAAATCTTTCACAGAAATAGTGTATACACAGCAAAACGTCATTGAAAATCGGCCTGCAGTCGTCCTTCACCCAAGATCCAAGCCATTCAATCATCATGGCTTTGGTCAGTCATCCCATGGACAGTGTTTGGACGGTTTGGATCATTGATCCGATCCTCTCTGTAGACGTGTAACAGTCCGGGAAATCTGGACGAATCCCGGACTGTGCAACAGGGCTGACGGTGATGCTAAGCTGGTGTGTGATGAGACCCACTTCATCATATTTCTTGAAAATCAACATTGTCCATTGTCTTCGTCATGAATTTTCAGTGAAAAATGGACTGTTTTGAAATTACGTTGATGTGGCCCATCTGATCAATCGTGCGGTGAAGCTCCGTCGTTCAACAAACTGGTGCCCACTGTCTCATATATTCCCGATCAAAATCACCTAGGTCATGATCCAATCCTCCATATGGTTCCAATGAATGGGTCGGATTGAGATGATAGGTCCGTATGGTGGCCCACAGAGATCACAGCCATCCCCTGTTTGCGTCTTCGCACAGCAGGAAACGGAAGTTTCCTTTTTAGCTTAAAATTACTGGCCAGAATCGGTTTAAAAATCCATACCGTCCATTGCTTTTCCCTCGCAAAATCGATCGGATATGGACGGTTTAAATTGTCGTTGATGCGGCCCATCTATCTTGGCTGTAAGTCTTCCCTCCGTAGCCCATCTGATTGGGGTCAAAATAATATGCACGTGATGCTTTAGAATCCCTTGAAGAGACCTAGGGTATGGTCGAATCCAACCCTTTCGCATGATGGACGGATCAGATTGGTCATGTGGGCCATGATGGTGGCCCACCATCTTCCGAAAACGGACCGCATCAGTCGTTATGTAACAGCAGAAACGAAAATTTCCGTTTTAAGAGATTGGTGCGGTCAACAGTCGGTTTGACTGCTTCTTCGTTTCAGCGCACGGCTGGAGAAATAAAATATTATGTACACGCAAGTGTACATATGAGGTCCACCATGATATTTTTGAGAATCCTCCCAATCCATCCATTTTTCCATCTCATTTTAACCATGGGGACCGAATTTAAGGTATATCCAGATTGTAGATGGGCCCTGGTTTAACGATTTGTGGGCTGATCTGGCTATTGGGCTTCTTCCACAATGGTCTAATGGCTGATTTCCAACTTGTACGGTTAATTTATGATCCTCATACCATGTATGGAGTTTCGAGTCTATCAGATGGTGAGAACCCTGTGATCTTGCATTCTGGTCAGTTTTTGGGCCCATTAAATGCGAACGGCTTGATTTCCTCTGATTTCTGGCGTGAAAATCCATAAATTTTGGTCCTCTGGAGTCCATCCCTTGCTGTGGTGATTTCAGAGCATCAAATACACACATTTAGCACCTTTTTGTAGTCCACACTTGCAAATGTACCTTGCATCATAAACACGATTAAATTAGGATTTTAAGCGGTGGCATGTTCATAAATCTGGAAATAACTGGGGTCTAATATGCAATATTTAACCCTCAACATTGATGATACCATCATTTTTTCTGAATGGTAGGATCTCTTCACTTCGCTCTCTACTAACATTTATCCAATCGTACGAGAAGGCGTCGGGACAAAAAGTCAACTCTTCCAAGAGCTGCTTCATCCTCCCCAAGAGAGTTGCCCCAACCGGAGCTAGAAAAATCACTCACATCTCAAGTTTTCAGCAATCTTCGTTCCCCATCACGTACCTCAGCATCCCTCTTCTTAAAGGGAGGATTCGGTATCTACACCTGCTCCATCTCATCCACAAGATCGAGCATAGGATTGTTGGTTGGAAGGCGAAGCTACTGAACCAAGCAACCAAACTGGTCCTTATCCAACATGTCCTTGCCAACATCTCCATGCACCTCTTATCAACCATAAAATAAATTAAAAAATAAATAAATAAATAAAACTGCCTCCAAATTGAAAAAACTCTAGTTTCCTTTTTCTGGGGAACCACGAAGGAGACCAAAAAATGTCACTAGGTAAACCGAACCAAGATATGCTACTGTTCACTCTCCAAGTATAGGGTTGTGATGTAGTAATAAGCTCGGTAAGATCGAGGTCGAATCCCACGAGGACTGGTCGTCACAATTCAAATCTGTGATTCTCCTTAACTAATTCAACAAATAATGGAGCAATTTACTAACACAATTCTATGAAAAAAGACAATTGAGAATAAGGAAGAAAATTCAATCAGAGAGAGAGCACTAGGACTTTCGAATCCACCCCTAATTATCCTAACCTTTGTTTTTTCTGTTAATTCACCTTAATTTAGATTCATCTAACTTATCTAGAGAAAGCACAATCTGTGTCCTTAATCGGGCATACAGATTGTCTAATTCCTTTAAGCAATGCCATGAAGAACATATCTCATGTCCAAATCGAGCATATGGAATATGTAGTTCAGTAAAGCACCCTGTTTCTTCCTCTACAGGAACCTGTTCATGATCAGATACAAGCACCTAGAATAAGCATCCAAACCACATCCATCCATAGACTCTGATCAAAGTTCATAGATGGAGAAGTATAGAATTTAAAACAATTAAGCACACTAGGGAAAGAAACAAATCAATCTAATTAAAGTAAAATCAACATAGAACAATGGGTGTTCAAATTAGGGGTTTCATCTCAGCCCTAGCTGAGAGATTAGTTACCCAAAAAATCCATTAAACAAATGGATAAATAAAGATAAAAAGTCATAAAAGAAAAATCAAACCAATTTCTCTCTCTTCTTTCTTCTCTCTCTTCTCTTTCTTCTCTCCCTTGCTGTAGATCTGGAACTCCTCCCTGTTTCTGAATGTTTTTTCCATGTCCAAGACTCCTTTTTTATAGTTGCTGGAAAGCTGGATCAGTGGCAGAGTTGTAGCAGGACATGGAATGGAAATTTTCGCAGCCATGATCGGTGGGCCCCACCGAAGTGTTTTCTGGAAAATCCACCCCGTCCATTGGATTCAAGACGAAATTTCAGTCAAGAATGGGTGGTTTTGAACGTCCATTAACGCGGCCCAGAGAAGAAAACACGAAGAGATCAGTTTTGAACGTTGCAGGGCAGCCCTTTTGTGGCCTCTGTATCATGCACGTGTGTACGCATGGGAGTGGAATATCAGCATGGGTTTGTAGTGCTCACGGCCCTCTACAAGATGAACGGCTCGGATCAGCCGTACGGGCCATGGGTGGGGCCCACAACTCTTCGCAAAAACGGCCAGCGGCCGGTCGTTCGCTGACGCGGAACAGGGACGCAGATTCGCTGCGGAAATGGTGGGGTCCACTGTGATGTTATCTTGGGAAATCCACTCCGTCCATTGGATGGAGCTCGAGATTTCAGTTGGAAATGACTAATTTTGGATTGTTCTTGGTGTGGTCCACAGGATCTCTTGCTTCACCGTCCGAATTGTATTCAACGGTTTGGATTGGCCGATGACTTTTATGAGGGAGAAAGGACACCTAGGTCTTGGTAAGGTCCACCTTAGGAACCAAATGGACGGTCTGGATTGGCGTTTTGATAGATGGTGTGGACCCACAACCGAAATGTCCGATCGGACAGCGTTAACGCTGTCCGTTTTTTGAATTTGAGAAGAAGGCGGACGAGCGCGGGTCAGCGGCTCGCTGACCGCTGCAGTCGGTCTGGTGCACGGCAGTTGTTGATCTTATGTGGTGTACATGCATCACATATGGGGCCCACTGTGATGTTCATACGAAATCTGCTCCGTCCATCCGTTTCCTCAGATTATTTCAGGCGTTGAGTCCGAAATTGAGCCAATTCCAGATATCAGGTGGGCCTCAAACTGGAGATTTAATGGGCTGATCTGTCCGTTGGCCCACTTCCTGAGATCTTCAGTAGATGAATCTTAATATGTACGGTTAATTTACGGCCCCCATCACATGTATGAAATTTCGAGTTGATCGGATGGCGGGAACCATGTGATCTTGCATTCTGGACCTTTTTCGGGCCCCTTTGGCTTGCTTTCCCCAGATCCTAGGCGTGTAAAATCTTCATTATTGGTTTTCTGGAGTCCATCCCGTGTTCTGGAGACTTTGGATCATGAAATCCATGCCGTTAACATCAATTTTCAATTATCACTCCTGATTTCATCCTGTGACAGAAACACAATTAATACACCCCATTAAGCCTTATCATGTACGTAAATTTAGGCAATTACTGGGGTCTGATATGCAATATTTGACCCTGATCACAACCCCCAACCAGCATTTTGCTTGTCCCGAGCAAAACATGCGAAAAATAATTTCGAAAATAAAAGACAATTCCTGTAAACTCAAGTGACTTGTGAACAGATAGTTAAGATGTAAAAATTCGTGAATGGTGAGAAGATTTTTCTCCTGAAATCAAGCTTACAGTAAACTTCATAATCAAGTTCAAAATATTAATCCGTTAATTAGAACAATTTTAAACATTGAGTTCCATGAGTGTATAGTGTGATCTCGGCTTACAATCATTAAAAAAAATCCAATTGTCAATTTCATGATATCATTAGTAATTCGTGACAACCAAACCTGAAACCAACACTAGCATTTTAGATCATCTTTTCGTTCTATCAGCCTTTGATTTCCTTTATAAACAGTGGTGCCAAGGAGGGGAATTAAATCCGCACCTATAGGGAGCAAACCTATGGTGAAAACTTGTCGCCTAAATCTTTTCTCATGTCAACTATGAGGAATCGAATCTTCATCTATAGGGAGCAAACCTATGATGACGATTATGTGACTTATTCTTTCAATTCTTCTTTATAGACTGATGCTAAAAATTTTGTTTTTCAGGCTGGTTCCTTTCATGCTTAGTGATTACCATGTTATCAATTAATATCGAACTGAAAACTTAATGTGTAAACGAGATCTGATATGTGAAATCATGGCTCAATCAATGTTTACAACTTCTACTCGTGGATTAACAATTCAAACTTAAGTGTGAAATCTGCCAGACAACCGAATCCAAGAGTCATAAATTTCTCACATTCTGAATCTTGTAATTTCAAAATCACAACTATCCTTCAAAATCACTTTGAATTCAATAGAAATTCCAGAAAAAATTTTAAAAATTTTCACAATTTTTGCTCAAGACCAAGAAAATACTGATTAGGTAACCTAATCTCCCACCCCCAACCTAAAATCTACATTGTCCTCAATGTAAAAGAAATAAGCATGCGATGTAGATGAGACAACGAGAAGAAAAGAGGAGTGAGGGAAAGATAGTACCTGGATGAAGAATCAAGAGGCTTTCCCAAGAATATCAACGTAAAAGTAGGTCAGCACAAGAGAGAATCAGTAAAAATAAAATAAAATCACAAAAAGAAAAACCCTACCTATACCACTTTTGCAGGTGCTCTCGATTGCATTTAGCGTATGCAACAAGCCTTTAAACCCCTAGGTTACCCCTAGTGGACGAGTTGTAGTCTCGTGAGGGTTTGCAGTAATGTAACCCACAAATATTGAACTAACTAAAAAGAAATCAAATGAAACGCTGGGTTGCCTCCCAGGAGCGCTAAGTTTAACGTCTTCAGCCAGACAAAAACGGACCATGAATTCATTAATCTTTAAGACCAAGGTCCGCCAAAGAACTTACCTCAGCACTGTGGTTAACCAATCCCAAACAAGTGATGCGAGTTCCCATAAGCTGTGCTATTTGAAATGAGGTAATTGACACTATCATCAAACAATTTAAGGACTTCTGCTCGAACAACTTCTTCCATATTAGGATCATGCTTCCTTTGTATTTTACGTGACATTTCCACAGCATGATCCTTACATACAGTGGGGCACACTCCTTGTATTTCTGCTATCTTCCGTTCAATTGCTGCCTTATATGTTCGAAGAATATTAAGCAACCTGTTCTCTTTTGCCTTCTCAGAGTTAGAAACTGTGCTGTCAGGAAGAGTCTCAGAGGGATGAAGAGATTCCACTTTCGCTCTCCATTTTTCAGTCTCCAAAATCGGAGTAGAGTCGAGCAGTGCATTGACTTCGTAGATGGGACTATCTATGTCAAAATCCATGCCATGTTGTGCTAAGCAGGTCTCAAGTGGATCTTCAAAAGATTTACGGAAGGAGTCCTGCACTAGACTCTCGATCATGTCCACTTCAAATATGTCGTCCAAATCCGCGGGTTGTTGTCCTGCATTAAAAACATTGAGTTTAATATTCATGTTACCAAATGACAACTTCATAACTCCATTCCTGCAATTTATAATAGCATTAGATGTGGCCAAAAATGGACGACCCAAAATGACTGGGATCTGACTATGAGGATTCTGAATAGGCTGAGTATCTATAACTATGAAATCCACTGGAAAAAAAAATTATCAACCTGGATTAGTACATCTTCAATAACACCCCGGGGCACCTTGACAGATCTATCAGCTAGTTGTAATATTATTTTAGTCGGTTTCAACTCACCAAGTCCTAGCTGCTCATAAACCGAATATGGTAACAAATTGACGCTCGCCCCTAAATCAAGTAATGCCTTCCCGATTTTATGATCTCCTATGCCGCAAGAAATGGTGGGAGCTCCTGGATCCCTAAATTTAGGAGGGGTGTTATGTTGAATCATGGAGCTGAGCTGCTCTGCAAGGAAGACTTTCTTATGAACATTCTGCTTACGCTTTTGAGTGCATAAAAACTTAGCATAAGCAGGGACTTGCTTGATAGCGTCAAGCAACGGGATGTTGACTTGCACTTTTTTAAACACGTCCAGGATTTCATCAAAGTTGTTTCTTTTCTTCATTGGTGTCAGACGTTGAGGAAAGGGTGCTTTGGGCACGTAAGGTGGCACATCCGTGGTTCTTGGAGAGTCAGAGAGTTTTTGGACTTTAGATGCATTGGTGTGTCCCTCTGCTTCATCTTGATCTTTTGCTTTAGAATTTGATTCATCCCTAGGCATCTCTATTCTGTTGTCAATCTGTTTGCCTGACCTAAGGGTAATGATCGATTTGGCTTGCTCATGGTATTGCCCTTGATTGGAATTAGAGCCAATCTCATACTGTCCCTTTGGATTAGCCACAGGTTGGCCAGGGAACTTGCCCTTCTCTCTCTCACTCAATGTGGCAGCTAGTTGACCCATTTGTACTTCCAACTTGGCAATGGATTGCGCATTTGCATGTAAGCTTTGCTGGTTGGCTAGTAAGGTTTGTTGGGTGTCTTTTTGGAATTGGAGAGAACTCTGCATAAAAAGATGGAGTGTATCCTCAAGAGATGGTTTCCTTGATTGTGCAGGCAGTTGTTGATATTGCGAAAACTGCTGAGGTTGCATAGGAGGATTTCCAGATGGTCCTCCTTGTTGCGGTCCTTTTGCCTAAGAAAAATTTGGATGCCTAGCCCACCCTGGGTTGTACGTGTTCGAGTAAGGATCATTCCCAGGTTTCTGAAAGGTGTTCAAAGCATGAACTTGTTCAGAGAGGAATTCTGGAAATGCTGTACCAGATGGGCAAGATTGCGTAGGATGGGTAGGACTAGAACATATGGCACAAGCCTCGGCTTGAGTTGTTTGTGGAGGTCCATTATGCAACATCAGAGCATCAACCTTCTTTGTCAGGCCATCAATCTTGGCATGGAGATCTGGCGTGACTCCTATCTCATATATGCCACCTCTCTTTTGTGGTTGGGAACTTCTTTCACCTCTATCTGAATAGTCCCATTGCTGGGAGTTTTCACACAAGGTTTCAAAGAATTTCCACGCTTCGGTATCGCTTTTGGTCATGAAGGACCCTCCACTGGTGGCATCAACCATGCGACGGTTCTGGGGTGTCAGACCGTCATAAAAGTATTGCACTTGTTGCCACTTCTCAAAACCGTGGTGTGGACATTTAAGAAGCAAGTCCTTCCATCTTTCCCAACATTCATGAAAGTGCTCTCCCTCTTTTTGTGTGAAATTAGTGATTTCTCTACGGAGAGCATTAGTTTTGTGAACAGGGAAGAACTTGTTTAAGAACTTCCTAGACAATTGGTCCCATGTAGTGATAGACCCAACTTCTAGAGAATTCAACCATGCTTTCGCCTTATCCTTCAAAGAAAAAGGAAACAGGCGTAGGCGGATCGAATCGTCTGAGAAGTTTTGGAATTTAAAGGTGGAGCAAATGTCTAGGAATTCTTTCACATGATGATATGGGTCCTCCTTGTCTAACCCATAAAAGGAAGGCAACAACTGTATGACCCCAGTCTTGAGTTCAAAGTGTGCTGCCGTGGTGGTGGGCAACACTATGCATGAAGGCGCATTGAATTGGACAGGAGCTGAATAATCTCTAAGAGTTTTAGTTCCATTCTCTTCTGCCATTTCAACTGGGATGTCTTTCAATCTTCTATGGAATGTTCTTTCTATTTCAGGATCACAAGATGCTAGTTCTATATCTAGAGATCTACGTCCTATCATAAACTAAGTAACAACCTAAGAGAAAGAAAACTAGAACTAGAAACTATGATTTTCAAAAAACAAGTTAAAACTATGTAAGTAAGAATGGGAAGAAAGAACCCGGAAAAGGAGATGATTGATGTCAGAAGATTTAAAAAGCTCCTCCTTCACTTAGTAGCTTTCTTCCTCAATTCCTGAAAATAGAAACATAAACAAATCAAGTTTAATGATAAAAAAATCCTAAGCAATGGTTAATTTCTAAAAAAGAAAGTTTCTAAAAAATAAAAAGAAGAGTTAGTTTCTAAAAAGGAAAGAAAAATTTCTAAAACTAGAAAATAGGAAGTTATTTAAGAGAAAAATCTAAATCTAAAAAATAAAAATTCAAAAGAAATTCTAGACTTAGAAAATTTCTAAAAAGTAAAAACTTAATTCTAAAAATAAAAAATAAAAAATTAGAAAAAGTAAAGAATTTAGAAAGGGATTACCAAATTAGAAGTTTATCTCAGGACCCTACAAAACAGGAAATAGGTTAATTTCTAAAATAAAGAAAAAGAACTCTAAGTTAGTAAAATCCTAAGCTATGAATTATGATAAGAGAGAATCCTAAATTCAATTTGGAACGAAACAATCCCCGGCAACGGCGCCAAAAACTTGTTCACTCCCCAAGTATAGGGTTGTGATGTAGTAATAAACTCGGTAAGATCGAGGTCGAATCCCACGAGGACTGGTCGTCACAATTCAAATCTGTGATTCTCCTTAACTAATTCAACAAATAATGGAGCAATTTACTAACACAAATCTATGAAAAAAACAATTGAGAATAAGGAAGAAAATTCAATCAGAGAGAGCACTAGGACTTTCGAATCCACCCCTAATTATCCTAACCTTTGTTTTGTCTGTTAATTCACCTTAATTTAGATTGATCTAACTTATCTAGAGAAAGCACAATCTGTGTCCTTAATCGGGCATACAGATTGTCTAATTCCTTTAAGCAATGCCATGAAGAACATATCCCATGTCCAAATCGGGCATATGGAATATGCAGTTCAGTAAAGCACCCTGTTTCTTCCTCTACAGGAACCTGTTCATGATCAGATACAAGCACCTAGAATAAGCATCCAAACCACATCCATCCATAGACTCTGATCAAGTTCATAGATGGAGAAGTATAGAATTTAAAACAATCAAGCACACTAGGGAAAGAAACAAATCAATCTAATTAAAGTAAAATCAACATAGAACAATGGGTGTTCAAATTAGGGGTTTCATCTCAGCCCTAGCTGAGAGATTAGTTACCCAAAAAATCCATTAAACAGATGGATAAATAAAGATAAAAAGTCATAAAAGAAAAATCAAACCAATTTCTCTCTCTCTTCTTTCTTCTCTCTCTTCTCTTTCTTCTCTCCCTTGCTGTAGATCTGGAACTCCTCCCTGTTTCTGAATATTTTTCCCATGTCCAAGCCTCCTTTTTTATAGTTGCTGGAAAGCTGGATCAGTGGCAGAGTTGTAGCAGGACATGGAATGGAAATTTTCGCAGCCATGATCGGTGGGCCCTACCGAAGTATTTTCTGGAAAATTCACCCCATCCATTGGATTCAGGACGAAATTTCAGTCAAGAATGGGTGGTTTTGAACGTCCATTAACGCGGCCCAGAGAAGAAAACACGAAGAGATCAGTTTTGAATGTTGCAGGGCAGCCCTTTTGTGGCCTCTGTATCATGCACGTGTGTACGCATGGGAGTGGAATATCAGCATGGGTTTGTAGTTCTCGCGGCCCTCTACAAGATGAACGGCTCGGATCAGCCGTACGGGCCATGGGTGGGGCCCACAACTTTTCACAAAAACGGCCAGCGGTCGGTCGTTCGCTGACGCGGAACAGGGACGCAGATTCGCTGCGGAAATGGTGGGGTCCACTGTGATGTTATCTTGGGAAATCCACTCCGTCCATTGGATGGAGCTCGAGATTTCAGTTGGAAATGACTAATTTTGGATTGTTCTTGGTGTGGTCCACAGGATCTCTTGCTTCACCGTCTGAATTGTATTCAACGGTTTGGATTGGCCGATGACTTTTATGAGGGAGAAAGGACACCTAGGTCTTGGTAAGGTCCACCTTAGGAACCAATGGACGGTCTGGATTGGCGTTTTGATAGATGGTGTGGACCCACAACCGAAATGTCCGATCGGACAGCGTTAACGCTGTCCGTTTTTGAATTTGAGAAGAAGGCGGATGAGCGCGGGTCAGCGGCTCGCTGACCGCTGCAGTCGGTCCGGTGCACGGCAGTTGTTGATCTTGTGTGGTGTACATGCATCACATATGGGGCCCACTGTGATGTTCATACAAAATCTGCTCCGTCCATCCTTTCCTCATTATTTTAGGCGTTGAGTCCGAAATTGAGCCAATTCCAGATATCAGGTGGGCCCCAAACTGGAGATTTAATGGGCTGATCTGTCCGTTGGCCCACTTCCTGAGATCTTCAGTAGATGAATCTTAATATGTACGGTTAATTGCGGCCCCATCACATGTATGAAGTTTCGAGTTGATCGGATGGCGGGAACCATGTGATCTTGCATTCTGGACCTTTTTCGGGCCCCTTTGGCTTGCTTTCCCAGATCCTAGGCGTGTAAAATCTTCATTATTGGTTTTCTGGAGTCCATCCCGTGTTCTGGAGACTTTGGATCATGAAATCCATGCCGTTAACATCAATTTTCAATTATCACTCCTGATTTCATCCTGTGACAGAAACACAATTAATACACCCCATTAAGCTTTATCATGTACGTAAATTTAGGCAATTACTGGGGTCTGATATGCAATATTTGACCCTGATCAGCTACCCAGTAGCTGAGGGAGGTCTAGGAATTCAACCAATGATTGATGTCATGCAGGCCTTTCGCTACAAAATGGCTTGGCGACTTCTATGGGGGAAATCCCAATGGGCCAGATTATTCTCTGCCAAATACAGACAAAAAATCCTCAATAAGACTAGCCTAGTCAGAATAACAGGCTCCAGCATATGGAAAGATATCAGATCCAACCTTTAATTCTGCATTCTCAATTCCAAATGGATGATAGGAAAGGGGAAAGTCCATTTTTTGCTCCAGAATTGGACAGGAAGAGGTCTACTTATCGGTGCTGCAACCTCCCATCCCCAGCTTCATGATAGGAAAGCCCTTGTCAAAGACTTTTGGAACCCCTCTGGCTCCTAGAACCTGGCCCAAGCTGAAGATATCCTTCCCCTTACAACCATCCTTGTTATTAAAAACGGCGGAGTCTTCCAATCCAACAGGAAGGACAAGCTTATCTGGAACCTTACCCTGGATGGCAAGTTCTCCATCAAGTCTTCCTGGAACTCTTTAAGGGCTTCCAAGCCAAAGCAACGCTGGACGTTTTGGGCCTAAAACAAGTTTCTACCTCTCAAGGTTGCCATCTTCCTTTGGAAGGTTATGCACAAGGCAGTCCTGGTGGACGCGACCATCCAACACATCGGGATAAACATGGCATCTAAATGTGTTTGTTGTGGGACTCACTCCTCTACATCTACTGCCCCTCCCCCTAGCTCCATCCATATCCAGCCCTCTAGGGCCCACCCTCAGCAACCTGATTCAGCTTCCGAGCAAGTCACATTAGATCGCCCAGCCCTTGCTACCGAGCTGGAACCTCCCCAGCCCCACCCGATGGGCCAGAACCCACCAACGGTTTCCAGCAGCACCTCAACCTCCCCCGTGAACTTCCACCTATGCTTAAATCCCCCTTAGCAACTTCCTACCAGTCGAATCCAAGCCATCGACCCTCTTCCTGGAGATCAACAGATCAATCTCCAAACCCAACAACTCAAGCAAAGAATCAATCCCAGCCCCCAATCTCCCACCATCTTTCAATCCACCCACCCTTCCAACCCAACAGTCTCCTTTCCCTCTCACTAAGTTGAAGACCTGGATCACCTTCTCTGTCATGGCAGGGTTACATCTCAAGTCTGGACCCACTTCGCTCGCCTCTTCCAATTCCCAATCACCCCCCCCCCCCCCCCCCCCCCCCCCCCCACAAACAGCTGATAGGGCGCTGGTTGTCAGATGGTCATGACCAATCGGGGGCTGGAAGAAGTTGAACGTGGACGGCTCAGCGAGGGGCAACCCAAGGGAAGGAGGAGGGGGAGGCGTCTGTTAAGACCATTTGGGTAACCTGATCTTTGCCTACGATAATCGCTACAGCTAGGTCTCTAACATGGTAACAGACACTCGAGCGATGGTGGATGGCCTAAAACTTTGCAAGGATGTGGCGGTATCTTCAATCATAGTTGAAGCTAACTTGCATGTACTCTTCGAAGCGGTCTCCCATCTCTCACCTTCTTGTGGATGAAAGCTCTAGTATCACCTAGGAACCATTCATCAACTCATTCAACCCCTCAATCTCCGATTTTGACACACCTATTGGGAGGTGAACTCTGTGCTAGACGGCCTAGCCAACATTGTCAGCAATGGCTCCCGAGACAAGCTCCATCTCAGTGCCTCTGCTCTTCTCAGGCACGTCAAAGGCTCCATCCTTCTAGACAAAGCAGGTGTGGGCCAGATCAAGCATACCAAAACTAGAAAGGGAGTGGGTTGATCCCATCTCTTCTTGGCCCGGTCCTTCCACCCTTTTGAGATCAATAAGTTTTGGATCAATATTATATTAGTTTAGATATTTATAAATTAAAAAAAAAATACATTATTGTGGGGCCATGTAACTTTGATCTCCTTTGAACTTATCATGCAACTCAGAAGTGGATTGGTTAACCAGTAACTCTCTATGCTTAGCTAACTACGTAAGCTAGGATCCTTACTCTTGCTCGGGTGGTAGACTCCCAGGAGTTTCAACACCCGGTCAAGTGTTCGAGTATCCATAGATGGTGAAATTCCACTAGCCTGAGTGGGTGGGGTGTGTGTGCATGTGTAAAATAATAATAAATAATAATAATAATAATAATAATAATAATAATAATAAAATTAAATTAAATTAAATTAAATTTATAACAAAAAAAAAACACTATGTAAAGCTCACCATGATTTAGGGGATAATTTTAGGGCTTGAGCCCAAAAATGAAACATATCGAAAGCTCGAATGGACCACACCACATAAACAGTGTGATTTGAGCATCTACAGTTGAAAATTTTTGGGGGCATAGAAGTTTTGGATCAACCTTATATTTGTGTCTTCCCTTCATCCATGTGTGGATGATCTTATGAACAGTTTGGATGACAAATAAAAATCAATGTGTGGCTTTGAAAGGTTTCAACGGTGAAAATCATTATTGTCACTGTTTCCTGTGGTATGATCCACTTTATCTTTGGATATGGTTAAATTTTGGGCTCAACCCCTTAAATCAGATGGAAAAACGGATGGACGGATTGGATTAACTAAGTTTGCTCAGTGCGAGCATACTGAGTAACTCAGTACTCATTCCGATTTCGTACAACTAGAGCTTTCGCAGGAAGTTCCTGCGCTGGGATGGGCCCACTGTGATGTTTGTGAGAAATCCTACGAGTAGAGTCGTCCACTGTAATGTGTTCCACTTAAGATTGGGATATACCTCATTTTCGATCTCATAACGTAAAATGATCCGTAACAATAGATGGACGGCATGTAAGACCCGTATCCTAGACTGTACCGTTCCGTAGGTTCCTGCGGTTTTTCGGGTCGAATTCCGGCAACCTTCGACCCTTAACCGGCGTTGCGTGCGACCCTGATTCACACGTCGTTAATCTGATTCGACTAAACCCGAGACCTGTACCATTGCGACCGCACCGTCGTCGTGGTTTCGATGCCGCGACTCGCACGCCGAGGCAATACTCTGGCCAGGAGATGTGGGACAACGTTCGGTGTGAGAAAAAAGCCGCGCGTTGCGAAATCCAAGAGAATCTCTACGAGATGTCACATCAATCACCCATCAATCAATCCCATCATGTCAAGTATACATCACTTTCCACCCATTTCCAAGCAACCACAAAAGTCAAAAAGTTCTTACAAGCCCATACCTTTCTTACACAAAATGCCTCCAAAGTCAAAAAGTATCTTATACACCCATCACCACCACATCCATCACTCTATCAAACATCGCCCATCTTTCTCTCCCTTTACAAGTCTCTCTCTCTTTTCCAAATCTCATTCCAAACAAACCCCCATACGTATGAGTCTCTCTCTATTTCAAACTCCAAGTGTGGCCCACATTTCCATTCCAAGATCTCCCATCCTAGCCATCCATTCCTCATCTCCTCCATTAGAATCGAAGCTAACGAGATAAGGAACCCATAAGAGCAAGAAAATCGAACGGTGGGTGCTTGATAAGAGTAGTTTTTCATATTTTTAAGATGGGCCAAGTGAGGCCAACCGATCAATGGTTTGGATCTCACTTGGGACCCTAAGATGTGGTCGATGGCCCGCTTTGATCATCATGATCATTCCATGATGGGGCCATTCTCCATGGCCCCCATCATGATGTTTATTTCTTTACTTTAGATAGGTCATCTAGACCGTCCATATTGGTGGGGAAAGGATCTCCATCGTTGAGTTTCGATTTTGATGGGCCCACATGCTTTAGGGCCCACTTGATGTATGATTTATTGCAAAGGAGGGCCCATAATGTTGGGGTCCCTCCATCACAAGCGTGTCCCACTCTCTATCTCTCTCTCTCCCCCCTTTCTTTATGTTTTATGTGATGATTTGGCCGTGTGGCCCACTTGAATGAAACCCATCATGAAGTAAGCATTTTACCCAAGCCGTCTATGAGTGGGGTCCACCTTATGTGTGTTGTACTCACACCATTCATCACGTGGTGGCCCACTTGAATAAGCTGACCCCTAATTGTGAGGACCATCCAGCGTCCAGGGACGCTGGACGTCTCTGTGAAAACACAATTATTAGCTTGGTTACAAGCTCATGGGGGTGGCCCACTCATACACACCCTATCTCGATGTGTGTGTCTAATCCATGCCGTTCATTCCCTTCTCAAGCTCATTTTAGGCGTTAAACAAAAAAAATGGACTCAATCCGATGTTTTAGCGGGCCATGACATAACAAACGGTGGCTTTCACCATTAAAAATCCACCTGACATCTCAAAATACCAAAAGATACCCAATATTGGGCTCGTTGGGTTTGTTTTGAGCCCCAGCGACTGATGGTTGGGACGAATCCGCCTGATGTGGGCCCCGCACTCGAAAAACCCCAAGAACATGGGATTTCAAAAAAATAAAAATAATAAGGCAGCGCCTGCTGCCACTGACACAGCAGCAGACGCTACTACGTTTTACAAAGGCGAGCGGCCAAGAGGCGGGGACCCACGGCTCCAGCCGTGGGCCCCACAATGATGTACATTTTGTATCCACACCATCCATGAGGTGGACCACCCCCCTTATGTGGGTCTCCTCCAAAAATCAGCCTGATCCAGATCTCAGGTGGCCCACACCACAAGAAACAGCGGCGACTTAACTCTGCCATTGAAACTCCTTTTGGGCCACGAAAGCTTTGAATCAATCTGATATTTGTTTTCCTGTTCATCCAGGCCTTTGTGACCTTATCAGCAGGTTGGATGGCATGTAAACATTACAGTGGGCCCCACGTGGAGCCCACATGATCTATGTGTTTTATCCCACCGCCCGCTGGACGGTGGAGCCCACAGCGTGTACGTGGGTGCATGTATATATATATATATATATATATATATATATATATATATATATATATATATATATATATATATATATATATATATATATATACATTATATTAGGTAATATACCGGATGGCGGGCTTTCGTGGGCCCCACCATGATGCATGGGTTACATCCAATCTGCCCAATCCTCTTAGAAGCTCATTATTGTTGGCATGAGCTAAAGAATGTGTCAGATCTATAGTTCAAGTGGGCCCACTTTGATACATGTTAGGAGGCCCATCTTAGTTTATTTATGGCCCATCAGTCGAGGCCCACTTTGATGTGAATGAAAGGCCCATGAGACTAGGCCCATTCGATGCATTCTAAGGCCCATGGGTTATGACCCATTGCAATGTACATAAGGCCCATTGGTGAGGCCCATTATTGCGGCCCATTTGATGAATGTAAGGCCCATGTGATATGGCCCATTTGATGTATTTAAGGCCCAATGGGATGTACCTAAGGTCCATTGCAATGTGTGATCCCAACATGGTTTATGTAATGATGTTTACGACGGACAATGTCTTGGGAGCAATGTTGGTTTGACGTCCACATTGTAGAATAATGTTGGTTAAATGTCCACATTATGATTCTCCCTAGGGCCCATTGTTAGGCCCATACTTGTAGGCCGTTGAGGCCCATCTCCTTATGAATAGTATCTATCCCATATAACATGTTTGGCATAGTCCCATGATTCATGATCATACGCATCATATGTATGCTTGATATGAGAAGTGACTGATCATAGCATATGCCTTCGGGCAGATTGTTTAGGGGCTCCCGGTTAGGCGGGGTTGCCCCACATGAGCACACGAGACGCGCAGGATTGCTGCATGACTGGATAGTGTGATTCATGCATTTACATCGTGTGATATGGTTACTGTACGCCTTAGCGACATCAGGGTCGTAGCCTCCACAGGCATATCATGGTTAGCAGGATTGGATACCGGAAATCTTGTTCTACATGGGGTGCTATAGATATCCCTGGGTGAAAGTCCCTAAACCCTTATGGTACCAAGAGGTTGCTCCAACGTCTAGACCGAGTGGGTGCAGGAGCGCCAAATGCCGACTACTAGACGGCTGCGCTTTCCACTGTGTCGTAGTCGGTTGGAAGGGGGTGCGGCCTTACCTGCCCGAGAGGAGGGGGCAATGCTAGGCTGAGTTTGACCAGCTAGATGAATGGGTCCGCTATCGACGAGCCGCGTCCGATATTGGCAGGCGGGTAGTGAGGTCTCTTCCACTTACCTTATTACGCGCGATGGGGCGGCAATCTGGTTTAGAGTGTACTAGACCCCGGTGATATTCCAGATTTGAGCTATATTGACATGTGGACTTAGATGAAGATTTGTATGCTTGACTTGCATCTTACATCGCATAGCCTTGGTATGGCCGACATCATTCTTGTCTTGCATTGCATAGCCTTGGTATGGCTAACGGTATTCATGGATTCACCAGCATGTTCTGCATTACTCTGATATTTCATAACTGCATTACTACCTTGTGTACACACTTTCACCACCCTCTAAGCTTTCTATAAGCTTATGCACGACCGTTGCGTGCAGGTGACGCGAGGACGTAGGAGCGCAGAGGCAGGAGCGCAGAGCAGATCTTTTTGGAGCTTTTTGTCCATTGTCATTGTATTTCCCCTTTATGCTCATTGTACTTGTAAAGTTTTTTATCATAGTGGAAATATGATGGAGTTTTTAGTTGTTGTTTGTGGGTTATGCCTTTGGTTACGCTTATTACAAATTAAACTGATGTTGAAAATCCTCCTTATAACATCCCAGGATCGGAACCTGGCGTATGGGTGCTGGGAGTCGAGAATGGGGTTCTAGGGAGGCTGTCGGCGCCGGATTCGGCCATCGGGAATTTTGTGAGCCCGATTTCCGAGTTTGAGGCGTGACACGGCATGGATGAAAGACATACATCATAGTGGGTCCCACGGAGCACCGACCACCAGCCATTGGCTGGTGTCAGGGGGAGTAGCCAATCCGCGTCCCAGCCATTGGCTGGTGTCAGGGGGAGTAGCCAATCCGCGTCCGACATGGAAATGGATTGGCTACTCCCCCTGACACCAGCCCCAGGGCTAATGGTCGGTGCTCTGTGGGCCCCACCATGATGTATATGTTTCATCCATTCTGTTCATCCATTTCTACCGATCCTTTTATGGCTTGATCCCAAAAATGAGAGGCATATAAATCTCAGGTGGACCACACCACATGAAAACAATAGTGGTTGGATATCCATCATTAAAATCCTCCTAAGGCCCACTGTACTGTTTATTTGACATCTAATATGGTTATTAGGTCATAAAGGCCCAGGTTAAGGTAAAAAACAAAAATCATTTTAATCCGAAACTTTTATTGCCACAAAATATTTTTTAATGGTTGACGCTCATTCAACACTGTTTCATGTAATGTGTTCCACTTAAGATTGGGATATACCTCATTTTTTTTTGTCATGACATAAAATGATCCGTAACAATAGATGGACGGCATGGATGAAAGACACACATCATTGTGGGTCCCACGGAGCACCGACCACCAGCCATTGGCCGGTGTCAGGGGAGTAGCCAATCCGCATCCCACGACACGTACCCACATCAACCAATCCGCTTCCCACATTAATGCCCTTCAAGGTCAATTCTGTTATTACGAAGGAAACTTCGTCCAAAGATAGCATTATGGAGTTGCTTTTTTCGCGATCTGACGTTTCTCGAACTCTCGCCCGCACGTGTGGAAACCACGCCGAAATATCTTCAACCGACAGCATCAGCCCTCGGCTTTATCCCGGACGAGCTATAAGGTGCGGTGGGGGAAAATGCGACCCACCTAAACCGTCTGCAACACCTGGCTAAAACACAACTCTTTTGGCCCATCATATACAATCTGTAAATCTCTACCGTCCATAAGATCAGATGAGGCTGACTTTTGTGGATTTGCTCGTGCGTTATACCTGATTAACGGGTTTGATGAAAGAGAAACCATGGTGGCCCCCACAGGCAGATCTACCCTAATCTAAGTTGTGAATCTGGATAACTTTTTAATAGGCCTAGAGCTGTGGATTTTCCATATGCGACTGGTGGGCCCCAAATAGCTTGGGTGCTTCAGGTCGGTGCTCTGTGGGCCCCACCATGATGTATGTGTTTCATCCATTCCGTTCATCTATTTTTAAAGATAATTTTAGGACTTCATCTCAAAAGTGAGAGGGATATAAATTTCAGGTAGACCACACCACAGGAAAAAAATAATGATTGAATATTCAAAATTTAAATTCTCCTAAAGTCTGCTGTACTGTTTATTTGACATTAAATCCGTTGATTAAATCATACAGACCCAGATAAAGGAAAATAAAAAATAAAAAATAAAAATACAGCTTGATCCAAAACTTTTATGGCTCCAAAATGTTTTTAATGCTCTTCACTCGTTCAACACTGTTTCCTGTAGCATGGTTCACTTGAGATGGAGAGATACTCATTTTCTGTATAATACCATCGAATGTAAAAATATACAGGCGGCCTGGATGAAACGCATACATAACGGTGGGCCCACAAGCACCGACCACTAGCCATTGGCTGGTGGCAGGGGAGTAGCCAATCCGTATCCGATTAAAAACATGTGTTGAATCGGATTCCGGTCCAAAAGCCTCAACCCAGCTGACTGACGAGACCGGCCTCACTTGCTTGGATCGAAGACAAAGTGCGACCCACCTGATGCTGATCAAGTACCACTATAACTACCCCATTGGAGAGGAAGTAATCTGATATATCGGTTTCATAGATGTGTGCTTATCTACGGAGGCTCGAAGTTTCTATGGTCAGGAGTTATGTGGGGCCTACGGGGATGCCAGTGATAAATCCACTCCGTCTGTCAGTTTCTAAACATCATAATAAGGCAATATTTCGAAAATGAGGGAGATCTAAAACTCAGGTTGGTCACACTACAAGGAAAAACGGAGATTGAACCCACAATTGGAAACTTTGTGTGGGCCACATAAGTTTTGTATCAGGGAGATATTTGTTCGCACATCTTATCTGAGTGGTAATAATCCTTTGAACGGTTTGGATGGAATATAAAAATTATGGTCGGCTCTAGGAAGGTTGCAACGGTGGACGTTTCCATTCTCACTGTTTCGTGTGATGGGCCCACATGAGCTTTGTATCTTCCTGATTTTTGGATTCCTGTCTTATTGTGACATTTAGAAACTGATGGACGGAGTGGATTTGTCAAGGGGATCTCTATGGGCCTCACATAACTTTTGACTATGAGAACTTCACGTGCCTGAAATATATATATATATATATATATATATATATATATATATATATAAAATCTTCTCGACCTTCGTATTATATAGCCCGAAAAAAAATACTGACATGATTGGTATGTTGATGCCACCAAGCTCTGCGAGTCCCGTCATGAGGTATCTGTTATATCTAAACCCTCCATACATTTGGCTAGCTCAACCACTTGAGCCACGGAATAAGAGAAATCAAAAGATAAGTAGATTACACTACAAAAAGTGGTGGGATATTGAACGTATATCATTGAAACCCTTTTGAGATGAATGAGTTTTGGATCAATATTATATTTATTTGGATATAAAAAATACATTATTGTGGGGCCAGGTAACTTTGATCTCCTTTGAACTTATGATGCAACTCGGTAGTGGATTGCTTAATGAGTAGCTCTTTATGCTTAGCTAACTAAGTAAACTATGTAAGGTTGACCAAGATTTATATATTTTATTCATTCCGTTTATTCATTTTATCAGATAATTTTAGAGCTTGAGCTCAAAAATAAAGCAAATCGAAAGCTCAAATGGCCCACACCACATAAACAATATGATTTGAGCATCTACAGTTGAAACTTCTTGGAGGCTATAGAAGTTTTGGATCAACCTTATATTTGTGTTTTCCCTTCATCCATGTCTGGATGATCTTATGAACAGTTTGGATGACAAATAAAAATCACTATCGGGCTTAGAAAGGTTTCAATGGTGGAAATCATTATTCCCACTCTTTTGTGGTATGATCCACTTGATCTTTGGATATGCTTAGGGCCTGTTTGGCTGGACGCATTGGATGGGATTGAAAGGGATTAGGGTGGATAGGTTTTTTGAATCCAGCAGCGTCCGTATATTGAGGTATGTTTGGGCGGTGCAGGAGTGAAGAAGGATGGGATTGGAGGGTGGATTTGTATGGATTTCGTGCTGGATTTGGAATTTTCTTGTTGGATTTCTCGTGGGATCGGTGGTATTTCTCATGGAGATACGCACTTGTTTCCTGGCTGATTATATAAAACTCATGTGGAGCCTACTGTGTATATGTATGTAAATCCACTCCGTCTATCAGATGCAAACCCGTATTTAAACCATAAATAATAAATATAGATCTGATCAAAGATTCCTATTGGTCACACCAATAGGAACGATTCTACTGTATCATATGGGATATGTTGCAATCTCATGCCCATCCAAACACGACAGAGGTTAGATAGGGCAAATTCCGTCCGCCCGTTCAAACATCCCAGCAGGTGACTCGCTGGATATAGAAATCCCATGGGATTGCAAGCAATCCACTGATGCATGCAGCCAGTAATTTTTCAAAACAGGTGCAATCCACCGTAATACAATCCAATCCCATGGGATTTGCCCGTCCAAACATGCCCTTAAATTTTGGGCTCAACCCCTTAAATTAGCTGAAAAAACGGATGGGCGGAGCGGATAAACCACATATATTCACCGTAGGCCTAACTAAGTTTGCTTAGTACGAGTGTACTGAGTTAGGCAATCCGATTTCGTACAACTCGGAGCTCGAGTAGGGTCACCGCACGTCTTCACACGACACGTACCCACACCAGCCAATCCGCTTCCCACATCAATGCCCTTCAAGGGCAAATCTGTTATTACGAAGGAAACTTCGTCCAAAGATAGCACTCATGAATTGCTTTTACGCGCTCTGACGTTTCTCGATCTCTCACCCGCACGTGTGGAAATCACGCCGAAATATCTTCTACCGACATCATCAGTCCTTGTCTTTTACTGGGACGAGCTATAACGTGCGCTGGGGTAAAAATAAAATGCGACCCACCAAAACCGTCTGGCTAAAACACAAAGCTCTTTGGGCCCACCATATACAATCTGTAAATCTGTACCGTCCATAAGATAAGATGTGGCTGACTTCTGTGGATTCCCTCGTGAGTTACACCCGATTAACGGGTTTGACGAAAGAGACACCATGGTGGCCCCCACAGGCAGACCTACCCTAATCCTCATCAAGTTATGTGGGGCCCACAGGAATTCCAGTGATGAATCCACTCCGTCTGTCAGTTTCTAAACATCATAATAAGGTAATATTTCGAAAATGAGGGAGATCTAAGACTCAGGTGGGTCACACCACACGGAAAAAGGGGATTGAACCCACAATTGGAAACTTTGTGTGGGCCACGTAAGTTTTGTATCAGGGAAATATTTGTTCGTACATCTTATCTGAGTGGTAATAATCCTATGAACGGTTTGGATGGAATATAAAAATTATGGTCGGCTCTAGGAAGGTTGCAACTGTGGACGTTTCCATTCTCACTGTTTCGTGTGATGGGCCCGTATGAACTGTCTTATTGTGACATTTAGAAACTGATGGACGGAGTGGATTTGTCAAGGGGATCTCTATGAGCCCCACACAGCTTTTGAAAATCTTCTCGACCTCAAAAAAAAAAAAGGGATTGAGATATTTCAACCATTTCATAAAGTTTAGAAAGAGTTGAAATACTCAATTTTAAGAATTTTTATTTTTACTTGTCACCTATCAAGCTATGGCCCACCATATAAGCGGTTTGGATCATTAGAAGATTATCCAGGTCGAAAAGCTAAGTCCGGACGTATTAGAAGACGTGGGGATGTATCATATCAAACCTCGCATAGCAACGCCGAAAATCGAATCGCCGGGAGCCCGGACCACTTTCGTACTCTGACAGAGTGTGGTGTTTGATGGACAGGCTCTAACAGATTGCACACATGGTATGCATTTAAACAAATTAAACTGCCATGGGTCCCAATTTGGACGGCTCATATATTCGGAAAACAAAGTTACTGCCTTGAAAAGCTAGGTTAGGCCACCGTGATGTTAGTAAGAAATACACTTTGATTCATTCCTTTTTTCCAGCTATATTATATTACATGAGAATGTGGATTGCCTTCCAACGCTTTTAATAGCCAGTAGCTATTGGACGGTGCTCCATGAGCTGCACCATGATGTATTTATTTTATCCATACTGTCTATTTACTTTTTATCAGATCATTTTAATGCATGGTCTAAAAAATAGGTAAATTCGAATCTTTTTTTTTTTTTTAAATTTATTTACACACGCACACACACCCCACACCCTCATGCTAGTGGAATTTCACCACCTATGGATACTCAAACCCTTAGCCGGGTGTTGAAACTCCTTATTGTCTACCAGCCGAGCAGGTAAATCCGAATCTCATATAGACTACACCACAAAAAACAAAGGTGATTGAATGCCCACTATTAAAAACTTTCAAAAGGTAAGTAAACCACACGACAAGAAAACAGTGTCAAATGAAGTTTTGGATTAGGCTAATACTCTTGTGTTTTCAGTTCATCCAAATTGAAATAACCTCATGAACTGATTGGATGGCATATACACACAATGGTAGACTCTGGAAAGGTTTCAAGATTAGGCATTTCCTGCCTCACTTTTTTATTCTGTCTTTTGGGGGCTGCTTTTGATGGATTTCTTATAAACATGGCCCACCTAGGGCGGCAAGAACTTCCTGGGCGGTAGGCAATCCACATCCCTCGTTGATCAGAGATTAGAGCCGTTAAATTAAACCGAAGTTTGAATAATTAAGACGAATCTAGGGCAATTCATGCATTTAATATAATTCAATGCTATGCCACGAAAATATTCTATAAGCACTTGCGTCTCAACCACCACACTCCACCAAAGTATCAAATCAACCGCACAGCCCATCAGATCAACAGTTGGGATCACTGAACGAGTAATCACAGCTAAACAAAATGGGCAAGCAGGATATGCTTGCTACCTTTCTGTTACAAATGGGCTCCACTTTTCGGTGATCTAGACTGAATATCAAATAAGCCCCACAACATGGACTGGCTGGATCCCAATAAGGGCGCGTAATGCAGCACCGGTGCACGTTAGCAAAGCGAGTATGGAATGGGCGGGGAAAATCGCAAACGCCAATGATCACGTGACTGAAAACTGCTAGAAAGAGACAAAAGGTTGACAAGCGCAAGTGAGGACGATTGTCCGTATACCCTATACCCTGTTCATGCAGCCGTCACATCTCATATCCCAACTTAACGACCCTACGTTACACTCCATCCAATAGTGTCTCACCATATGTACTAACTTTCGGAAGCACTACAAGCCACGTGTTTCTCAACCCCATAGGCCCACTACTAGAATCTTGCCTTTATCCCAACTTATGATCCACCATTTGTCCAGGTCCACTGGGACCATAAGATGAGTAATTCGATGATTAAAACCGTCCATGTTCTGAAATCTTTGCGCACTAAGAACCAAAAGAAACTTATTGATGGCTTAAATTCAAATTCAAAAATCAAACATTAAAAATCATAAATGAAGTGTGATTATGGGATAGTAGATCATCTATTGTAGTGGAGATAATATGATGGACGGTTTAAATCGCTGGGCCATCTCAGCACGTGGGCCCCAGTGGGTTGGGGCACACGCTGGATCCTGCGTCGCGACAGAGGCAAACGATCTTCCGTTATAATACAAGCCGCCTCAGTACCCCTCCGTTATAATAGCAGCCGCCTCAGTACCCTTCTCTCTCTCTCTCTCTTCAGGGTTTCAGCTCCGTTTCTCTTCGAAGAAGCTCGATTGGACCCTTCTTCGCTCCGATCTTCATACCTTTCTATTTCTCCTATCAATATCTGCAGAAAAACTTCAAATGGAGGGAGGTTTCTCGTCACGATTTTTCGAAGGACAATCCAGCAACTTCGGATTTCCAACGACGAGTTTTCCGGAGCTTCTGACCGGAAATCTCCAAAACCCGGAGTTCTACGGCGTAAATCCAACCGTCGGATATTCTCTGCTTGGACCTTCAACGATCTCGCAGCCGAATGCGCTCAGTTTCGGACCCGTCAGCTACGTTGTGGAAGATCACGAGACGTTTCAGCAGAAGAAGCTGACGGAGAGCTCGAACAGCACTGATCGACGGCCGAGAGTGGTTGATTTCAGATCAGGGAAACTCAAGTTTCCGAAACTCGAACCTGTCAGTGACGAGGCTCAGATAATCCCGGCCATTGGAAATGACCGAAATACTCCATTTGGATTTCCAAGGGACGAGGTCCCGAAGATCTGTACGTCGAGCTTCCATCGTTTACCGGATCTGCTCTCGGTCGAGCAGATTCCAGGACTCCATGGGTTTTCCACCGTTAGATCGGCTCAGAACCGTTTCCGATCTCTAGCCCTACCAGCACCAGTCCCTACTCCATCACCTCCTCTTCATTTTCCTCCGAAAGTATACCCCCGGTCCACGTTACCACGGCAGCGGCGCAAGACGATCAGCGACCGTACACGGCAACTCGAGAAGCTGATGCCCTGGGAGAAGAAGATGGACATTGCCACCACGCTAGAGGAGGCGCACAAATACATCAGGTTCCTGGAGGCACAGGTTAGCGTGCTGAAGTCCATGCCGCGAGAATCCAATTTCGCATCGCTGGTTGCGGTGCCAGTTAGCGGTGGCGAGGCGTTTGGGGAGGTTTTGGCGCTGGAGAAGCTGAACAGGCAGCAGCTGCTGCAGGTGCTGGTAAACTCGGCGGTCGTGCAGGAGAAGCTGTACTCGGACGGGTGCTGCGTTTTCTCTGTGGAGCAGGTGGTGGTTTTGAAGAAGATGGCGGAGAGGAAGGTGCTGCTGCAGCATATCATGATGCTTGGCTGAGAAGACATGGGAGGAGGGTTTTTTCTCGCGTTGGTCTGCAAGGTTAGTTTTGTCATTTCACGTACACTTTTTTTTTTTGCTTTTTTAGGAAATTTTGTTTGCTTGCCTTGGGATTGCTGCTAGGTAAGAGCAAGGGTAGTTTTGTCTTTTTATCATTTTCAGGCCTTTTTTTTTTTCTCTCTTGGGTTCTTGCAAGGGGATTCTGCTAGTCTCTTTTTTTGCGTGACGATGAAGATGGTGGAGATTTTTATGGATTTGACGAAAATGCTCTTTCCATGGAAATGAACTTATTTTCTGTTAATTACTATAGAGTTCTGAAAATGAATGGTGTTATGAATTGGACGAAAATGCTCTTTCTAGAAAAATAGATTCCTATTTTTGTTAATTACTCATATACTGTAGTGTTATGAAAACGCGCAAAGTGATATGAATTGGACAAAATTGCCCCTGCTTTTTCAGATAAGTACGAGAAAGAGTTTTTTTTTTTAAATGGAAGTGATGTGTTTTTAATGGTGAAAATGGTTTGGTATTCCGAATCGGATGAAAATTGCCTCTGTTGAGGCCATTTTAAATTTTTGGAGAGAGGGTAACTAGTAATTCGGATACTCTGTTAGAGTACACAGCTTGATAAGCGGGCACTGAGAAATTGTATGCATGGCATGCTTAAGTCAAAATAACCGACTAATTTGTGGGACCCACTTTCGCCACAATGACGGTCGTCCAAAAATCAGATTGGTTGAACAATTTTAAGCTCTGATTCGTGGACACTTGTTTACTGAAGTAGGGCCATTGGATTTTATTTTTTTTCACTTTTAACCGTCCAATAAATGTCCACTATCCAACCATGGTACATAATCATAAGTTCGACGGTTTAATTTGAATTACATGTACGCCACATTTGCAGTTTCTATGTAGGTTCTAAGTGCCTGCATATAATCCATCTATGCCAGAGTATGAAAGTCTTACGCCGGTGGTAAACTCTCAAGAGTTTCAACACCTGGTTGAGGGTTGAGTACTGTGAAATCCCACTAAGGCGTGAGTGTGTGTGCGTGTAATAAAAATAAAAAAAAAAAAAAAAAAAAAAAAGTGCCTGCATATCTTGCATCGATGCCAGAGTATGAGAGTCTCGGAATTTCCTCGTGAGAATGTTCTATTACGAAATTACCCCTGCGTTATATAATATAATACACCACGATCCTTTCAAAAATGATCCTGAGCATTGATTACACCGGTTCAATGTGAGACCAGTTGGGAATTTTACTTTCTAACGCTTCAGATTCAGCTGCAAATATCATCGGTTAGAACCATTCATGGACAGTTCTGATCATCCTAGCATCTTGGCACGTGGGACCCAGTGATTAGGGCAGTCACTGGAAAATTTTCTATGACCAAATTACCCCCAAGATAGAACTATATCGATGGCCTGTTTTCTCATCATTTCCCGGTGCATTGCAAGTGACGATGATTCATCAAGCTCCCAAGGTGGGAAACGGATTGGCCACTCCCTCTGCCACCAGCCAATGGCTGGTGGTCGGTGCTCCGTGGGCCCGCCATGATTTATGTGTTTCATCCATTCCGTTCATCTATTTTTCTAAATAATTTTATGATATTAAACTAAAAATTAGTTATATTCCAATCTCAAGTGTTGAATGAGCTTCAACCATTAAAAACGATCCTAAGTTTTGGATCAAGCTGATATTTGTTTTTTTTCCTTCATCTGGGTATGCATGACCTAGTCAACAGATTGGATGTCAAATAACTTAGGATCGTTTAAATGGTGGATATCCAATAAATTTTTATTTGTTTTTCCTGTGATGTGGTCCAGATGAGATTTATATCCTTATAATTTTTGAGATAAAGTCTTAAAATTATCTTTAAAAATGGATGAATGGAATGGATGAAACACATACATCATGGTGGGGTCACAGAGCACCGATCAGGGGAGTAGCCAATCCGTTCCTCCCAAGGTGGGCCCTTCTCTACGGATGATGGCAATATTGGGATGGCCCACCCAATCATCGCGCGAATACTTGCTTTTTGTCGAGGTACATTTCACACTCTCCATATCATTGCACGCAAGGAAATGCCATTTGTCCCTCCGTATTTTACAGTATATGATAGGAATTGCAGCGACAAAAGCTGCAAATCATCCCAGACAACGGTTCTGATGCTGACACGTGTCTCGTTTGTCTGTACTTATTCTGGCTACGCTCTCTTGCTCTAGCCCCAGCCTACCTGAAGGGTCCAAAAAAGGACGTACGTGTTTGGTTCTCGGAGGAAAAAGCAGGTTCCTTTTGCATTATTTTGGCCGCTGATGTTTTCCTTTTACGTGAAAATGGACTTTCGAAATGAGATTTTATCAAACCTCCCTCTCTTTCGAAATGAGATTTTATCAAACCTCTCTCTCTCTCTTGATATTATTAAGGAAAAGGATAGATTAGTCATTTACTTCTTGTGGGTATTACCCTTACCATGGGGCCCACCTTGATGATGTGTTGTATATCCAGGCCATCCATCAGTTTTTACAGCCCATTTTAGGATGTGATCCTAAAATTTAAATAGTTCAATATCTCAGGTGGACCACACCACAGGAAAACAGTGTTGATTGAATGCCTACCATTAAAATTTTCGCAGGGCCCACTGTAAGCAGATTCTTGCCATCTAACCCATTGATAATATCATACCAACTTTGATGAAGGGACAATACAAAGCTCAGCTTTATCCAAAACTTTCATACCTTAAAAAAAGTTTTTAATGGTCATTCATCACTTTTCCAGTGGGGTGGTCCACTGTAGATTTAGATCTGCTTAAATTTTTAGTATAACATTATAAAATGAGTTGGAAAACCAATGGACAGAGTGGAAGAAAATGGGGACGCAGATTAGCTACTAATATGTTTGGGCAACGTGGATTAGCTACCATCTTGTGTGTGCCCACCATGATGTATGTTTTGTATCCATAAGTGAATTTTAGGGAACAACATAAAGAATGAGGATGATCAAAAGCCTAATAAGAATCAGTGGGGATAATGACTTTGACAATTGAAACCATCCTAGGGCCCACCATGATTTTTTTTGGAGATCCAACCTGTTCATAAGTTAACACGGACATGGAAGAAGGGAAAACACTAATGTCAGCTTGATTGAAATTTGCAACCCTAAAAAGTTTTTAATGGTAGGCATTCCATCTCCATTGTTTTTCTGTGGTGGGTCCACTTCAGCTTTGGATCTGCCTCATTCTTTGGTTCATGCCCTAAATTGATATCTCCAAATGAATGGATAGCATGGATACAACACATACATCATGGTGGAGGCCTACAAAAACTTGATAACATCACTTCTATAGCAAGAGTAGCTTCACAACTTGGAGGAGGATGCAGATTAGCCACTGCCTAATACCAAATTTTGGCACTAAAGTAATGTTACTAAGTTCTATGGACCCCACCATGATATATGTGTTGTATCCGCACTATCCATCCATTTAGAGAGATCATTTTAAGACATACCCTTCTTGGAACCATCATTATGTTTATTTGAGATCCAACCTGCTCATAAGTTAACATAGACATGGACATAAGTAAAACAGAAATATAAGCTTGATTGAAAACTTCCTTGGCTCAAAGAAGTTTTTAATGGTAGACATTTAATCCCTACTGTTTTATGTGATAAGGTCCACTTAAGCTTTGGATCTACCTCATTCACAAAATGATCTCTCCAAATGGATGGATGCTGTAGATACAGCACATACATGGTGGTGGGCCCACAGAACTTGCTGATGTCACTTCAGTAACAAATTCGGTACTGAATATGTAAGTAGCTAATCCGCATCCTACGAGCTGCTGAGTTCTCCAATACTTCACTTGTAGAATATATATCTGGTTCGTTGATAAGGTAGAATACATCATGATCATCATCTGAAATGAATATCAGGCCCATCCATTCATCTATCAGAAGGAAATATGAATGAAGGCCAATCAATTAGTGGGTTAGCCTGATTTTTATATTAAGTGATGATCATGGGTGGGGCCCACTTTTTGCCTGGATTGGATACGTTGGCAAGGAATCAATGGTTGTGTCATCACTTATTATATATACAGCCGTTACCGGGACACCTTGGTGTGCGTTACCCTTACGGTGGGGCCCACCTTGATGTTGTATTGTATATCTACACCGTCCATCCATTTTTCCAGTACAATTTAGGACGCCGGTCCCAAAAACTAAGCAAATCCAAATCTCAGGTGGACCACACCACAAACATAGATATACAACACATTCATCAAGGTGGCCCCACAGGCAAGGGTTACACCTAATCCGTACACAGGTTGGGGGAGTTCCTGTAACCCAAAGCTTTGTAGGGCCACT
Organism: Magnolia officinalis; assembly: GCA_021015155.1. Lineage (NCBI taxonomy): Eukaryota > Viridiplantae > Streptophyta > Magnoliopsida > Magnoliales > Magnoliaceae > Magnolia > Magnolia officinalis. Next base: position 10,083,580 of record JAJHSJ010000017.1, read on the forward strand.
GCTATGTCTGCGTGGAATCCATTTCATCTATCAGTTTTTCTAGCACATGTTAGAGCTTAAATATGAGGCAGATTCATGACTCCAAATACCCACCTATGAAACCTCTATAAGGCTCACCAACTTCCACTAGCAATACAGTAAAAACACATAATTTCACAAGGATATGGTGGTCACGGGAGCTCTGATAGTTTCACATAATATTCATGATAGGGCTGAAAGTTGGGTGGGTTCAACTCGACTAACCCGACATTAGGTTAGGCTTGGGCAGGATGTATCAAGTTCGGTCTCAGGCTTGGGTTATACAAACACCAACCCGATAAAACTTGGGTCAGGCTCGCGTTGAGGTCTCAGTTGCCCAAACCCGATCAATATATAAGTTTCTTACAAATAATAATTGAGTGCAGATCATTTGTGTTGAAGGCACAAAAAGTTCCAATGCTGTCGGGTTTCATTGGTCCACGTCATTTGGATAACTCAAGCTAACAAGTTACACTGGATTTCTCTCTCCCAAATAGATTTCTTGGTACACAATATGACTTTTAATGGAGTAGTTATCTTATATTTTAGCTTGTTTTGTTTAGAAAAAATAAAGTTCTTTATTATAAATAAAAACATATATAATAAAAAAAATCATAGGTATAAAAAATAAAATATATATTGAAAATATAATAAACTAATGTAATAACAAAAATATTAACATATATCCACCCGACCAACTCGTTCGACCCGATTGAGCCCACTTGGGTTGGTTTTGGGTTGAGAATTATGAACTCAAGGTTGGGTTGGATTGGGTTAGGGTTAAGGAGTAAGAACCTTGGGTTGGGATAGGGTTGAGCACCAACCCGACCCGACCCAACCTGACCCGACCCAACCCAACCCAACCGACTTTCTGCCCTAATTCCTAACTATGAGTTATTGTAATGCAAGGTTTGGTGGGGTCTACCATGATGCCCGTGTGAAAATCCACTCCATTGATTAGTTTTTTCAACTTATGTTATGTTGAGAGCCTAAAAATGAAGTAGATCCAAGCACAAACAAGCAACATCACAAGAAATAGTGTATATTCCACCATTGAAACCTTCTTCTAGCCCACATAAGTTTTGGATTATGCTAATATTTGGGAATCTGCTCATCAATGGTTTGGATGGCATCATGGCAAGCCCCAAGAAGGTTTCAATAATTGTGGTGGAATATACATGAAATACTCAGGCAGCGCATGATGCTTGATATGCAGCCACTCTGAAATGGCACTTTAATTCAATAAAATCACTAGATTGTGCAGTTCACTGTCGCTTAGTCACAATCTAAGTACAGATTGATTGAACAATCATAACCACTGATTCCTGAGCTCTTGATTTCTGAAATAGGACCATCAGATGCTTTTCATTTTTAACCGTCCAATAAATGTCCACTAATCTAAAAAAATTCCACTATTAAATAAGCTTTAACGTTTCTTTGCAATACATCTGCACTGGGCACCCATAATTTGGACAGTTTAATATGACCACACATGTATGCTATGTGTCCAATTTCTAAGTAATATCTAAGTGCCTGCGTATCATCCATCACAATCTGCCAGAGTATCAAAGTTTTTTCTCATATTAATTGTTAGCTACAATGTAATTCAATGCAATAGGTGGTATATGATCATTTCTTTTGTTACCATATGCATTCCTTTTCTATGCATCGGGGCTTTAGCCATTGAACCTCGGCCGTCCAGCAATGTTCCAACCGTTTATACAACTGATAACTACAAAAATCTTCAAAACTAGAAGATATTATCAATGGCCCTCAAATGAATGGTTAAAGAAATTCATGTCCAAAGAAAAAGAGCGAAACGATCAAGGATTGAAACATGGATAAAACACCCTGCAGGCGTATTTGCTGGAGTTGCATGCAATGCAATGCCCTTAATGAATTGCTTTGATATCCTTCGCCCAATGAGTGGGATTTTAATAAGGAAATTTTACAAAAAATTAAATTAAATTAAATAAATAAAAAGTAATTAATTAATAATTTATATTTGAGTACTTTTTTGAAAGGTTTTCAAAAAGCTACCTCATTAGAGGTGGGCATCGGGTCGAGTCAGACCAGATTGGGTCCAACTCGACTCGATCCGAAACTTTCAATTCCTGACCCGAACTCGATCGGATCGGGGACCGAGTCTGGGTCCTCTGACTCGATTCGATCCGTTGTACTGTTGGCCTGACCCGAACCGAGTCCGACTCGGTCAGGGAAACCAAGTCGGATCGGGTTGGGTACGGTTCGGATCGAATAGTTTGTTTCAATGGTAGACGTTCAACCCCCACTACTTTTTGCAGCGTGGTCCACTCGATCTTTAGATCTTTCTTATTTTACGGCTCAAGCCTTAAGACTAGCCCGCTAAATGGATGGACATTTGGATATAACACATACCTCATGATGGGACCCACCTAACTTGTTAACGTCAATACATCAATCAGTCTGGTGCATTGGTACACCTATCAGGCTGCGCTTCAATCACGTACAAAGTTGAGAGGGTTACGGGTAACCCTCCCATTAAAACATTCATGATCATTTTTTAGGCCCACCGAGGTGTGGTTCACAAATCCAGACCATCCATTATGTATGTCCCACTTGGATGAGGGGTCAGACCAAGTTTTAGATGCATCCAAATTTTAGGTGGGCCCCACCAAGTTCTTTTATATGTTTTATGAATGTCTTCACATGATTTTAGATAGTATGGCCCAGCTGAGTTCCGTATATGGCTGATTTTTAGGATATCCCATAATTTAAAGGGGACCCATCAAATGCACGGTGTTGATGTTCAACATGCATCATGGTGGGGCCCACACAGCTCGACCGCATAGAACCATTCCCTTTTGTCCGTGTTAGAGCTCGGTGCTAGATGCACCTCAAGCCATGAGCTGAGAGAAGGGATTTGCTACTCCCCTGCCACTGGCCAATGGCTAATCGTCGGTGTTATGTGGACCCACCATGATGTATTTATTTCATCCATGCCATCCATCTAATTTTCTAGATCATTTCATGGCATTAAACAAAAAATGAGGTATATCCCAATCTCAAGTGGACAACATTACATGAAATAGTGTTGAATGAATATTGTATGGATCAGGTCGGATCAAATCGGATCGGATCGTTCCGGATTGACATTGATCTGAACTCAATCCGATGAACGGTCGGATTTGACTGGGCCAACTCGATCCGGCCCGATCCTGCCCTTCGATTCGGATCGGATCCATTGGATCGGGTCGGATTATGCCCAGCTCTATACCTCATTAATCAGTATTATTATCATTCAACTACATCAGTTTACATTTAGCAAATGGGTTGGGTGCTTGAGTAAAACTTTATTTTAATGTTTATGTAAAATCCACCTTGACCCTGGCTATGTCAACTTAGGAAGTAGATTTGCTGGTGTACCACACACCAGCTATATAGTTGGTGTAGATACATGTCGTGCGAAGACGAGCACTGACGCACCTCGAGCTAGAGTTGTACGAATAGTTCAAAGGAGATCAAAGTTACATGGGCCCCACAATGATGCGTTTATTATATCCACACCATTCATCCATTTTTCGAGATCATTTTAGAGCATTAAACAAAAAATGAATCATATCCGAAGCTCAAATGGACTGCACCGAAAATAGCAGCGAGGATAATGATTTTCATCGTTAAGAAATTCATAGGGCCCACCATAACTTTTATTTTCCATCCAATCTGTTCATAAGATCACCCCCAAAAGGGTTTCAATGTTAGGCGTTCAATCCCCCACCGCTTTTTGAAGTGTGGTCCACTTAATCTTTATATCTGACATATTTTTCATCTCAAGCCTTAAGACGAGTTCGCAAAATGGATAGACGGTTTTGGATATAACACATACCTCATGATGTGACACACAAAACTTGCTGATGTCAATACACCAGCTATATAGCTGGTGTGTGGTACACCAGCCAATCCGCTTCCGTCACCATATGTTAGGCAAATGGCCCAAAAATCAAGGCCACTTGCAATCATTTGGACTACATGATTTGGAAATAGTGTTCAAGACAATGATTGCCCTCCAAATTATTTCACCTAGTATGGCCTACCTAAATCATGAATGGGCCTGCTTTTTCGGCCCAAAACCTAATGGTTGTGGTGGATTTCATATAATCAATACAATTACCTTGTAAAAATCAAAGGCAGATGTATTTCTCCCTATTATTTTTATAATAATCGAAAATTTTTCATGCAAGAATAGGTAACAACCGCACATTCACTTATGTAGATTTAACTCTTAAATTTTGTTGTATGCATAAGTACACACATTAATACAATTATATGTATACATAAGGTCTATTATTACATTTTACACAACTCAATTGAACTGTATATCTTTAATCACAGGACCTAACTCGTAAGATCCATCGTCCAATTAAATTTCATGTAATACCCACTAGTTGTACTGCCCAAAAATGACTCAACAACTCACTGTTCGAAATGGACGAACCTATTTGTATGTAATTCTCATTGGTCATGTCTAGGGCTATTTTTGGAGTACACAAACAATAGAAAGAGTAGTCAACTCCCAAGCTTGCTACAACTGAAAAATAAGTACAGTAGTTGTATCTACACTCCACACAGTGTATCCTCACAAAAAAACCGTACAATCTAACCATTGATTTCAAAGATCAACTGTAAATTTACACCCAAGCAGTCCTAGGAACATGACCACACATTTGATTCATGAGTACAGGGTAATTAGACCGTTGGATTTTAAAATAGACAGTCGAACTTTAAGATTAACCATATTATGCTATCATTAAGTGGTCCTGCATGACCAGTGGTCATGATTTACACTATGCCTAAGATATCCCCACATGTGATCTGGAGTTGCAAGTGCCTACACGTGCGTGTGTTCAAAACTGCCACTGTCCCGCGTGAAATAGTTTCAAACGGTAGTTTCTTTTTGTTTTTCCACGTTTGGAAATCAAACCCGTCTACCATCCTTAGGGAGCACTATCTCTAAGATCTTACCCATCCAACTAGCTTATCATAGCCGTTTGAAATTGAAATCAGAGACTTTCCAATGAATGCGGTCCACTCGTCCTTGTGACGTACTTAGCATGTTTTTTAAGAATGTAGTAGAGATAATACATGATCTTGGACTTGGTAATGAGGTAAATCAAACTAGTAAAGTCTTGGATATCCTGAAAGAGATGATGCAAGGGTTAACCAACTCTGAGTTCATCGATGTTGGTCAGCTCCTCAGTGGAGACAAGAAGCTTACATCCTTCTTTGTCAATCTTCAACTAGAACACTGAGTTGAATGGTTAAAGAAAACACTCTGCGATGCGGTTGGAAATGTAAGTGGTGGTTGTAGTTGATGGGTATTGTGCTATATTTATTAAACTTTGATCATGATGCTTTTTTTTTTTTTTTGGACAACTATACAGTACCTACCTAATTTAGGATTATTGAATATTATAGACATTTAATAACCTTGTTTATTTGGTGTGTCTTCTGGATCAAATGATGGCGGATACGTTTTGTTTGTCACTCATATAACACATGCTATTGGGTATGTTAGCCACAAATACTACCGTCCCCCTATATCTAATGACAGGGGACCACTTTTATCCACTGCCGTTGGGTATTCATTTATATTTCTATAGATCTGGAATCTTCTTCATTATTCGAGTAAACCAAATCATTCAAGTATTGAATTGAGATCGACAAGATGATCACCATAACACAATCACACTGACTTAATAGGTAACTTTATCAACACTGAGATCATTTGAACATATTTATGTTTAGGCTTATATGTATGTGATTTGTATACACTCATTATACTTCCATGGTCGACATGTGAATGTGGATGGGTAAGGAAAAATATTACGTCGTACTTGTTGGTTGTTGAGCGGGTGTATATTTTTCTTGGGATGAGGCGCAGTTAGAAGTTGAAGCCTACAGCGGCAGTAAACATCGATCCTTCAAAAGAATGGAAAGATGCGACTGCTTAGTGGAATTCTAACTACACTCATACGACTGCTCTACGGGCCATAACAAGTGAAAATTATGATGGATTTGTAGCCCCATGCTGTGATGAGGCTGAAATACCGACTTCATCAACCTCGTCAATCCAACATATGATCCAAGCCAGGGTTTCTAGGGCTTCGTCGACGGAGGAGGCCCCCATGTCAGTTGGGGATAGAGTAGCCACAATTGTCACTGGAATCCTAGTTATTTTTTTCATTTTGTATATTGTTATTAAGCTGTAGATACTTCCAAAGTCATATCCATTGCTGCCCACAAACTGAGTGAAATTTCCTTGACAAATGCACTGTTTGATGATGCATAAAGATGGACTGACTTCCTAGTTGGAATAGTTTTGGGAGTAACTTTTTGTACTTGTATTGAATTACTCGCTCTGATTGATATATATGGAAATGGGTTGAACAGGTTAATGCATGTTACATATTCGCACCACTGATATCTCATTTTGAACTTGAATGATAGTGTATCGGTTCATTTTCAGAAAGGGTTTAGGTGCATCGGCTTAACGAGTATGGGTTTATCATTTCATATGTCTTATTCACTAGCTCTTTTCTTTTTGCATGTTTAAGATACTTTGAAGGAATTGAATCGTGCATCCATGTATTTATATTTATCATTGATTTTTACCCAACTGTATGAACAGGTTCTAACTTATTACAGTTTTCAAACCCTCAGTCGTCTCATCACATGCTAATAACATCTGAGCCCATGCTATCACCCAATGGCATTGGCCTGTAAGTTGGAAAAATTGTACCTGAGCCTCTCATTTGATATCAATGAAGAGTCCTGAAAACTGCATTGGACATGTCTAACAGAGAGTACTTAGTAATGAAATGCAGGAATTGATACGAAGGGAATTCAGGACCTCCTACATTGGATTAACAGGTCAAATGTCTATAGTAGGCCTAAGAAGTGATTTGGACAAGGCCTTTCAATATATGGCATGCATGTGAAGCAGGTATAGCGTAGTGCCCCTCCCAATCATGGCGTTATTGTAGTATTTCCACTGTGTCAGGATCAAGTTGTTTTGCTAACAATCTCATCAGTCTGTTCGTTGTCTTTGCTTTACAGGAGAGGGAATTGGAAGTGTTTGTTTTTTTTGAGGAGATGGCTGGAATGTGCTTCGGTTGGTGGAGTGGCAATCTAGGATTGTAGTTGTCTCTGATGTTTACCTGTGCTTGTTTAATTATATTACATAATTACAACTGTTAGTCGAAATGTAATATTCCAGGTAGTCTTTATCATGGTGGGTTGTACCTGCACAATGGCAGCTTTGATCCATTGTGTCTGTTGTAAGGGAAAATGTCCCTGTGCTGGAACTAGTTGGGACAAAAGAGAGGAATTGTATGCAGTTGAGGACAGATGTGGTTTGCTGAAAGAGGTTTTTTAACATGAATTTAGGACCTAAAATTGCAATTATATCATTTGATATTACACGCGAAATGGATCTATGGTGTGGATAAAACCTCTGGATTTTATCTATAGATACTAGGAGCCTATGTCCGTTCGCGGCATGCTCGCTGGAAGGCGGTCAGACGCAATGGCCAGATGGAGAGGTGACGCAGGGAAGGACGTGAGGTCGAGCACCGTCTTCCTCAAGGGGATAACTATTCCGAATCCACGAAACTTCTCTGGACTCCTTACAAAGACTTCTCAAATCTATGAGAAAGAAAGCAAGCAAAATAGAAAAAAAATTCTATAAAATTCGAAATTGATTAATGAATGAATTAAATGAGTTCACAACCCTTTAAATAGAGATACTAAGCAATGGGAGAGAAATCATAATCAAACTATGACTAAAACTCCTAGAATTCGCAACTTACTATTTATAGACGGTCATGATGTCTACTAGTGCGCAAGGTTTTCGGCCAAAAATAGTAAGTGTCCTATTTGGCTTCACCAAGCTGTTCTCCTAATTATTCTATGCACTTCTCGCCTTGGGCGCAACTCCTAAAGCCCAATGAATGAAGAGTTATAATCAAACTAAAACTTATTATTTATAGTAAAAACGGAATTAAAATAGGGAAACGACCGTCGATCTAGTGGTATTTCGCAAATCCGGCTTGTGCAACCCGGCATAGCAGGTTGGGTGGCTAAAGTAGCTCATTCTACGCTAAAATCATATATTTTACACCCGATAACTCATTCTGGATTGCGAGATACGCCCGATTTAAGGTCTGATGGTCCGGATCACTTCTAATATTGACCGGGCCTCTTCTGATCCATCTTAGCCATGAAACTGTCCGTGACCCGCTCTACATCAAGAGGTAGATGGGAATCACTGTACCCATCCTCCTTAACCCAAAGTCTTCGCGTGAACCAAACACACCCGCATCCACGTCATGTTGTATCTCAGTAAATTCACCCATTCCAAAAACTTGTTGGATATTTGGTTGAATTAAATAGACTTTAAAATCGAGAACCAAAAAAAAATTAAAAGTTTTGAGAAAGAAGAACTTATTGTATTGAGTCGAGGCGTGACTGAGTCACTCGGCTTGAAATCGAATTTGCTCCCCTTGGACAGCGTCCCAAGTGCAACAGGTTTCCAGAGCAATCGACCTCCAGGATACAACGACTATGACCCGGTCCCAGCGGTGCACTCACTGTACACGGGCTCGAACCACTTGCAGTTTAATCCGAAAGTGCTGAGTTGACACGAAAAGGCGCAAGTGCGAGTACACACTCGCAAATAAAGTCCCGCGAGTACCCATACACACACACCCACGCGAGTACACACACACCGCACCCGCACCCGCACCCACGCCCAGCCCGTCCCGTCCCGTCGCGTCGCGCAAGCGGACTCGGCTCGGCTCGGCTCGGCTCGGCTCGGCGCGCGCGGCGCGCGCGCGCGTGTGTGGTCAATGGCATAGATTAGAGCTATTGGCATAGCCCCCCCACAGGACCAAATTCACATGCCCCCTGAAAGGGGCACAAGCCCTAGGCAAAAAGACTATCTTATATACAAGATAGTTTACTTTGTCAAATCCGATGTGGGACAAAACCCACAACACAAAAGTATCAACTTTCAAATGTGGAGGGAAATCACCGAAAATTTGAAAATTCAAATTTTAATAATATTTTAAAACAAAATATAACAAAACTTACACATCCTTTCCTATGGACTAACATGAATCCCATCAGCCATCCAAACATGACCATGCACAAATCCCATATAGCTCTGAAATCACTGGGGTCATCCAAAATGACTTCATATCCACTACAAATCCACGACAACCCCTGACGTGTGCAAATAATTGCTTTTATGTAATTCCATACCATCTAATCCTGCGGAATTCGATGTGTCAAAAAACAGCCCTAAGTAGACAAATGCACACCAAAGGTCTGGCAATTCTACAAAATTAGTGCATGGATTTTATGAGTTTTATGAAGTACTAGAAAAGGCAGGTACTAATGCATGCAAAATTGAGGTGTTGGTCAATACACGTATTGACTAAGTATTCTGTATGTCTTATCTCAAAATGAATATTAGTGATCAGTTAATCATTTTATTTAGACGTTGGGTTTATATAATTGATAGTAGAGACTATTCTTAAGCGTCTAATCACGAAGAGTTAGCTTCTTCTTTTTTTGGACATGAAGAATTATTTTTCTTTGAATTTGAGTTAATTTTTTCTTAAATTAATTTGAATAATTAGTTTCTTTTGAATTTGAAGGTTAGTTTTCTTTTAAATTTGAATTGAGTTTTTTTAATAAGGTAAAATATAGGTGGTTATAAAATATGCTTAAAATTTTAGGAAATTCTTGTATTATTATAGATTGTTATGCGTTGTTAGTAAGATATCTAGAATAGAACTTGTATGGAGATAAACTAAGTAAATATCTTTATGATTATCATTAAAATTTTGAAATTATTAGAAGATGTGGTTCTCTCTCTAACGAGAATGAGAGGTTTGAATTCTCTCCCTCTAATAAGATTTTAGTCCTTATTCAATTTACAAGTCCCTTTCTGTTATCAAGAATAACAGGATTGTTACATTATTCTTAAATGTGAACCATTAAAAATTTTCTTTTCAATGGTCCACATTCATCCTTCAATATCAGAGGGTAGAATTATCAATTCAGTAGGAGTTTTGGATGGTAATCCAGACCGTTGATAGGTTGTTATCTTTAGTCAGTACAAGTGGAGCCCACCATTTGGTGATATCCGGACTTTTCATGTAATAGTCCTCACGTGATTGGGCATATACCCATTTCAGCCTTTTCTTCCTTTGGATTCCAACTTCCGCTGAGTGTTTGGTGAGCCACAAGCATTACATAGAGCACCATTTGAGCTGTGGGCCCCACCAATTCGGCTCATATCAGGGACCCCACCAAGAAAAATACCCAAGATTGGAAGATCCTAACTGTATGATATTTGGCCTTGTTTTTAGTTGAATGTGAGCCGTTGCTGTATTTCCTCCCTTAACTATCTATTTATGGGCTGCCTATTGAAAGGTTAGGATTCTTCCAACCCAGGTCATTTTTCATGCCTGAGATAATAACATTCAGGCCCATAATATGGGCTTTTTGGATCAGAGAAAAACCATTGCTGATCTGGACTGTTGCCAAATGGACCACATCAGAAATAGGGAATAGGACAGACCCAAAAATCTCCAGAATGGAAGATATATATTAACCCTTATATCTTTGGCCCATTTTCCCCATTGTCTGTGGACCATTTCTCACTCTTTACTCATCCTTCTAAAGACCAATGATCAAAGCGTTACAACCGTCCAATCTGAGAGTTTTATGGGACAACCCATCATCAGTGGGGCCCACCCTATGAACGGTCCGGATCGCCAAACCCTGCCACCCACATTCTCAGAAAACTCCACATCTTGCTGTGGCCCAGGCACCCATAATTACTCCTAAAACCCAAATACACAACTCAAAACATGAAAGTCCAAAAAATTCTAAAGGGTGCGTTTGGCTGCACCAAATATAACCAAATTAGATTGATTAATCACAAATTTTCATGATATTTGTTGCAACCAAACGCACCCTCACCAAAACTGTACCACAACAAAAGATTCCATCATGGGTGACCACAACCAAAATTCCATTATATGTAAATTTCTAACCTGGTATCATCATCCAACATAAAACTAAAACCCAACTTCTACAACTGAAATTCTAGAAAACAGGTGCACTACAAAAAAGATTATGAAACAAAGGAACATACACAGAGAAATGGTGTATAGCCTCCCATCCCTTTAATGCCATGCAGAAGCTGATATCAGATTCCTATCCTTCCAACCCAAGAGCATGGCTCCATCCTTCTCTACCAATGTGTAATTCTCTGAATAGCACCGTAGCAGCGATCGTATCACCGAATTGACATACCCGCTCAGCGGGAACTGCTGGAACCCAGCCATGCTCAGCCGGGACCGCCACTTACCAAGCAACTCGTGTCGTTCAATTCGGTCCTTCGCCTCGCAGGCAATCACATTCACAATGTCCTTTGCCAGGCAATGCTGCTCGACCTTGATCCTCTCCCGGCTGTCCCGTGGCAATGTGACGTCGATCGACTCAAACATAGCTGAGTAGTAGTCTAACGTCTCCTGGAACCGCATGAGGAATGGAGTCGTGTTCGTGTTCGACTCCTGCTCGACCAGCGTGGTCACCTTGGGAGAGAGCGACTTCACCATCCGGAGCAGCCCGTCCCGCGGGTTGCTCACGTCGACACTCTCGTCAGGCGTGTGGTGGAGCTGGAGCGTGAAGTTCACCGCAACTGCCTCTCCGGGCCGCACGTCCAGCATCTCGCGGGTCACAGCGTCACCAAAGACAGGGACTGCGTGGAACTCAACTGGGATATTGAACTTCTCAGACAGGGCAGCCAACTTCTTACCCACTGCCTGTAAGCCATCCCCCCGGGCATACCTCGCAACGGGGTCGTCAATTCCAGTGATCCGGACATGGGGCGGCCCACCTGGCCTAGCTGCCAATGCTTGGAGCAGGGTGACCCACTGGGTCCCCATGGCGATCTGGAAGTCGATAATGTGCACACGGTCCTCATTCCGGAATGCTTCGGCGATCGCTCCATTGGCAGCCATGTAACCGAATTTGAAGTATGGGCAGATTTCATAGAGAATTTGCATGTATGAGAGCAGTTCATGGCTTTCAGGCTCTTGGCACCTCAGCGCTCGATATATGTTAGTGCCGGAGCATTCCAGCCTCGCCACCAGCCCTTCCAGCATGTATGCACCCAACCGCTGGATGGGTTCACCACTGATGGAAACAGCACTCCTGGCCTCGGGAAGTAACTTATTGAAATCGTCCATCCGGTTATCAGAGATGGCCCGCGCGCACTCCATCAGCAACTGTTTCACATCGACGAGCGGCCTGTCCTGCAAGTGGGTGTCCATCAATCTCTGACGCTTGTCCCGCTGGACCCCACTAATCATTTCTCGATGCTTGCCTGCGACGAACAGCTGGGTCTGAACCACAGTGGGGGCCTCTTGATGGAGGTCATGGCTATGGGCCCGTGATCTCTGATTTGAAGTTTCCGGCTGTTGATTCTCAACAAAAGTCGAACTGGGTGTGCTCACTTCGTCAGTTTCAGGGCCCATGAGAGTCGTCTCTAGTTCATGGAGGGCATGCTTCATGCTGCAAATCGCATCGTGCGTGGATGATCTACTGATTGAGTGATTGTTCCGGCCCTCTTGAATGTTGGCAGGGGATGCTTGAAATGAACTGTTGATTTCTAATGAGCGGTTGCCAGAGGGGCTGATATTCAAGAAGTTTTCTGTGGAGCTGTACTGCTCCTGGCTGTTGCTCAATGTAGAGAGCGTATCGAAATCGAAGTGAGTTAAAAGAGGAGAACTGGGTGAGCTTCCCGAGTCAAATTTCATGGGCCGCAGCATCCATTCAGAGTGTAACAGAGTGCTAGCCGGAGCGGTTGCAGAGGATATATTCGTATTGGGTGGACCAAACCTGAACAGCTGGTTCAAATCCATGCTACAGGGAGAGCATGGGTTGTTTGTGACAGCCCGATCTGTTAAGTGAATAAATGACCTTTTTCTTCCCTGTCTTTGCTCAAAAAACTACCTCGTATCTGAAGATTGAACAGATTCGATCCGCAATGAAAGACTCCTGCAAGGCGAATGCACTAGATATCATACAATGAACAATGATCTGTTGAGAAAGCCTAACAATATAATATTAGGAACGCAGCACTGTGGGGCCCACCTTTGGTCAAGGTTAAAAACTGGATCAGAGGATCCCATCTGTTGCAACTTCTCCAAAGATCACATAGGTCTGGAGCTGGCCCACCTTCCCATTAAGGTGATCTTCGGGCAAAGTGGGTGTCCCCTCTGATCCAACAGTTAGGTCCTTGACAGAGGTAGGGCCCACAGAATTGTTCTTTGTAATATACCCCTTTCAATGATCACCTTGGTGTATTCATGCAACCATGGAATTCTTGAACTCAAAAAGTCTACCTTCTCTACTAATGGAAAAACTATTCTCTACTAACCGAAAAACCATGCCATGAAAAACTGCAAATCTAACTAATGAATTATTTGAGTAATCTAGATGTTAGCAGCATATGCAACCCAATGCGGAAGAAGCGCACCAAATCGTTATTCAACCTAAAAGAACATCCTCGTTATTCAACCTAAAAGCAGATCCCTTGTAATTTTTGGCTTGAATCCTGCTAATAGGACACACAGGGACTTGAGGATGCAAAGTTGCAAACACCAACATGCCACGCATTTGTGAGACCAACACCATTCATCAGGTGGGTGCCACCGTATCGATATCCTGGCCCAAAACTTCAGCCAGTCCACTTGACAGGCGGACCACATGTGCATGGTTAAAAGAAACAACCATGGTGCTAAAACTCAATGACATGACTTGAAACTCGGCCGAGTCAACTCGACTCCACAAGACTCAAGACTCGGCTGAGTTTCGAGCCAAGTCTGATGAAAAATAGTTGGGGGTGACCTGGTCAAGACTCAACAAGACTCGTAGAGTCAGCTCGAAAGCTCAGCTGGCTTGAGACGATGCCGAATCCAAGCTACCGGTGCACCAGATAACATGCTTTGGTTTTGGTCTGGATATTTATGTACTTTACCAGTTTTCAACCATCTTAAAAATTTCTCCCCACGTTTAGTAATTCAAATTTTATTATCAAAATATGGACTCAAGCCAATTAAAGACTCGATCGAATCTTTGAGTTGACATGACCCAGCTAGACATCGAGTCGAGTCAAGTTTTCAAGTTCTTAAAACTGGAAACGGCCGATCTCCACATTCAACATACATATGCGGCCCACCTGATGAGTTGAACAGATTGATATTCCCAATTAACGGCCCAAATCTCACACAAGGGAAAAGAAAAAACAAATTCAAAGTGCCTAGCATGATACCATAAATAAATTGAAGAAAACAGGTGTGCACATCCACATGCATCAATATATAAAGATTGCTGAATGCATGCTAGACTCAGTCTACAGCATAGTTTTAAAATAATGTCCAATGCATATCACATTGACCAATAAATATCAGTCATTTGACCAAGCAATTTTATGCATTTTTCTAATACGAACTGCCCATACTTAACTTGAATTAGTCAATTCGGCAGATCTTCCCCATAATGTCTCACAATGAATCCGCGGGATTTCGAGAAGAGTCTCTGAGAAACTTGCTCACGGTACTGACTGATTATGACTCGACCGGGCTCGTTGAGTCCGTTTGCTAACTCAGCCAACTCAACGTGACTCGGTACAACTCAGGCCAAGTCACTCGGCTGATCTCGTAAATAAAAAGTGTCATTAGGGCTTTTTTGAACCATTAATCTCATGCTAAGAAAGCATGAATGTTAACCAGTGCGCTGCACATTGGTACCTTGTAAATGCTATTTTATATTATAAATACAGGTTTTTTTTTTTTTTTTTTTTTTTTTTTTTACAACAATCATATAACAATTTTAATTATTAAATGCTGAGTCAAGTCGTCTAAAGGAGCCGGAGACAAAATCCGAAAACCTTCGGTTGTCCAAGACCAGAACAACGATATTTTCTTAGATTTAAAGAAGAGCAATTAAAACCTCCATGCAGATGAAGAAATGGCAGAGAAATATGTCTACAGCTGTTGCCCGTTTCCAGCATCTGTTTCTTATCTTGGTTTGCTTGATTTCAGTGAATTTTTTGAAAATTGTTCGAAAACTATACAGGTCCCCAATTTCACTTAATCTTTTTGCAAATCTTCATCAAAACCTTTAGCATGTATCAGACGTGGAAACAATCCACAGAAAGAAAAGAATGCTTTCCGCCAAAATGATATTTTGTTCATATCCAGTAGTGCTTGAAACAAATGAAATTTGTTCTTGGGAAAGAAACATTAAAATAAAAAATTTAAAAAAAATTTAAAAAAAAAAAACCGATAATCCACCCTTTTGGGTTCTGTTTCCGTGCCTGCCCAAAATGCTTGGTCAGTACAAAACAAAGCGACCCCAGCAACAGATTCAACCACAATCAATTTTGAGATACTACCAAAGACTGCCCGAGTCATCAGAAGCAAAAAAGACAAGAAAGGAAGACAAACTAAAAGCTAGTTTACAGCCGAAATAATATTGGAACAGCAGGATTATGTAACGAAAGAGCAACCTAAGTAGATGATTCATGAGATGGCATTCATAACAGAAGTAACAAAAGAATCTGAAGTACTGGTTTGGCCACACCTTAAACTAGGTTATTCATGTGGGGTCCCTACTCTATGGGTTTCAACACTTGAGGTCATAGGTTCAAGTACCCATGTGGTGGGTGTGGGTGTGAGGGTGTGTGTGTAAAAATTAAAATAAATAAATAAATAAAATAAGCTATTCATGCAAGGAGAGATTGACAAGGCGCTTTACAGCAAAGGTGCTAACATGGCACATATGTAAATAAATAAATAAATAACAAAGAACAAAGAAAAACAGCCAACGATCAACCCAACCTGTGACTTTAGGTTATCTATAACCATAGTACTAAAACTCGGTGACTCAACTCAAAAGTCAGCCAAGTCAACTCATTAGATGAGATTTCGAGCTGAGTCGCTTAGAAACTCACTCGCAAGCCTGACTCGGTTGCAACTCAACAACATTCATCGAGTCGGCTAAAAAAATCAGGTGAGTCGAAACAACTGGGCATGACTCGACTGAGTCACTCACACCATCAGCCAGGAGCTTTTGTTTATATATATGGACGCTAAAGTTGTGCTTTCTTTTGCATTTTTATTTTATTAAGCTTATCTCTTGCCAACAATTTTATAGAATTTGCCATCGAACTAAATAGTTTAAATTAGTTATTAAAATATTGAGTCGAGTCAAAAAGACTCTATCGAGTCTTCAAATTGACCCAACTGAGTTAGAAATCGAGTTGAGTTTTCGAGTTTTTGAGCCCTGTCTATAACATTAGGACTAATACTGTCTTCCTCACATTTCATTTTGAAATTCTACAAATATCTTCACCTATATAACTTGAAATGATTATGGAAATCATCCAAGAAAAGGGGAAATTACATTAAAAAAATAATAATAATTCATATATTTTCATGCAAATACAAAACAGAAAATATAGTGCATACAACTCTGTTCTTTCTTTTTTTCCTTGCTGTTTTGAAATTTTCCTTTTTCCCTTTCTTGTCTATGATCATGAAATCAAGACAAAAATATCCAGTACTGAATGAAAATGTTTTAGTTATCAAGCATTCAATCTCCGTACATGAAGCATACATGGACAAGATCCAGACCATTTAATCTCTTGGGCCCTATGCTGATTGACGGTGCTACAAAAATGACAACAGTCAGGCGACCCTTGCCCCTGTTGGGATGATTTTGAAGGAATGCTGCAAGATCAACCGGGCAAAAGACTTTCAATTGGAAATGAGGATCATCTGACCATCGCGATTTTTGGTGAATGGCCCATCCAAGTTACTACTCACAGACCAATGGTCCAGATTCATGATTGATAACTAAAGATGAGGTCGGATCTTCAAACAAAGCTTTGCAGGTTAAGCTTAACCTACAATGCAATGTATGGAGCCCACCTAATGCGCACATGACATCCAATCCCCCTCATGTTCTCCATGGCACCCAAAAATCAAGTCAATCGAAAAGTCGTGTGGGCCAGACCATATAAAATCATGCTGAAAACCTCTAAAATAAGGTGGCATGGCTAACCATGTAAAGCCTCTAAAATTACGTGGCATGCCTAGTAGGGCGCATCTTCTGAATTGATTGGATGGTATATAAAAACATGGTGGGCCCCACACACACAATTGGGGAGGTTTTCAATGGTTCCATCCCCAACCCAACTTTTAACTGTGGTATGGCCCACCGTAGTTTTGGACTGGCCTGAATTTTGTCCGTCAAAGAGAACACGAGGGTGCAAACATGATGGATGGATTGGATGTCATTCACATACCACGCTAGGCCCCACACATAAACTTTGTAGTAATCCTGTCTCAACTAACATATTAGCTATTAGCACTGGATCCTTTCCCCAAAATGTTAATGGTACACAGGTTTTTTAGGCCCACCCACCCACATGTTGAACCCCACTGCCCATCCACATGCGTGCCAAAATGGCACACGTGTTTGAGATCTGAGCTTTCCACAGGCGGGCCACCACATACAAAACAATCAGATGGCTAAAAACGTCTCTAAACGACTCTACCCATCCATTCATTATGTACACTGGCCAACCTGAGGAATGGAAGGGCCTTTTTTTAGGACAGGATACTTCAGCCACCCCAATGGAAAACTCAGATCTCACACACTTATGCCATATTGGCACATGTGTATGTGAAGGGCTTACACACGTGTAGGCTTTGTAAGCCCCAGGTATACAATGATGAACGCGGATTAATCCACGACCTTGGATCCAGCTAGGTGGGTGCGACCCTGACCGTGGGGCCTACATCGATGTATGTGTTGTATGTCCACACTGTCCATCCGTTTTTCCAGCTTATTTTAGAGCATGGTCACAAAAATTAAGCAGATACAAACTCAGGTGGACCACATAGTAGGGATTGATATCCCACCATTAAAAGCCTTTTAGAGGCCAAAAGTGTTTTGTATCAAGCTGTTATTTGTATTTTCCCTTCATCTAGATCTGTGTTACCTTATCAACAGCTTGGATGGCAAATAAACAGTAGACCCTAGTAAGTTTTTAATGGTGGGCGTTCAACAACCGCTTTTTTCCTGTGGTGTGGTCCACCTGAGATTCGTATCTGCTTCATTTTTTGTACGGTGGGGATATACAATGCATACATCAAGGTGGGCCCCACTGCCAGGGTCGCACCCACCTGGCTGGATCTTGGCTCACAGCTAATCCAAGTTCTACAATGATAGCCCGAGTTCAACAAATAGCTACAAAAGTTACACTTTACCCCTCCAATAAAAAGAACTGAGCTCTCTTTCTAATTTCAGTAATTATATAGTAGAACTTCGTACTATTGCATTACCAAAAAGAAGAAACAAAGGGTGGATCAATCAATAATGTGGTGTAAAAAAAATTCTAAAAATAGGAAAAAAAAAAATTCTACTAAAAAGCCTACAAATGCAGAGAACCTTACTTTCCTCTCTCATTGTAAACTCCCAATATATATATATATATATATATATATATATATATATATATATATATATATATATATATAAAATTTCAGAAAATTACCAAAAACCCAACAAAAATGATAATAAACATTACATTGGAAAATCAGAAAACTACTATAAAAAGCAATGAAAAATCAAACCCCGTATTTGAGTTTTAGAAAATTAACAGAAACCCAATTTAAAAAACAGAATTCAAATTCAAATTCAGGAAATTACCGAAAAAACCCAACAAAAATATAATAATAAACATTGCATTGGAATATCAGAAATTACTATAAAAAGCAATAAAAATCAAAACCCTGTATTTGAATTTCAGAAAATTAACAGAAACCTTGTATTTGAATTTCAGATAATTAACAGAAACCCAAATTACAAAACAGAATTCGAATTCCAATTCGAATTCAAATTCAGGAAATTACCAAAAACCCAATAAACAAACATGCATCAGAATTCCAAATAACTACCAAAACCCAACAAAAGAAATCCAGTTTTGTGTTCAAATTTCACCAAATTACCAAAAACCCATATACAAAAACTGAAACTTGCAATCGAATTCGATGAAATTACGAAAAACCCAAATCAGAAAAACCCCAAATTCAAACAAAAACCAATCATCTCAAATAATACATGAAATTCAAAGAAAAATCACAAAACCCACTCCTTAAATTCCCCGAAAGAAAGCCAAACACTCATATTCAAGACAAAATCCAATAGACAAATTACTGCTTTTACCTGAAAATCTTCTGAAATCGAACTCCTCTTTTGCAGTTCTTCTTTCCCTCCTCTTTCTCTATCACAGCAGGGGCATTTCAGGAAGTAGAAAAACAGGAAAACGAGACGGAAAGTTATAGCTGCACCTCACCTGCGCTTTTATAGACACACGCAGGCCACTTAACGGAAAATTCCTCCTTAATCTAACAGCCGTTAGTTTTAACGGCAAATAGACAGTCACTGACAGCGTATTTGACGAAAAGTGACGGCCGTAGGTTTTACCGCACCGACCACACGTAAGCCCGACTTCGTTTTGCGTCCTTCGCGACTCTTAAAATAGTATGAGTCAACATCCACTGGAACCCACATTCTAACATTTTTCATACAATTTCATCCGTCCATTATTTCTTTAATACAATAGATAACTTTTTTTTATAAAATCACACATCATAGATGATCCCATCCTTTGATTTTAGGTTAAAATATGATTAATTAAAATACTTCCGTATTATGGTTACAATAATTTGATCAGAATTATTTTACCAGTTTAAAATATAAAAAATATTTTACATAATATGTACAGTTCGGATTATTTTAAAACTCATCATGTAATCATCAGTGTCTTACGACATACGATGGATTCTCAGTCGCGACAGAGGTAAAATAAATTCCGTACACCTCATACATAAAACATAGAACGCGGCGGGCTTTGTATGCGCTCCACACCATTTATTCAAGGAGGAATAATATGGTACGTTGTACCGCATCTTTAAACAGTACACATCCATTTCATTTACCTGCTTGTTATCCGATGATTCGGACCGTTGATCTGTTGTTTCCACGTGGAAGGATTATTGGTCGTTGATCTCCTTCACGATATGATCATAAGCTTTTAAGATTTTCCCTATAAATATACGGTTAAGATGATAACTAAAACAGTGGTCGTAATATGCGTGGCTGGGATTATCACGTGAGGAGATTTTTGGTGAATTTTCCATCCACGGTGGGCCTTATTAGATCAATGGTCTGGATTTCCAATCCATAGACAGCACTTGTCAGAATTAAAAACCTATGCATGTTGTGTAAGGATGCCTGCTAAATACCGTATAAAAGAGAGTTACTCCTTCGGTCTCCCACGTGATGATTCCGACCGTCGATCTAGAAGGTGGCCCCACAGCGGAAACTCTTTTTTTCATTTTCTTTTTATTTTCTTACACACGCACACACACACCCCCACACACTCACGCTAGAGTCACGCTAGTGGAATTTCACCGCATATGGGTACTCGAAACATTGACCAAGTGTTGAAACTCCTGCTGAGCAAGAGTAAGGACCCGTTTGCCCCTCACAGCTTCTACAGACTGTGAGTAGCCGTAATTAATAGATGAACGATCCATATCATCCTTAGACGGCCCCACACACACACACACACACACACACACACACATATATATATATATATATATATATATATATGAGTAGGCATTATATGTAAATTTTTAAAAAAAGATATTTGTATAATTTAATGTAGGGATAGTTAGACCAATTTGAGCGGTCCAACTACTTGTGCGTGTGATATATATATATAAGGTACTATGCACTCGACCTCACGATGAGCTCCCGTGAGGTCGAGCTGTGTGGACCCCATCGTGATGTGTTTCAACCATCAACACCGTGCATTTGGTGGGTACCCTTTAAATTATGGGATATCCCAAAAATCAGCCGTATACGGAACTCAAGTGGGCCATACCATCTAAAATTATATGAAGACACCGTTAAAACATATAAAAGCACTTGGTGGGGGCCACCTGAGTTTTGCATGCGCCTGAAACTTGGTCTGAACCCTCATTCAAGTGGGACACACATAATGGATGGGCTGGATTTGCAAACCACATCTCGGTGGGCCCTCAAAAATGGTTATGAATGTTTTAATGGTGCACGGCCCCTCTCCACTTTTGTATGTGGTGTGGCCCACACAAGTCAGGGATTGAGTTGATTTTTGAGACCTAGGCCCACGATGGAATGGTGCATCTGACTGATGGGGTAGATGTTCGAAACGCATCACGATGGGGCCCTCACAGCTCGACCTCATGGGACGGACTCGTGAGGTGGAGCGCATAGTACCTTTTCCCATATATATATATATCACGCACAAGTAGTCTTCAATTTCTCTTTATCATTTAGAGGCGGTCTAGACTGTTTGAATCACGGTCCCTTCCTAGATAAAGCATTTCCCCAAGATCTACCGAGATGCCGTATCGCATGTAACATGTGAGGAGTGGAGTTGGACATCACGTGACAACTTGTTATAAATTTTACTATAAAAAGTATTAAGTTTAACTGATTTAAAAGCACTTACAGACAATATATGGGGAATTTATTTCTGGCTAATAACCAGCTACTGAAATAATGATTGAAATGACCATGACAACTGAAATGATGATTTTTATATGGTAGAAAAGGTTGTTACAGTACTAACTGTTATTTACACGGCGCAAGGTAAGGGCGTGGATTAGTGTGGTAACTAGTTAGTGAGTGTTACAATTTCCATAGGGCCCACCTTGGTGATGTTATGTATATCTACTCCTTCCATTCGTTTTTTCGGCTCATTTTAGAACTTGGTTTGAAATATTGAGATTATTCAAATCTTAAGTGGACCACACGATAAGAAATAGTAATTATTATGGGTAAAATGAGGCTAAAATAAATGTACAAGACAGATGAGTTGAGCAACCGGACTCAATCGCTATGGATTACTTGAGGGACGAAAAATCATCCCGACCTTTTGTGCCGGCCAATGACTTTGGAGGTCAGTCTTATTTGTTGACCTCAAGAGATGGTATCGACCTTAGGTACCTTGGTTTCCAACCTCAGGTACGACCTCGATCTAAGAGGTCGACCTCGAGTACCAACTTCAACCTTAGATATCGAACTCGGCCTCGAGTACCAACCTCGACTTCAGATATCGACCACCAGCTCGGAATATAAATACACTTACAATATATAAAGATAGGATTACCCTCTGAAATCTTCGCTGAAAATCATGCCGATCAAAGATATTCTTAAAGTTATAGTCCGACTCCAATACAGGTCCCTCAAATCAACTCAGATACGTAGACCGCCTAGAAAGCTTATAAATACACCCGTTCTCATAAGTAAAGGTATACAACAAATATCACGATTCTACTATGCGTACTGTGAGTTAATAATCCTAACTTAGGCATCGGAGGGTTCCCAGCCTTAACCGGTGCCCTCAGTGCATTCTCTTGTTTTCCCTTAATTGCAGGTACTTAGCGGCTAGAAGGAGGTGAGGCAAGATCAACCAGATTTTTGCATCAACAGTTTGACGTCGTTTGTGGGAACGACATCAAAGTCATTTCCATCTCATTGAGCTTCAGCAATGACGAAAGGAAGGAAGAAGACCTTGGCGACCATCACCACGATAGCTCCCACGCCAGTTTCTCACACGATAGTCGAGTAGTCAACAGATCTCCAAGGTTCGCCTTCAGAACACGATGCTGACTCTGTTCTTCTAGCACCTGTTCATCAATCTCGAAATCAAGGTGGTCAGCATGTCTCTCTGAAGAACTAGGTCGAAACCTTAACCGGCATTATGAACCGGTTAATCCATATAATGGAAAGGCAGAACAACCCCCCCCCCCCCCCCCCCGACCACGGACTAGAGGCAGCGTAGCTAATCCCCGCACCAAACGAGTAGCCTGAGGAATTCTCTTCGAAACATCATACCAACTATATTCCGGCGGTTGCTTCAAGTAGGCCCTACAATAGAGCTGGTATACTCATCTCCCTAAAGAATCAAGTCGAGGCCCTGACTGACAACATGAATCGAATAATGTGCATAGTAGAACGACAACACCCCCTCCCCGACTAGGACGCGACATCGGGAGCAGTTTCTGCCCAGTCTCAACCTCTATAACCGCCTCACGAATCTTATGTAGTGAGGGATCGACCGGCATGAAGCAAATACATCATTACGCAAACCATGAAAGCAACTGATCTTGCCGAGTCTGATCTGCGCCACACCCTGGAGAAGAAGAGACGTAGAAAGGCTCCCGAGGCCTCAAAAGAAAGTGAAGTCTCATGAGAAGCTGAACTTAAAGAAATCCGAACACAACTCGACGACATTCAACAGGCACGTTGAGCCCGTGGTCCGACCTCCGTGGAGGTCATGCTTGAGGAAGCCAAACCACCATTCACTGACGACATCATGGGGACTCAACTCACGTCCAAGTTTTAAATGCCCCAAATCGCTCCCTACTCTATATCTGAAGACCCAGTCGAGCACCTCGAGTTTTTTAGAGCCTGGATGGAGCTTCATAACGCCTCTAGCCTCATTATATACTGAGCATTCTCCCTAACTTTATCGGGGATGGCGTGGAAATGGTACGGACACCTGAAGCTGAAATCCATCAGTTTTTTCAATCAACTTAGAAAAGCTTTCATTATTCAATTCATCGGTAGGAAAGACAAGAGAAAGTCATCAGACCCACCTCCTTATAATCACTCAGAGGGAGGACAAACTACTAAAAGACTACGTGATCTATTTCAACACTGAAGTTGTCTAAGTCTATGGTTATTCCGACCAGATAGCTTTGGCCATCATGGTGGTCGGCCTTAAACAAGTAAAGTTCCTCTTCTCTATTGGTAAGAACCCCCCGAATACCCTCGCCGACATACTTAATTGACCTCAAAAATATTCCAATGTCGAGGAGTTTTTTAGTTCATGAAGAACTACTCGAGGAGGAAACAACTCGACTAAGGATATGAAGCAAATGAAAGAAGGGGAACTATCTACCGCTAACTCCAAAAGAAAGAAAGAGGACGACCAAGATCAAGACTAGCGTATCAACTGACATCCACAAAGTCGCTTCCATCGGTACACTTTCTTAAACACTAAGCCGGAGCAAGTACTTGAAGAAGCTAGGCTGAGCAAGGAAACCTGACGACCAAGTTGAATCAATCAACCGAGCTCAGTAATAAGGCTTATCATCCAACCCCAACCTACTCGACAAGGGCGACCTCCATTCTCAAAGGGAAAAAGGTGCTCGGGACACTGTTGTTGTTTTACTATCTATTATGCTCATGCATTCTACGATAAAAGAACTTCCATAGGTCAGGGAAAGAGAATTTCTTTTAATGATTTCTCGACTATCCGAACTACATGATCGATTATAAGGACTTCCCTCAATAAAAGGGAATAAAGTCATCCACTGAGTTCTACAATGAAAGAACCTCTCCGGTTCAGGGGAGGAGAATTTCATTCAAAATTCAATTGTCTAGCCTACGCGATCGACTACGAGGGATTCTCTCAATGTAAGAGAAGAAAGTCCACCACTGTAAATTCTACTATGAAAGAACCACCCCTGGTCAGGAGACAGGAATTTCCTTTAACTCCCAACTATCTGAGCCGTACGATCGACCAAAAGGAATTTCCTCAATTTAAGGAATGAAAGTCCTTAGTGTTCGGCCTACTACAACGTGTACTATTTAATGATCGGCCTATTGATTCTACCGTGCATGACCTATCATTACATGCTCGACTTCGTGACTAGAAAATCACATGTTCGATTATCGTATCTACTAAGTCATCATACACAACCACCACACATAAAGGCAACAAAATCGAGAGACATACATGGAACGAGCTGACCTTCTCATACATTAATTCAAAAGTTACTTTTTGAGCTAATAAAGTATAGAGCTCGGAAGTAGGAGGCTAATGTTATAGGTAAATGTAACGCCCTGAAAATCGGGGGTCGAGCATAAACTCAACTCCCGAGTTCCAGAACATCACTTATGCAACAAAATGAATGATGATTGAATGTTGACTGTATTCGTGCATTGAACATGAGTGAGATTAAGCTAAAACAGCATATCATACTCCAGAGACAGTTAAGTTTGCAAGCGGAAGACTGTGATAGATAGATAAAATATATAACTTATGATGAGTCTCCAGAGTGTGATAACATTACCAGGTTAAATAAATACAAGTGCAGTTCTAAAATGTACCAAATGTGAGGAAGTGTAATGCCTCCTATCCCATGTACCATAGCCCCGTCAATACAATATCAGGTCTTCATTGACCTGCCAGAGAGATACAGATAGGAGAATTCCTCCTATCATCATAGAAGTAGTCCGGCTCTGCTTCACAAGCATCGCCACCACCTGAAACTCAACAAATCTGGTTGGTGTGTACAACACCGTCCTGTAACGTGGGAGTGAGTGATCAACTCAGTGGAACAGTAAAGCATAGGTTAACATGTTATCAATTCAATCAAGCAGTAATGATAAAGCAGTACAAATCAAACAATTCTAACTACTCTTATTAAATGCGAGAATGAAATGACATGATGTTGTATGCCCTTGCCAAACCACCCTCAAGCAACATCATCTTACGTTCGCGAATGCTTAACTCCCTCAGTGCGCCACATTTACAAAGCACATGCGGTGCGATGATGCTCGTGATTACCAAGTTATTATTAGTCCATTTCAACCAGCAGTATTGGGAAACTAAGGTACCTCCCTCGTATCATTCCCAAACATGATCCATTCTAGGGTCGTCAATCCTAGTTAATTTCATACGATATTATGGTTCGAGAAGCATAGTGAAGGCATCGCAAAGGGCTCGTCACCCGTCAGCACGGATACAGATCTCACCGTATGCGGCTCAATTGCTGACCGTTAGCTCGAGTACAGGTCTCACCGTACTCGGCTCAATCACTAGCCGTCAGCTCGAGTACAGGTCTCACCGTACTCGGCTCCACTCATACTCTAGTTGCTGTGAAAGACTCGTCGCCAATCACAGACCCTTGGAGTATACTCGAAGATACTACGGAGGACTCGTCGCCCGTCAGCACGAGCACAGGTCTCACCGTACTCGGCTCTCGCCGTAAGTATCGACAGCTCGAATATAGTGTCTCATACCACCATATTCGGCTCACGAGTTGGTTGCGCAATGGTCACTACGGGGAGGCACATGGCCCCAGCGTAGGCCGACAGCTCGACCACGGTATCCCATACCACCATGCCCGGCTCATGCGTCTTAGCGGATCAAGGTACCATGGTTAAAAGGGGGTTTCACTGGTAAGTTTGGTACCCTAGGTTCAAGCAGTAGCGTCCAAACAGGGTGAACATGCATAAGGCAAATCGGGTTACTTGACGAGCTCGACTAGTACGATCGCCCGTTGAGCTGCACGACATGAAGTGCATAAACAACTTCGTGTGGCCTAGCCACTGCCGACAGGCAACGCCCGACTCGAGTTCGTCGAACACATCCCACGTGGCAAATGAATCTCAGCCACGAGTTCAATCTCGTTACCGATTGCCTGGGCCATAATCATAGCCCCAAACACAATCAATTGCAGAGAGATAAAGCAGTAATGGATCAAGATTCAACTCATACAATCAAGATCAGGTATTATCCGTTTAGGGCTGCCAGGGCTGTTGCACGCACTCGTTGCTCCGCTCCCCCATCACCCATGACGGATCATACAACGTAAATATAAATTTAAACATATGCATTACATAGTTAAAATCATAAAGCAGTTGAGCATGTTATGAATCACAACACAAGCATGCGTTTGTACATGTTCAATTCCTAATCACACAACTATCAAAGGAGATCATACACATAGTTAAAAAAAAGGTTGAGAATCATATCTCAACACCCTTATACTTTACAATTTGCTAACTACTACTCATTCAGACATTTCAAGAAACACTTAAACAAACATACATCAACATACACGACATGTGTCGATCACATAGGCATTAGGCCAAATCCTTTCACTGGGGAGTTGCCCCAATCATAACACGCGTACACCCACGACGGATAGTCATGGCAAGCAGGGATCCAAGTTCCATATCCATTCAGTCATTTCCACAAACACTTAGGCCACACATTTTAGCATATATAGTGTATATTGGCCGTGGTGTGACTTAGGGCAAATCCTTTCGTCAAAGGGGGGTATCGCCAATACATCAATCATGAATCCATGACAATTAGTCATGGCGAGCACGAATGAGAATTCTATACTCATTCAGCCACTTTCACAAACACTTAGAATACACTATTACAACATACATGGTGCATGTTAACAAAACATGTATTAGGGCTATCCTTTAGCCA
The DNA here is from genome assembly GCA_021015155.1 of Magnolia officinalis. Taxonomy (NCBI): domain Eukaryota; kingdom Viridiplantae; phylum Streptophyta; class Magnoliopsida; order Magnoliales; family Magnoliaceae; genus Magnolia; species Magnolia officinalis. Next base: position 10,111,082 of record JAJHSJ010000017.1, read on the forward strand.
AGCAAGTATTTTATCTATGTATAATATATTACTACAGCAAATAATCATGATAAATACATATCCAAAATTTATACGTATACAGTATTTTCTAGAATACGCAATTTCAACATACATAGCATTTACAAGTGGACATGTATTACGGCGATTCCTTTCGCCAAACTAGTATTTTATCCATATATAGTATAATCATACATTAAATAAACATGTCAAACATTTCTCCAAAAAAAATACGTATACGGTATTTCTACGTATACCTAGAGTATGTGAAATTCCATATTCTACAACGTTAATCGAAACAGGAAACGGAAAGCACTTTGTACATGTGCAATTGCATGCAGATCATGAATCTATCATTATCTGACATTGAAAGCGTTGAAAACCCTAACCTATGCACCTAAAGTCCGCACCTTTTGTCGTAGAATCGTAACGGAGTTGATAGGTTCGCTAAGCTTCCGTATTCGGCAGTTTGGCAACCTAGAGAACGAAATAGGTTAGCTACTTCACAACCTACAACAGTCTAAACCCCAAAACAGAATAGGGTTAGGGTTTCTTACCTAGAAACGACGTCGGAAACGCCGGAAAAGCGTCAAGAAAGGGATGGTGCAGCCCGTGTGGTGACAGGGAACGATGGCAGGGAGATTCTCCCACTTCTCCCTCACTTTCTCTCTCTTTTCCCTCTCTCAAAACCCAAATTCGTATGGCTGCCATGAGAGAGGGTTTAAGGTCCTTATATAGTCTCAAAACTCACCAAAATAGACTCCTGTTCAAGGGTTACTGCTAATATAGGTATTTTGTCACTTTTCCAGCTCAAAAGAGAGGTTCTGGTGGCTCTCCTTGAGCCAAACGTCAGACTTAAGCTCATCACACATGGATCTATGTGGGATTACGTTTTCGACTCGATCGGATTCCCAGATCGCACGTGGCGGACCACTTTCAGTTCAACGGTCAGTGGGCCACGATCCGAAATTCCAAGTACATGTAAATGTTCCTGAAATTTTTCTTAATCCGAGGGTGTAATTTAGTCTGATTCTGACGGTCTGGTTGCTTAATACTGATGCGCAAGCGAATGGTGTCAGATCACTATTCCAGATATTTATTTTGGAATGGGAATAGTGTTTTTCACACTCCCTCGCTCCGGATCCAAACGAATGGCCGTGGGACATCGGCTGGACCTGATTTTTGAGATGATTGTCAAGCCCAGCGAGGCGGTCCTAGTTCCTTAACTTCGTGTTAATCGGACTTCCGATGTGCGGTCTAGACCTAATACGAAGTTTCAAGTCATTCCCGAGAGTAGCTGGGAAAAGAGTTTGGTTCTAAACTTTAGGGTAACCTAGCGTCAATGATGCTGCAAGTTTTGTGTCTTGCAGATCGTATTTAAAGCGATCCCAATGGATTTCATGGCTAATCGAGTTTTGCACTTAGTTAACTTTGTTAAATTTTTAAAGGATTTAATCATAATTGTTTTCTGGTTGAGATGGTACTTAGGCCTTTGTAGTTTGTATATAAAGTGATCCAAGTTTTACTACTTAACTAGTTTAAGTTAGTGTCTAGAGCGAAAGTGCTTTAAAAAATTGAAAGCGCAAGGTAGTGAAGGGTGGGATTTGTGAAGAAAATGGTTTAAGACGGGATTTGAGGCTTTGAATTGAGCGTTTGAAAAGTTAATCAGGTGTTAAGATTGACCCAATGCCTAAGGATGTCTAATCCCAGGTTGGCAAAAATCCGAGATGTTACAGTAAAATAAGGCTAAAACAAATGTATGAGACAGATGAGCCGAGCAGCCAGACTCGATGAATATGGATTGCTTGATAGCCGAAAAATCACCCTGACCTTTTGTGCCGACAAATGACTTTGGACATCAGTTGTGTTCGTCAATCTCAAGAGATGACCTCGACCTCAGGTATTACCTCAACCTCGAAGGTCGGTCTTTGATACTGACCTCAGCCTCGGATACCGACCTTGACCTCGGGTACCAACCTCGACCTTGGATATTGACCATCAGATCGGAATAGAAATACACTTACAATATATAAAGATAAAATTACCCTCTGAGATCTTCACCGAGGACATGTTGATCGAGGATATTCTTGAAATTAGAATTCAACTCCAATACAAGCTCCTCAAATCAACTCAGATACGTAGACCACCTAGAAAGCCTATAAATACACTCATTGTCATGGGTAAATGTACACAATAAATATCTCAATTCTACTACGCCTACTGTGAGTTAATAAGCCTGACTTAGGTATCGGAGGGTCCCTGGCTTAACTGGTGCCCTTAGTACATCTTCTTGTTTTCCATTAATTGCAGGTATTCAGCAGTTCGCGTGAGAGTAATGATTGAGCGCTCAACATTAAAAACTTTCCAAGGCCCACTTTAAGCAGATCTGTAATATTTAATTATCATCTAAAATGTTGATATGGTCAAACAAAACTCAATGAAACGAAAAAATACAAAGATTATAAGCTTTATCCAAAACTTTTGTGACTTACAGAAAGCTTTTAATGGTCATTCACCACCTTTTTCTAGTTGTGTGGTCCACCCAAGATTTGGATCTTCTTAAGTTTTGGAATAACATCCTTAACTGAGCTAAAAAAACGAATAGGTGTCATGGATATGAAACATAGTCATCAAGGTGAGCCCCACATGGTAAGGGTAACACCCACTAAGTTGTTACTTGGGTAATGCCTATCTACTCCTGCAAGTAAAGTTTCTACAATAACACGTGAGTAAGTGGTTGCATAACATCTCTAATAACCACCCACTACAACGACATATGGCCAAATGGTTACATAACTTTTTAAATAATCACCCACAACAATGACACATGATGTTACACCCCAGTTCTGAAAATTTCAGTTCACTTGACTCAGTTGCCGAGTCAAGGGTATGACTCAATGTAGAGAGGGTGATATTATACACATAACTATAATGATCATCACAAATAATAAACTTAATTAATTACCATGCATCTAGTTAAGAGTATCAAGTATTTACTAGATAATATTCAACCCAAGTTCATATATCATTATTTAAAACAATAAATATATAATGAAAAATTCTTTATTCTTACAGTAAATCTCCAAAAGCACGCATCTCAAAGTCATCACTTTACACACAAAGACTCCACTTCTTTTTTCCGTCCTGAATGGTTTATCAATTAACAAAATTAGCTAATAGCCTAGCAAGTAGTTGTATGCATTATTCACAACATAAGCATGATACAAGTGCATATACAAGAATCATAGTATGTTACATTACTACATAGACATTTTCTAGTCCATAACTATGCACGACGTCAGGGTTGCCAACACTCACCTAAACAAAATCCATATAAGCTCAACACGTGTAGAAGTACTTTACTCACATCATGTACAAACACTGGCTTGAAGTATCTCATGTACTGTGTGTAACTATATAACTTAGAAATGAGTGGCCCACTCTAAAGATGGTCAAACTCATTTCTCATCCTTGACCATAGTCCAATGAGGAAGCCCTATTGGTATCGACTCAGGTTCTATTAGAATCTCTTTCCAAAAATTTAAGGAATAACTCGACCCCTGAATTATTTGGTATTCTCAGAACGACACATCAAATACAAGTCAGTTGCATACTTAAATAGATATTAACATATTATAAAAATTAAGAAAAAGTAAGCATATAATATTATACAATGCATGCGAAAAAATATATTTGTGATAGTGACTACTTATCCATAACGTTAATTCCTTATTTGACCATTTTGACTTTTTGATCATTTCCTCATTAATTTGATAACTGCACTTAGATCTACGATCCATATAAAGTTTCTTTTTTTCTAGTCATAATTAGAATACAAGCATCAAATTAATTTATTTCTTAGTTAATGTCCATTTTCTTAAAACACTTGTAAAAATAAGTAAAATTCTAAGATTATTACATTAGTCATCTAAATCAATCAATAAAGTCCATAATTTCTTAAATCTGAGCCGTAGATAATTCATTTACTATGTTTCTAACCATAGATCAAATATATTAATTTTAGTTAAATTTGACTTGGGACCAAGATCTACCTTAAAGATAATTGGATGTTAAGATCCATTCAATCCGACCATTTGTTTCTTTATTTTTTATGATTTTAGTCCAATGATACTTATTGGATTGGACCCGATCGTTGATTTAACGGTCCAAATCATTATTAAGATTCTTTCTCTAATTTCAACACTCCGGATATAGATTTATAAAATTTTCAATCCATATTTATACTTAATGAATAAGATCTTTGAATATATGATCAATTTTATGTGAGGCCTACTTTCGTATTAAGTGTCTATGATGGATCTTTCATTTACAGGATTATAACATAATATAATATATGGTAAACACAAATGATTTAATCTAATAAACATGATCTTATGATGGGGCTCACTTTTAAATGCTATTAATATTTGGGGTCCACCAAAGATGTATTGGGGTCAAACCACATATCTAGTTATTTTAAATAATCTAACCGAGTATTCAAATATCAAAGTTGAGATCAATTGGCCATGATAGTGTGGTTGGGTTGATTTCTTTGACATTTTTAACACATATGGTGCAACACACAATCAGGCAATAATCTTATCATGATTAGTCAACGGTATATAAAATTTTACTATAAAATAATTCACCCAATACATCAAGATTAGTAGTGGAGCCCATCTATAAAACACGTTCAATTTATGTGGAGCCTACCATCACATCGTAAGGTAAAGGTTTCACATCACAACAATTTTCTAGAATTACGCTTTATATGTAAGCTTAGTTACACATAGATTTACTATTGATCATCATGATCTTATGATAATGTTCTTTTAAAGAGATGTTAATTTCTTTATGTTAACCCACCATAATTCTAATGATGAGATTTTGCAACCAACTAATTCATTTATATTTTTAAAAAATCACAAAAAAAAAAAAAACTAAATAAACAAAAATTCAAATGTAGATGGAAAAAACCACATATATAAAAATCTTATATAATGGTGAGGGTCACCCTTACCATTCATTATGTCCACACATGGGTCCCATGCATTTGCCCACGTGAGGCAATGTGAGGGGTACCATGCATGTTGACCTTATGGTTAGCCCATATATAGTTCATTTCAATTTTACACTCTGTATGGGACCACTTGGATTTGATATAAAATATATAAGAAATATAGCACTTATTCGATAAACAGTTTGAATCATAAAGTAAGCTCACAGAACTTTTCTTTTCCCCCCTTCAAAGTGTGAGTGCTTATGAAGAGTGGTTTGACATGCCTTATATAGAAAAGTCAAAGCCCTTTTGCATCAATACATGCATAGTAAACACATGTAACTCTCATCTTAAGTGTGTGAAGTAACAAGGAGAAGTTTTAAGGTAGATAAGAGTACGTACAAACAATATATGTACATACGTGTCATGGAGATGTGGATCCAACAAGTACTGTCTCATTGATCTAAGCGCATGATTAGATTGTCTATACCTTATGCCCTCTTGTAAAAATGATTTCTTGATTAAAGCGATCATGTTTAATTATAGAAAAATCATAAGTGTTAGTAGATGCATGATGCACCAACTATTACACACATACGTTCATGTGAAGTATGGTGTATTAATCAATTGTGTACATTTATGCCACGATCATGTAAACCATACCAAAAACTTTTATATTTTATCACTATATCAAAATGAAAATTTTATCACGAAGTCATGGGAAATATAATTTCAAGGTAAAAAAATAAGTGTATAATACTATGGGCTATACTCAAATATATAGTTATAATATATATGAATAATTTCTACTAAAGTCATGAAATAAGAAGTTAGTATAATCTATTAGAGCCCACAAAGCATACTAAAATTGACAGTCCAAGAATTCTTAGCGTTAGATCTCAACTTTTTTATCTTTATTCGAGTTAAGAGTTTTATATGGTGTTGTTGATATTATGTCAAGGAACATATTAAACAATTGTCTATAAAAAGATCAAATTGTCCAATGAGAAATTCTCAAGATCTTGATGATACATTTGTCAGATGATAATTTTAATGGTAGATTTGAAAATTAATCAATTACTATTCAATTTAGATAGTTTATATCGATGATTCGTGGCTTGGATCGGTGATTAAATGAACAGATTGTCACAAATTTTAGTTTAAATGATTAAAATGACCTACTTGATAATCGGTTATGATTAAATGATTAGGAAATTTTTTTTCCTTAAAATTGATAGTATATTACATATGAAGTAGTTACGTAACTTCTCTAATAACCACCACGTGGCAAAGCGGTTATATAACCAACCCTCCAGCAACCACTCATAAAGTCTATAAATAAGAGAAGAAATAAAGACCCTACTTGCTAACACAAAAATTTAACGCAAAGCTGCGTATTTTTGTCTTTCATGGATGCTTATCTTTTTTAAAAAAAAAAATCATTTTAGTTTAATTTTCCATCGCTCATCAACATAGGCAATAACTTTTATTTTTAGCTTGTCTCTCCACCCTTTGTCTATATGATCACACTGTTGGATCGTAAGAAAGATTGTTCAATTTTGAACAGAATTATGTGGGGCTTTTCTATCACATGCCTCCACTGACTGTCTCACTACGAAGCTTGGTCTCCATTAAGCAAGAAACAGACTTTTGACCTTACCAACTTTCTTGCCTATGAAGCTCGATTCACACTAAGTGTAAACAGATTTTTGATAAATCTACCCTCCACCGACCATCTCACTTAAAAAATTTAGTCTCCATCGAGCGACGAATGGATAACTTTCTTACACCCCATAACTCTCTCGCCTACAAAGCTTGTTCATGCCGAGTGACAAACAGATTGTTATTCCCTATCACAATAAATTGTAAGTATGATTATTATGAGTCATCAATAAAATAACATTTTATCTTTTAACCATTTCTTTCATCTTTATTTGTTATTTTATTATTGAATTATGGTTGTAATCACGCAAATAGTGAAGTCTTTTCGTCTGAAAGGTAGAAAGAACTCATTTGAAGGACGAACATTTCTCTTCACAAATTGCCTAATCAATTTTTACAGGTGGCTGAATGAACAACTGAATTTTTAAATTCTCAGCCATAAATAATCAGTCATGGTTTCTATGTCTATCTCGATGGCCAAGGTTGACGGTGTTCAATTCAAATCTGGTCGCAAACGGCTTTGGCATACTCACGTACCATCTAACCAAATTTCGAGTCAAATATTATTTTGACATGCTCGATGGGATACACGTACAATTACTAGTTCAACAATATAATAATATGATTAGAAGATCTAAACAACTTTTTTTTTTGTTAGCTTGTTAGTACACCCCATTCTCAGTTCACACTTCATTATTAGCCACCCTCACTAGGGATCGATACCAAGACCTCGGTATTGAAACGAGGTATCTTTCACTCAGCTTAGCAAAGACAACGATCAAACAAGAAGTATAAGGTATGCAAGAAGACGTGCCTATAGAGGCTAAACCTCACGTGTACAAGCTATTTGGAACTGAATTTTCCTCCAATTCATGAGAGAATGTTATAGAAGCCTTTCTTAATGTAAAAGTTATGTAACCGCAGTGAAAAAAATAAAATTTGAATTTGAGATAGGGATTTCCTATCTTATCTCTCTCTCTCTCTCCTATCCAAACTTAATCTCCCGGTCTCTTATCTAATCTTAATCTCTTATCTTATATTTATCCATAATCCCTCTCCCTTTTATCTTTCTAACTCTCTATGTATCTGTCAACCTCCCTATGAGCCATTCGTTTTAAGGAAGGTGTCGTAAGAGGAGTTCTACTCCAACTCAAATATTAATCAAAAGACACCCTACTTACAACTGAGAAAGAGAGAAGACTGGTAGAAAAGTGATTTCAGGATGGTACTTTTATTCATTTTATAGTCGCAATGTCATATGTAGCCAGACAGCAGCTTGGATTAGTCCTTCAACCATCGTATACGCTTGAATAGAGATGATCAATTCTTTGTGAAAATAGTCTACTGTCGACACAAGGTATTTCTCTCTAAGAATGATGATAGATTTATATTTGTGAGATAGATTATTTATTATCACTTTTGGTACATTTGGGATTTAATTATTTGGACAACACAATGAGTGGGCCAGATTGGTTACATGATTATTGTGTTATCAGATCTGGAAGTATTTAATAAAGAAAGCTTAAATTTTCTGCGCAAGTATTTGTATCACTTGACGTAAAAGGTCGAGATGGGCCATCAATATATAAGTGGTTAGATTAACACCATTCATCTAATGTGTAGAAATAAAATATACCAAGACCTCAAAATTTTGGATGATCTAATCATCTAGTGGGCCACTCCAATCAATCATTTACTGTTTAATTTTGAAATCTAGACATAAATAAGCATATAAATGGTTTATATTAAAAATCTATGGGCCTCTTTGATTATTAACCAAGGATGGGTCAATAATGAGGGTAACTATGTCCATTGTGATAAAATGGACCTTAGATCCTTAATTGACGCAAATCTCTAAATTTTCAGGCTTATTATTCACTCCCCAAGTATAGAGTTATGATGTAGTAATAAACTCGGTAAGACCAAGGTCGAATCCATAGGGACTGAAACTTGTACGTAATCTGAAACTAACCAGAACTAGAACTAGAATAAGATAAAATCTAAATCGAGTGAATATGAGGGAATAATGGTGAATTTATTTAACTAAAAGTTGTGAAAATTCAAAGGTAGGAAACTAAGGTGCCAAGGATCCACTTATAGTAATCAGGGAGATCTACGCTTGATTCATGATCTCAACTGAACTTTGAGTCCTATCTTCATCCAGTTGGAAGATATACCATGAAAATCAAATCTGAACTTCTTTTGATCTAGTTTTTAAGAGATAAGACGGATGTAAATTAGAGTGAATTCTATCACAAAACCATGCCCATGAGACAAAGTAAACAACAAAATTAAACTAATCCACAACCAATCAGAGAGATGTATGAATGTCAGGAAGAGTTCCATCATCCAACCATGTCCAGGGGGCGATGGTGAACAACGAGGCTTCCTAATTCCATAATCGCAATAATGAAAAGAACATGCTCAAAGATATCGCGGATCCATTGTAATTTAAGACACAATAAACCATTGAAAATTAAAGGCATTCCTTATAATCAAACTAGAATCAAAATAATTCTTTAAACATGAATCAAAGCATGGAAAAACACCCCATCATGTTACAAGCTTCACGTCTTAGCCCTAGCTAAGAGGCTTAGCTCATCACAGACATGATGACACTAAAGATCTCTAAACAAAATTAAAGGAAAAGAAGAAAGAAAAAAAAAAACTAAGCTGACTAACGCCCTCTCCCTCCTTTGTGCACGGTCCCCAAATAGCCCTCTATCTTCTCTCTTCTCTCTTCTCTTTACAGCAGTAAGGAGGCAGTCGGTGGTGAGGCTGGAGAGGCAGTGGAATACGTTTTTATGCACTTATGAAGCAGAAAACGCAAACAACTCGCGTTTGAAAAGTTTTTGGGACAACTGGCCATCCTCATCTTCCATTTGGCCTTCATGGATTCCCACCTTTAGGAGCTTATGAACGGTTCAGATCACCAGTCCGATCATCGCCATGAGCGCATAACGACCACGAAATCGAACGATGATCGGATCTGCATTGCGTAAGGCGTTACGCAAGTGGATGCGCTGACCTCTGTGGGACCCACTTGTAGTGAATTTTTCATGGATCAAGGCCGTTCATTAGCCTCGTAGGGTCAATTCAGGTCATTGTTTAAAAATTGAGTTGAATCTGAGTTCTTGGTGAGCCACAGTGCTGATCAACGTTCATCGGCTCCTTCTTCTTTACTGAGCTTGTTCGTATGCATGGTTTCATGGAAATATCAAGCGTTTGGTCAAAATCTGCTCCTAGACGCAGTGGACGGTTCGGACTGCTTGCTTGGATCGTGATGGTGGGCCAGCAACGTCTCAGCGGACATTCGTTCACATGGATGAAAGTGAGGAGAGAGAGAGAGAGACTCTCTTGGATACGAAAAGTTGGGTCAAACCGACTTTGATCGGATCTTCCGGTCTGGTGCAACGTGATTGCGCACCTTCTATGCATGTGCACCCATGCACATGGGGTCCATCGTGATGTTTTTAAAACATCTGTTCCGTTCATCTGACTTGTATCCTCATATAATGGTTTGAGACCAAATTTAAAGCATATCCAGATCTCAGGTGGGTCCAGAATCAATGGTTTATGGGCTGATCTGTCCGTTGGGCCACTTCCATAGGGATCCAAGAGCTGAAATTCGACATGCACGGTTAATTTAGGGTCTCTAGGCCAGATATAAAGTTTCGAACCAAACGGATGGTGAGAACCCTATGATCTTGCATTCTGGACGAATTTCAGGCCTCTTTAGCATGACATACTGAAATTTCTCAAATCCCGGACATGTAAATTCTTCGATTTCAGTCCCCTTGAGTTCGTCCCTCGCCTTGGTGACTTCGGAGCATCAAATCCACGCTTTCAATACCCTTTTTCAATCTAAGCTTGTAAATTCACCTTGTAATAAAAACATGATTAAAATAGGCCATTACGCATTCTCATGTACGTGAAATCATGTGATAATTGGGGTCTAATATGCAATATTTGACCCTCAACACTTATCTGTGTATCAGCGATCAATCGTCAATCGAAGGTGCCGAATTTTATCTTCCGACCTATATGCCTTAAATAGAATTTTATCAATTTAAAGTTTGATCAATTGATGCATCCTCGATTGACGTCGGTCGATAGATTGATCAATCGTATCGATTACCAATTGTCTGGACAGAACCCCGAGTTTTGATAACCGAATCAAATGAATATATCATTCATGTAAACTTCAATTAAGTAATTTTTGAAGATAGTTACACGGTAGTTGACCATTTAAGGTGTTGAATCAAATATAAGAGTGTCAATCCTTTTTACCCCCACGTGAATATTTAGACCCTACGTATAGAACTTAGGCCACACGGCAGTAACACTTAGTTAGAAGGATCCTCACCGTTTGACCCTCACAGCTCCCATGCTCGGACTGTGAGAATCCATAATTAATATAAATTTCATCCTCATCAACGGTTGCACCTACTAAATGAACGGTCCTGATCATCATTAGGTGGGCCACACATGTAAAAAAAATATATATATTTTTAATAAGCTGGCTGGTTTTCTTGCACGCGTCTCTCGAGGGTGAAGTAGTCTTCAATTTCTCTTTATTATCCAAGGGCGGTCAAGCGATCGTTAATCTGGACCGTTTCAATCATGCTCCCTTCCTAGATGAAGCATTTTCCAAAGACCAATGACGATATCGCATATAATATCTGACCAGTGCAAAAGGTGGGCCCCACCATCACCTTATACAAAAACCATGGTGGTTATTTTATTCAGCAGGTGGGCCATGCTGTTGAAATCAATGGCTAGCAGATGGTCTGACTCCTTGGTGGCCTACCTGACGAGGGAAACGGATTGGCTACTCCCCCTGACACCAGCCCCGTGGCTGGTGGTCGGTGCTCTGTGGGCCCCACCATGATGTATATGTTTCATCCATTCTGTTCATCCATTTTTAAAGATCATTTTAGGGATTGGTACAAAAAATGAGAGGAATATAAATCTCAGGTGGACCACACCACATGAAAACAATAGTGAATGGATATCCACCATTAAAACCCTCCTAAGGCCTACTGTACTGTTTATTTGACATCCAATCTTTTGATTAGGTCATACAGGCCCAGATGAAGGGAAAAAACAAAAATCAGCTTGATCCAAAACTTTTATGGCCCCAAAATGTTTTTAATGGTCTACACTCATTCAACACTGTTTCCTGTAATGTGGTCCACTTTAGATTGCTATATACCTCATTTTTTGTCTCATGCTGTAAAATGATCCGTAAAAAATAGATGGACGGCATGAATGAAACACATACATCATAGTGGGCCCACATAGCACCGACCACCAGCCATTGGCTGGTGTCAGGGGGAGTAGCCAATCCGCTTCCCCTGACGTGTGGATCTTTCCAACTTCCTCTCCACGTGATCTGCATGTTGCGGACCACTATTTTAAGGGCTTCGATGTTCTACTGAAGTGACACATAAGCAGAAAATAAAAACTCTTCATTTATTCGAGTGAGTGCGTTCTGTCTCTGTCGCGACTCATGATCCAGCACACGTCGCAGCCCGCTGGGGCCCACGTGGCCAAAACCGTCCATTTCTATAACGCCACACATTCCAAATCACGGAATTAAAGGCTTTTATGACGGCACTAATGGTAAGGACCGTTCGAATCGGACGCTGACTGCGTCATACATTCGCGCGTCTCTGGCCACGAACAGGCAGTTTTGTCGGCGGGCCCACCATGATGTATCTTGTTATCTACACCGTCCATCCCTTCTCTTAGATCATTTTAAGTAGTGAGCACAAAAATGAGGCAGAACCAACGCTCAAGTGGACCACACCATAGATAACTCTTACATTTAATGCAACTTCCATTTAATGATTTGCTTATATAATGTTACCCAAATTTATTATTAGGTGGGTCAACTTCTCTTGATCTATGTCGTTTTTATGCACATACATACATTAGGGCTTCTTTGGGCGGTGGGATTAGAAGGGATTAGGTGAGATGGGATTAAAAAACATATTTATTATCCATGGCAGGATTGTACCTCGTTGCCCTGGGATAAGATTAATGTAATGCTTTGTTGGTATATGGTGGTATATTGAATGGATATACCCACCATCATTTGAAATTACTAACACATGTGTTATATCTAAACCTTCATTTGTTTTGTAACCTCATTTTATGGCATGGACCAAAAAATGAGGTAGATCTAAAAATTATGTGGCTACAAAGAAGTTTTCAATGGTAAGTATTCAATCCCCATTGCTTTCTATGGTAGGGACCACTTGAGCTTTAGATTTACCTGATTTTTTGACCCATGCTCTAAAATAATCTCGAAAAATGGGTAACGACTTAGATATAGGCCACACATCATAGTGGGACCTACACAACTTGCTAACATTGAATGAAATTAGCACGAACTGATGCAATTCCATCTAATCTAATTCCAAGCTTTTCCATTCTTCCCTAACGAACATGAGATGGAATTGGCACAGGACCGATGAATCCCATCCCACTTAATCCCTTCTAATCCCATTGCCCAAACACGCCCTTAAAATGATACGAGAGAAGGAATGGACAGCTCGGATAAACATTTACATCAATGTGGGTCCACCCATAGAATTGCATGTTCGTGGCTAGAAACGGATAGGGTAAGACGCAATCCATGTCTGTTCAATAATCCGCCTCAGCATGTGGGGCCCAATAGATGGGAACGGGGATTGCGTCTTAATCCCCGCCCATCTCCTACGGCAGGAGCTTTGAGCAGCCATTGTGATGTATGAATTTTAGCCGCACTGTCCATTCATTTTTTTCATATCATTTCATGAGATATGATCAAAATTTAGGCAGATCGTAGTTTCAAGTGGACCACATGGGAAGCAGCGATGATAGTGATTCTCACCGTTGAAACTTTAATAGGGCCACCATAATGTTTACTTGCATCCAACCCATTCATAAAGTTACATAAACTTGAATGAAGATTTTTTTTTTATTTATTTTAAAAAAAAAACAAATATCAGATCCATCCAAAACTTCTGTAGCCCCCCGTTTGGCCAGTCGGATGGGAAGGGATTGGATGGTATTGGAAGGGATTGGAAGTTAAATCCCAGGATTGACTAAGCGTGCCAAACAGAGTTGGTGATCTGATCTCAATCCCATGGATCTTAAGACAATCCACTGACAACACCATCATTACCTTTAAATCTCATCCAATCCACCCTAATTTGTTCAAATTTGCCTGGGATGTGTTTGGTTGCAGGGATTGGAAGGGATGGAAAGGTTTAATCTCGGGATTGGCCAGGCATGTCAAATGCCAAACAACCTGGATATAACAATTCCAGGATATAACAATCCCATGGATCTCAAGACAATCCACTAACAACACCATCATTACCTAGAAATCCATGCCATCCACTCTAATACCATTCAATCCCTTCCAATTCATCCTGCCAAAACATGTGGATCGGAAGGGATTGGATGGTATTGGAAGGGATTGGAAGTTAAATCCTGAGATTCGCTGGGCATGCTAAAAAGACAGGTGATCTGATCGTGATCGTGTGATACAATTATCCCATGGATCTTAAGACAATCCACTAAAAGCACCATCATTACCTTTAAATTCCATCCAATCCACCCTAATCTGTTTAAATTTGTCTGGACGTGTTTGGTCTAAAGGATTGAAAGGGATGGAAAGGTTTAATCCCGGATTTGTCAGGCGTGCTAAAGAGGCTCGATATAGCAATCCCATATATGTTAAGACTATCCACTGACAACACCATCATCACCTTGATATCTATGGATATAGCAATCCCATGATCTTAAGACAATCTACTGACAACACCATCTTTACCTTGAAATCCATGCCATCCCCCTTAATACCATTCAATCCCTTCCCATCCACCCGTCCAAATGGGCCCTAAGAAGTTTTCAACTGTAAGAGTTTAATCCCCGTTGTATAGTCCACATGTCTTAGATTTGCCTCGGTTTTATCTCATATCCTAAAATGATACGAAAAACTGAATAGACGGTGTAGATAAAGTTCATACATCAGGTGGCCACTCAAATCCCCTGTCTGTTCCCAGCTGGCGAATGGCGGGTGTAGGACGCAATCCGCTCAGTCGCGTCAGCCTACTCTGTCAGAGAAGTCGGTAGGTATCTTTCTTTTCCCAGACAGGAAGCATTTTGGTGTGGTGACTCCAGCAACACCCAGCTGGATGATGTTGAGCGTTGAGGGGCCCACATTGATGTATTTTTATATCCACGCCGTTCATCCATTTTTCTATATCATTTTAAAGAATAAACCCAAATATTAAGTATATTAGAACTTTGAGTGGACCACACCACACGAAACAGTGGGTACAATGATACCCACCATTGAAATCTTCTCACGCCCCAACGCCATGCTTATTTTACATCCAACACGTTGATAATGTCACGCAGACATGGATGAAGGGAAACATAAAATCAGAAACTTTTGTGGGTGCCAAGAAGTTTTTAATGGTGGGCATTCGATCAAAAATTTTCTTGTGGTGTGGTCCACTTGAGCTTTTGATATGCTTCATTTTGTAAATCATGCTCTAAAATGAGCTGGAAAAACAGATGGACGGCGTGGATAAAACATATACATAATAGTGGGCCCCACATCTGGGGCCACACCCAATCAGCTTCCAAACCCGAACCACCATTCTTAGTCATATGATTATACGCCCATTTTAATATTTCTTTTATTCAACGGTTGGCATATGTAGTCCATACACATTGAGGCCTGCGGTTTTGATGGCCTGGATTGAATTACATCCAAGCCACGTGGACGCCCAATTGGCAGTTATATTTTACAAAACAAAGATAGACTCACACCATGGGAAGCAGATTAGTTGCCTGCGGCCAGCATCACCCGCGATGGAAGCGGATTGGCTGGTGTACTACACATCATCGATATAGCTGGTGTGTGTTGACGTCACCAAGTTCTGTGGGTCCCATCATGAGGTATGTGTTATATCCAAACCGTACGTACATTTAGCGAGCTAGTCTTAAGGCTTTAGTAGAAAAATAAGACAGATTCAAAATTCAAGTGGACCACACTTCAAAAAGAAGTAGAGAATTGAAGATATACCATTGAAACCCTTTTAGCGTAATAGAAGTTTTGGATCAATATGATATTTGTGTTTTCCTCTTCATCTAGGTATATGTGACATTATGAATTGATTGGATGGAAAATAAAACGTTACAGTGGCCTACAATGTTTTAACGTGAGAGTCATTGTCCCACTACTATTTTGTGGTGTAGTCCACTTGAGATTTGGATATAAATCAATTTCAGTATCATGCTATATAATCGCCTCTTCAAATGGATGAACGGTGTGGATATAATAAATACATTATTTTGGCCCATGTAACTTTGATATCGATCCTTTAAACCGTTCATAATATTTGGATATAAATTATTTTTGGTATCATGCTATATAATCGCCTCTTCAAATGGATGAAAGGTGTGGATATAATAAATACATTATTTTGGACCATACATAATAAGCGTTCGTCTTCGCACGACACGTACCCACACCAGCATATCCACTTCCGATTGTGCCGTCCTTACTGTGGGGCCCACCTTGATGTATTTATTATGTATCAACACCGTACGTCCGTTTTTTCACATCATTTTAGGACATGGTCTCTAAAATGATGAAGATTTAAATCTCACATGGACCATGGTATAGAAAACATCGGTGATTGGACGGTCCACCGTTAAGGTTACAAAAACATGAAGGAAGGGAAGAAAACAAATATAAGCTTGATCCAAAACTTCTATGGCCCATTAATTAGTTATAACTTTTCCTATGATATGGTCCACCTGAGTATTTTTAGGGTTGCCCTAAAACGATCATTCAAAACGGATGAACGGCTTGGATATATAATATATAAATCAAGGTGGACCCCACACTAAGGGCTCCCTTCGTTTTGGGTACGATGACGAAACACGCAACCCAGTGGCGCACGCTAGCGAAAGCTGAACTGGGAAGCACTAATGTGCACGTTGTGCTGACGATTACGTTATCAGTGACACCAGCATATCCGATCCGCGTGCCACGTCCGATCTGACTGTTTACACTCGACCGCTGTTTTTACGTGGAATGCGATCCAAGAAGCTTCAATACGAAGAAAATGACTGCAGCGTGATGTCTGATTGTGACGCCACCGTTGAAATCCAATAGCCCACCTCATGTTTATTTCCCATGGTTTATAACGTCATGCTGACATGGATGATGATAAAATACACACATCAGCTTCATTCAAAACCAAGTTTTTAATGGTGGGCGTTTAATCTCTATCATTTATTATGCTGTGGCCCACTTTAGCTTTGACCTATCTTGTTTTTAGGTTCATATTCTAAAGTTAAAGTGAAAGTAGATATAAAACACATACATTGAGGAGATCCTGAGAGTTTATATGGATATTTTAAGCTATGTGGGAGTTACCATGTTTTATGTTTTATCTATGCCACTCATTCATTCATTTTTACATTTTACTTTAAGAGGTGCCGAAAATGAGGGGGGAGCTAAATCTCAAGTGGGCTATAATAGGGCATGGATTCATAATCCTTGAATTTGAAACACCTTGGTTTTAAATCTCTTGTTGTATTTGGCACCCTAGATTTAAAATCAACTTTAATCCAAAAGTAGTTTTATATATATATATATATATATATATATATATATATATATATATATATATATATATATATATATATATATATATATATATATGATGGTTTAAATTTAATGACTAAATCAACTTTAATATCTCTAATTTGACATAATGGTTATAATAAGTTGCTTGCCTTAAAATGATGAAATTTTATGTCTCGAATGGGCAACAAGCACAGGATCAAGTCTAAGTGACTAACCAACGATTTTTAACAGTTGATTTACATGAACAACTTTGGATGGTGTTGATTATCATATTAAAGTAATTATAGTGATGCAACTGATGATCTAATTATTTTGGGATATCATTAGTGGGTCATGTGTCAAATAGATTAATAGTCTAAGGACACACATGTTACACATGCAACTTTTGAAATGATTTTAGATGTAATCCAAGCTTTCACACTATATTTCAAATCCCTTCTTTGAGGAGATTTAAAACCCCCAATTATTTTATGTGTCAAACAACCAATCAAATCCCTTCGAATTCATGGTGCCAAATGACTCCTTAGTATTTCATAAACAATGAGAATAATGATGCTTACTGATGAAATTGTTGCGGGGCCCACCATAATGTTTTTTGTCATCTAACCTATTAATAAGGTCACATGGTTTTGAATAAAGGTAAAATATCAACTTAAAAAGTTTTTAATGACAGGAGTTCAACATCCATTATTTCCTAACCTGCCTTGTTTTCTAGCTCATGAGCTAAAAATGGGGTCCAAAGACGAATGAATGGCATGGGTAAGACAAATGCATTACGGTGGAGTACTCATAGAGTTTAGGTCACATGGACATGAGTTGCCTATGACATAATGGCAGGTATTTCCTACCGTTGGAGCTAAGTGGGGCTCACAAAAATGTTTGTAAAAATACTGTTAGATCTAAGCGGGCCCACAAAAATGTTTGTAAAAATACCGTTAAAACTAAGTGGGGCCCACGAAAATGTTTGTAAAAATTTTACATGTTCATCTGTTTTGCCGGCTTATGCCAGGACATGAGGTATATACCAAAACTCACTTATAGATGAAATTTCCTAGAATTGTCTATTAATATTTCATCTATATGCTTTTCATAAGGTCATTTCAAATGATGTGAACCGAAAACACAGAAATATTAGTCTGGTCTAACACTCCTGTAGCCTCAGGAATATTGTCTCAACAGATATCAATCCTCCTTGTTTCCTATCATGGGTTCACATAAGTTTTAGATCTCTCTGTCTTCTTTTTCTTTTTTCTCATGTACTAACTACATGTTCTTCTTGTTATTTGGTCTCGCAAGCAATTCATGTCAGGGCAACGTCATGCTCTACAGATATTATGAGAGACAGTACAAAAGATAATTCAATGACGTATGGAAGATTTTTTCCCACCATTATTAAATGAATGAGCTTTGAAATGATAAAAACACCCTCACTTATTGCACGAGGAATTTCTCTCTATTATTAAATGAATGAGTTTTGAAATGATAAAAATACCCTCACTTATTTGCATGAGCCAACCCTTTGGCTAAAGATAGAAATATAAATTTTTAACGGGTCACAAACCTTAGGTACTTTCCATCAATCTAAATTCTAAAATCTAAACTACACAACTGGTGGGCCACAGGCACTGCTTTCTTATGATCAGAAAAGGTTGTTGGTAAGGCCCTCAACGCGGTCCACTAATTGAATGGGTAGGATCTGTCCCATCAATAAAAACGATTATTAACAAATATCACGAGGACTACACCACAGGAAACAATGGTTGTTGATCCCCACCACTAAAATTTCCTAGGGTCCGCTATAATTACTTTTGACCATCCAACCTCTTGATAATATCACAAAGACTTGGAAATTTAAAAGAAAAAAAAAAAAACTGCTTGATTCAAAACTTTGATGTTCTCAAAAGGTTTTTAATGGTCAATAAATACTGTTTCATGTGATGTTGTCCAAATGAAATTTGTATCTGCTTCGTTTTTTTTATGACGCTTTAAAATAATCTAGGAAAACGGATGGACAGTATGGATATGCATTTCATACATCCAGGTGGGCCTTACTGGCAGGGTTACACCACATCGATTGCCGCATTATTAGAACAGTTTTTTTTTTTTTTTTCTAAGCCAATAAAGTTGTATGAGAGGGCGCATCTACATGCCACCATATATGCCACTATAGTATTTGGGTGTGAGATCCAAATTAACCATTCATCATGTGGGCCTGGATGTATATATATGCCCTAGATTTAAAAAGGGCACATGGATGCTTTTGTGACTGAAAAAAAAAAAAAAAAAAAAAAAAAAACTCTCATACAAAAGTTGCAAATTAACCATTTAAAAGGGCACATGGATGCCTGGATGTATATATGGGCAATGGGTGTGAGATCCAATTAACCATTTAAAAAGGGCACATGGATGCCTGGATGTATATATATGCCCATGGATTTATATATTTGGGTGTGAGATCCAAATTAACCATTTAAAAAGGGCACATGGATGCTTTTGTGACTGAAACGAAAAAGGAAAAAAAAAAAAAAAAAAAAAAAACTCTATACAAAAGTTGCAAAGAAAGGTTCAGAAAATAAACTCTTCTCTAGCTTCATTGAATAAGGGTGCATTTGGTTGTACCCAATATCATGATATTTTATATGATTAATCATTCTAATGTGGTACAAAATATCATGAAATTGCATGATATTTGAAGTAATAGAATGCACCCCTATGTGAGAACTGAATTTTGAAATTAATTACCAACTTGAAACTAAGGAGAGGTGTGTGGAAGTCCGAAAGCACATCTGTGGACTGTCAAATATTTAAACGATGATCAGTGGCCGTTTCACATCCGAAATGCAGGAAGCAATGGCTTTAAAGCCAGCCAGCTGCGGGTGAAAAGCCGCTGCGCGCACGGTGGTTTCGAAGTTGGGTTCTAGTCTTTATTTTATCTAAAGTAAGTTGTGTTCACTTTTTTTTTTTTGTCTTGCTTTTATTAGTAATTTGGCCTATTCACATGGCCATTAAATACTAAAACGTACTCTGAATGTCAAATTCTAAATTTGACGGTAAGAATTTTGATGAGATTTTTTGATGGCAGTGTTGGTCAAATTTTACATAATTCATCGACTTCGGTCCATAGAAATTTCACTCTTTTCATGTTGTTCTAGGTGAAATTGGACCGACCCGATGATCAGGAATAAAACAAAGAAACCATAGGGGACTTTCCAGAGAAGGATGGAGTATCGACTCGACTCCAGGTGCCGACCAACGACTTCGGAGGTCAGCCTGGTTCATTGACCTTAAGGGTTGATATCGGCTGTCAACCTCAGAAGACCATTCCCAACTGCCAACTCCAAAGGTTGACCTTAGCTACTGAGCTTGGGGGTTGGCCTCAACCCCTAACGTTAGAGGTCGGCCTCCATTGCCGACCACCTATGGAATTCTCGTCGTATGTGGGCAGGATTGCCTAACAGAATCTCAGCCGAGAATCACGCCGATCAAGATGGAATAGGAGGAATACCTGGGAGCAAGTTCATTTTACGATACGAGTCCTTCTGTCATATCAACCCTAGCATGTAAGTGACTCAAAGGTCTTATAAATAAACCTCCCACCATGGAACAAGGTAAGGGCAACAACCAATTTTCTTTTACACCTTCTGTGAGCCTACCTGACTTAGGCATCAAAGGGTCCCCGGCCACAACCAGCGTGCCCATGTGTCTTCTTTTCTTCACCCGCTTGTAGGTACCCAGTGAGTTCATAGGAGGTGAGGTAGGATTGACCAAATTTGAGCATCAACAGCTTGGTGCCGTTTGTGGGAAGCAATGATAAAAACATTAGAAATCGCATGTTGTGTCCTCATCTACCCTAACGTGGCTAAAAGAAGAAAGAAGGCTTTAGCCACCATCACTGCACCAATCCTCGCACCAGACGAACAGCATGATGATTTGCCTTCGGAACATTATACCGACCCTATTGCAATGGTGACCGCACAAAGGCCCCACAGTAGAGGGGGTCGACTTATCTCCTTGGAAAACCAAGTCGAGGCCCTAGTTAGCAATGTCGATAATGCAAATGCTGGAGAGACAACAACTATCATTCGATCATGGTGCGGAAGCAAGTGCAACGACCGAACTATCCTGGCCTCCACAGGTACCTCACGACTCGTACATGGTGAAGCAACTACTAGAGCAACATGGTCAAGCTCCCACGCACACCACCGGAACAATCATACTCGTAGAATCCGGCCTACGCCATACCTTGGAGAAAAGGAGACGTGGGAAGGCCTCCGAGATCGTCGTGGAAAGCGAAGTCCCATGGGAGGTAGAGCTTAATTAAAGAGATTTGAATCTAGATCGGCGACATTCAACAGACCTGCTGAGCTCGAGCCCCAACCTCCATAAAAGCTATGTTGGAGGAGACGGAACCCTCATTCACAGATGACATCATAAAGTCTGAGCTCATATCTAGGCTCTAAATGCCTCAGATCACTCCTTACTCCGAATCCGAGGATCTGACCGAGCACCTTGAGTCTTTCAGAGCTTGGATGGAGCTTCATGGCACCTCGGGCTACGTGATGTACTGAGCATTCTCCCTGACCTTATTAGGGATGGTGCAGAAATGGTACAGGCAACTGAAACCAAAGTCTATCAACTCCTTCGCTCAGCTCAGTAAGACCTTCATCACATAGTTCATCAATGGGAATGACAGAAGGAAACATGCAACTCACCTCTTTACTATCACACAAAGGGAGGACGAGATGCTGAAAGATTATATCATCCACTTAAATGAGGAAGCGGTGCAGGTGGACGACTATTCCAACGAGATAACTCTAGCTGTCATGATATCTAGTCTAAGGGAAGTTTTTCTTTTCAATCAGAAAGAACCCTCCAACTACCCTAGCCAACCTCCTTAATCAAGCCCAAAAATACTCATATGCGGAGGAGCTTTTCAGCTCACGAAAAGCTACTAGGAGCGTAGGTAGCTCAGCTAAAGATAGAAAGTAAAAGGAGGAAAGGGAACCACTCACCGTCAACACAGCAAAAAAAAGAAGAAGAGAGGATGATTTGAGTAGGGGTCAGCACTTGAACCGACGACCAGAAAGCCGATTCCGATCGTACACCCCACTGAACACGACTTTTAAGCAAGCTATGATTGAAAAGACATTGCACACAGTAATTTTTATGTTGGGTCCTGGTCTTTATTTTATCTAATTTTTTTGTCTAACTTTTATTAGCAATTTGGCCTCTTCACATGGCTATTAAATACTAAAACGTACGCTGACGGTCGAATTCAAGCAAAACTTCCAATGAGATTTTTTTATGGCAATGTTGGTCAAATTTTACATAATTCTACGACTTCAGCCGTAGAAAATTCAATCTTTTCATGTAATGGTTGATAATGATGCTAAGAAAAATAGTACTCAATTTGAATATGCTTGATTCACTTACTGAATACTAAGATTAGTAGCAATAGGGATTGTGTTGCAGTTGTTAAAAACCATTGTGAGTAGAGAGCTCAATAGGCAGGAGTCAGACAATTAACCTCAAAACAATTAGATCATGGAGCAATATTACTTAAGTCCGACACAAAAATAAGTGACTATTTTTTTTATATAAAGGAAATAAGGAGTCTTTGAATTTTTGTAAAATCTTGGGTGATTAAAGAATAAAATGTTTATAAGATGAGTGCGGTTGAAACGAGAATGTTTGAATGAGCGACTGGCAAGTCGATGAAGGGTGGAATTAGAATATGAATGCATTTAAGTGAATTTAAGAATATCATCAGTACATAATAAAATAAGCAGAGTTGGATAGTTTTATTACCTGCAATAAAGACCAAGAACTATATTGTGTGGTACAGGTTGAAAGTAATTTAAAAAAATGTCTATCATTAAAAACTTTTTCATGGCCAAAAGTTTTGGATGAAGTTGATATTTGTGTTTTCCCTCCATCTAGGTCCATGTGACCTTATGAACAAGTTGGATGGCAAATAAACAATAAGGTGGTGGGCCTTAGAAAGTTTTCAATGGTGGGCATCATCATCACCACCGTTGTTTCTTAGCTAATAACCTAAAATGATAGGGCAAAATGGATGAACGGTGTAGATAAAATCCACACATCATGGTGGGCCCTTGACAGTCAAATTGTGCCGAGCTCAGGACAAGGGTACAGTACCCAATCTTATAATTTAAGAAGATTATTCTTATTTGCTCAAACAACTATGTTTTTTTTTTTTCTTCTTCTTATTTATTTATTTATCACATCCCATTTACTATTATAAATACTAATGGCCTTGTCACTTTTCCAAATTCATTATAAATGCCCTGTGAATAATCAATATTACAATTTCACCATGTTTGAAAATAAGCAATTATTTATGCTTAAAAAAACAGTCCAAGAAGACTAGCTTAAATTTGTGTGCCCCACCGTAATCTATACGACATATTCGCGTTGTGCATCCGTTTTACCAAAGCATTTTGAGACATAAGCTGAAAATTGAGGCAGATATAACATTCAAGTGGCCCCCACCAAAGTAAATAGTGACCTCAATGATTTTTTACTGGTGAGTATTGGATTCCCTTTTTCCCACTGTGTGATCCACTTGAATTTTGAATTTGCCTCATATTTTGGCTCAGACCCTAAATTCAGTTGGTATGACATATGACAATCTCGATAAGCCATATAATTTACTGTGTATTCCATATGCATTTTGCAGCATCCTTGATTTTAAATAAAAGTCTAATCAACTATCAGATCAATGTAATAATTACCGAAGATAATAATTATTACCCATTTGAAATGGGTTCATGGACGATTTAGAAAATCAAACCTGCCCTAAATTAACTCCAATTCCATCCATGTGTGCCACTTGGCAATCAGACCCCTATAAGTGCATAGGGTGTTTAATACCTTTTTTCCTATAGTGTGGTCCACATGAACTTTGAATCTGTCTCATTTTTGGCTCATGCCCTAAATTCAATTGGTACATTCGTATAGATGGTGCGGATAAACCACATAAATCATAGTGGGCTGCACATATATTTGGCATAAAAAAGTAGGAATCAAATCAATCCAAATAAAGATGCGGTAATTCCTGTTTTACGCAGGATTAAGAAAATCAAACATGCCTTAAGTCACTCCAATCCCATCCATCCATGTGTGGCACTTGGCAATCAGGACCGTTAATCATTAATCATCATACGACTCACCACGGCAGCAGACCCAACATTGAATTTCAATAATGTTGAAGTACAAGAACAAAGTCAAGCTTTTTCCTTTTTAGGTTATTACTATTACTTTGAAGGCTATGATACGACCGTACGATATATAATCTAGTCAGCATGATTTTCACACCATGTGATGCTCGTGGTGGTATTAAAACGAGGAACCAGTCAGATCATGGTGTGTGGGTCCCATGCATAGTGGACGGCTAGAGGATTAATTATCATCTTAAATAAGGTAGATAAAAGTAAAGGACCACGTGGATATATAGTGAAGTCACCGTCCATTGGACTCGTACAGCCAACATGCATGGACATGTAGAAGACATCTCAGCCGTTGAAAAGTAAAGGACCAAAAGGATACGGACCGTTGAGCTCGGAAAACGTCCCACACATGGGTAACATGTACGGTGGTCCGGTCTTATACGTGTCCCTTTTTGGGGAGCATGAGGCAATAAAAAGAAATATTCACGGCCATCTAAATGGACCACAAGGTTAACCGTCCATCAAGCCCTTATGTAGTCAATATGAATCTATGTGCCATCCCAGCCGCTGAAAAGGTAGGCCCCATCTTGAAGATCATTAGAAGGAAAAATGAGCCACTCATGCAAGTTAAGCAAATGCGTTGGCCATATATGATAACCATTGGTAGCCCATTTTTCTCTACATTGCATGTGGTCTACTTGAACGGATGGGATTGATTTTTAAGCCAAAGTGGGGTGTACCTTTCAGCAAATCTGATTTATGAACTAAATGGATGGTTATCTTGGAAGCGGATATGTCCTGCCCGACAATTTGAATAGAGAGTTGTAACGCCCTAAAAATCGGGAGTCGAGCAAAGCTCAGCTCCCGAGTTCCAACGCATCACTTATGCAACACAGATAATAATGATTATGGTGAGAGCATTGAAACATGAATGAGATTATACCAAAACAGCATATCATACTCCAGAGACAGTTAAATTTGCAAACGGAAGACTATAATAGATATATAAAATATATAAACTGTGGTGAGTCTCCAGAGTGTGATAATGTTACTAGGTTAAATAATTACAAGTATAATTCTAAAATATACCAAATGTGTAAGGTCCTCTAGTTAACATCCCTGTAACCCCGTCAATCAAGTCACGGCTCACATGAAGCCGTCGAAAAATAGTCAATACGAGCAAGTATCATAGTCAATGCAAAGGTCCATCTCCGCCTCACAAGCATCGTCATCACCTGCAATTAAGACAGTCTGGTTGGTGTGTACAACACCGTCCCGTAACGTGGGAGGTTGTGATCAATTCAGTGGAACAATAAAGCATAGGTTAACATGTTATCAATTCGATCAAGCAGTAATGATAAAGCAGTACAATCAAACACTCATAACTACTCTTATCAATGCAAGTATGAATGTAGTCATGATGCATGCCCTCACCGACATACTCCCTCATGCGACACCATCTTACATTTGCGGCATGCTTGCATTCCTCAATGCTCCACATCTTCCAGGCACATGCAGTGCGATGATGAGCATGATTACCGAGTTGTTATTAGTCCATTTCAAACAGCAGGATTGGGAAACTAAGGTACCTTCCTTGTATCATTCCCAAACATGATCCATTCTAGGGTCGTCAAACCTAGATAATCTCATACAATAGTGTGGTTCTAGGGCGCTGCAAAGGCTGTCAGGGCTGTTACACATAATTGTTACATCACTCCCCCATCACCTTTTTAACGGTTCATCACTAAATTGATATAGGCCTAGTTCATACTCTATTCACCGCGGCAAAACTCGTCGCCTCACCGCAAATTCAGAGTATGCTTGAGGTCACTACAAAGGGCTCGTCGCCAATCAGTGTAGGCCGACAGCTCGAATATAGTGTCTCATACCACCATAATCGGCTCACGAGTCTGGTTGCTCAATGAACACTACGGGGAGGCACGTGGCCCCAACATAGGCCGACAGCTCGACCACGGTGTCCCATACCACCATGCCCGACTCATGAGTCTTAGCGGATCGAGGTACCATGGTTAAAGAGATTTCACTGGTAAGTTTGGTACCCTAGGTTCAAGCCGTAGCGTCCAAACATGGTGAACATACATAAGACAGATCGGGTTGCTAGACGAGCTCGGCTAGCTCGAGCGCACAACAAGTTGAACGATATGAAGCGCATAAGCACTTCATGTGGCCAACCACTATCGCCAACCGAAGTACGACTCAGGTTCGTCGAACACATCTCACGTGGCAAATGAATCTCAGCCACGAATATCCCGTTACCGATTGCCTAGACTATAATCATAGCTCCCAAACACAATCAATCCATGACCAAAAACATGTAGAGTAAAGCAGAATAAACAAAGTAATTCAAGCATGTCATAAAATATGTAATAAAGCACAATATAAACAGGAAATACAAACACCTATATTTCATAAGTAAGCAGTTAAATTAAACAAGCAACATGGAAGAAATCATATACATCTCTAAGGTAGCCGAGAATCCTATCTCAACACCCTTATACATTACAATTTACTAACTACTACTCATTCAGACATTTCAACAAACACTTTAAACTACATACATCAACATTCATGACGTATGTTGATCACATAGGTATAAGGTCAAATCCTTTCACTAGAGAGTTGCCCCAATTATAACACGCATGCACCTATGACGGATAGTCATGGCAAGCAGGAATCCAAGTTCCATGTTCATTCAGTCATTTCCACAAACACTTGGGCTACACGTTTTAGCATATATAGTGTATATTGGCCATAACGTGATTTAGGACAAATCCTTTCGTCAAAGGGGTGTCGCCTATACAACAATCATGTATCCATGCCAATTAGTCATGGCGAGCACGAATGTGAATTCTATATTCATTCGGTCATTTTTACAAACACTTAGAAAACACCCTTTTTTTTTACATACATAACGTATACTAGCAAAAACATGTATTAGGGCGAACCCTCTTGCCAAGTAAGTGTTATACACATATATAATATGTTCATACAGCAAATAATCATGGCAAACACATTTCCAAAATTTATACGTATACGGTACTTTCTACAAATACCTAGAATACACAAAATTCCATATTCTTCGTATTTAATCGAAACGGAAAACAGACAGCACTTTGTACATGTGCAATTGCATGCAGATCATGAATCTATCATTATCTTACATTGAAAGCGTTGAAAACCATAACCTATACACCTAATGTCCGCACCTTTTGTCATAGAATCATAACGGAGTCGATAGATTCGCTAAGCTTTAGTATACGACAGTTTGGTAACCTATACCATGCTTTCAGTTAGTTATTTCATAACATACAACTATCAAAACCTCAAATCAGTTTAGGGTTAGGGTTTCTTACCTAGAAATGACGCCGGAATCGCTGGAAAAACGCTTAAAATGGAGTGGTGAAGCTTGTAGAATGACAGGAAAAAAGGGTAAGAAGAATCCTTCCACAACTCTCTAACTTTCTCTCTCTTTTCTCTCTTCTCTCCTAGGGTTTTTCTCAAATTCTTATGGCTGAACGAGAGAGGGTTCTAAGGTCCTTATATAGCCTAAAATCACACCAAAACAGACTTAAGGTCAAGGTATACTTAGGTTATAACCAAAGTGGGCCAGTTTCAGCTCAACAGAGGACTTCTGGTGGGCCCCCTTGAGCCAAAGGTCGGACTTAAGCTCACCAACCTTGGATTCAGGTAGAGTTAAGTTTTCGTTCTAGCCGGATTCCCAGATCACAAATGGCGGACCAGTTTCAGTTCAACGGTCAACGGATCTCAATCGGAGATTCCGAGTACATGAATATGTTTTGGGGAAATATCCCTGATCCGAGGGTGTAATTTGGCCTGATTCTGACGGTCTGGTTGCTTAATACTGACCCGCAAGCGTCACATGCTAGATTTCATAAATTTATATCTTATTTTGAATGAATTTCACATTTCTCACACTCCCCGCTCCGAGCTCAAGCGAATAGCGTTGTGACACTATCTGGATTTAATTTCTGAGATGGTTGTCAAGCCCAATAAGGCGGTCCTAATTCCTTAACTTCGTATTAATCGGACTTCCGACGTGCGGTCCAGATCTGATACGGAGTTTCGAGATGCTCCCGAGAGCAGCCGGATAATGAGATTGATCCTAGATTTTAGGGTAACCTAGCGTTAATGATTCTACAAGTTTTCAATCTTGCAGATCGTATTTAAAGTGATTGGTGCTAATTTCACAGGTATTCTAGTTTAACACTGGCTAATTCTCACCTAATTTCTAAAGGATTTAGTCCTGTATGATTTTTGTCTGAGGTGGTACCTGGGCCTTTGTAGTTTGTATATAAAGTGATCCAAGTTATAATACTTAACTAGTTTAAGATAGTGTCTAGGGTGAAAGTACTTAGAAAAATTGAAAGAACAAAGTGGTGAAGGGTGGGATTTGTGAAGGAAATGGGTTCAAAAGCGGTCTTAGACTTTGGGCTTGAGTTCTGACAAGTTAATAAGGTGTTAAGATCGACCCATTGCCTAAGGACGTCTAATTCTAGGTTAGCAAAAATCTGGGATGTTACGAGAGTCCTGCCCGACAATTTGAATACATAGTATGCACTCTCAAACCTGAATTATGGTCTAAGACTCGTACACAATGTGTTCTTCAACCAAATATTCATACTATTATTTCATAGGCTCATAATTAATATACTCGAAATTCATATAAACAATCACTCATCAAGACATTACACATTCAATCATCCTAACTATTTACATATATTAACCAATAAAAAATATTCAAAATTATTTAGCCCACATGTTTCGTATCTTCATATAGTACTACGCACTACATTATAGCCCACCCACTTAGGACTTTATTAAACCACTGACTAAACGGATATTTTAAAATGTTCAAAATTCTAAATTACTCAATTATAATCAACTCTTAAACATAATTAAAGAAAATAACATAAATTTCAACCTAATATGCTAGTGACTCGGTGTATTTAACTCATCTTTTTCAAGATGGGGCCACTACCCCTGTGGACTATCCACTGGTTCAAACTCATATCCTACGAATTGAGAAACTATTTCATCTTCCACAAAACTTATATGGTTTTTCCATCTATATAACATCAATTGGGCGGCCCAATGAGTTAATCCATCATGGTTCATGCATGTCATGATTAAAATAGATATGCATGAATGTTACGAGATATATGAATGTGTGAATGATTCAAGTGGGTTGATCCGTCCATTTGCTTAAGTTGGATTTCTTCAACCATCATCTCCCTTCTGGGTAGGCTTTCACCATCTTGGTAGGCTTTTACACATTGTGGGTATCCAAAGATAGTCCTCCATGACCGGTATTATAAGTACCTACAAGTCTTTCAGGGCGTGTCTCTGGGAATCATCACAGGCACTCTATGTATGACATGGATGAATGGGACGAGAATAATTGATACATTATATTAAAAGTGATCACATATATCATCATGATTCAACAATATCACTTCAACTTAGACAAATTCAACAAAGCAGTCTATACAACATAATACAGTAAACAGAGCAATCACATAACCATTTTAATTACAACAGAGAGGAATCATGTTGGGATTACTCACCTGAAATGTGGTGATGCGTATTTCGAGATGTTACATGAAGTTTAATCAATTTGCAATCACTTAAATAATCATAACTCAAATTATATTTCTATTGGTGCACGTGTTTGTAATTAGCCCACCTATGGTTAATCAATTTTTCTAAATATAAAAATCAAGTCATTGATCTTGGTTTTATCAAAATTTGAAAATGATTTCTTTTCAATGTGGGGCCCACTCAATTAATCAAGGTATCTTGATTATTCAAGCATTTTAAGAGAATCAAGGGCTATTACTAATTTACATCACATAATTAAAATATTTAAGTTCTAATCTAACAGAACATTCTAGCAGATTGTTGATCAATCGAGGTCAATCAACGTTGTCATCGATCAATCGAAGTTCAATCAAAATTCAATTCGATCGATCGAAATTAATTTGAATTTCCAACATAACTATATAGACATATCAAACTACAATGTTGATTGGTTGATCTCATTTCGAATTTTGGACTTTGGATGCTAAACATTTTGTGCTGGTTTCGATCGATCGAATAAAATCTAAAATTTGCTAATTATGCCTTTGGATTGTTCTTTTTCACGTTTAATTGATCCGACGCTGATACACTAAGTTAACGATCTAAATTTTATAACTTTTTGGGTTTTTTTTTTTCAATGATTTTCTTATCATGTGGTACAGATTTGAATCATCTCTGTTGACTCCCACAATCCCAAATTGGAGATGAAACAATATATCTCTTAGATCCAGACCATCCATGACCTTAAATTCTAAATCAAAGCATGTTAAATAATAATTCTTTCCATCTACTTTAATGGTCTATCAGACGGTCGAATCCTTCTCAATTTTCGGGCATGACCATGGGTATATTTAGTCCTTTATATAAACGACTCGGATCTAATTTAACACGTCGAATAGTTCTTGATCTTATTTTATATATTATTTATGGCTAAGAATATATCTAATTGTGTGGCTCATCTGATGACTAAAACGATCTGAAATACAGAGCTCTAATATGTTTTGGCCCTTAAGATCAAATGATCTGTTCACATCAGATCTAAGATCATTAGATAAAGTCAGCTCAATTTCTAAAACAAAAGACGACTATCGCATTGATCCGAATCTTAGATGTAATTTGGCAAAAAGTTACTATTGCAATTGATCGAAAGTCACGATAATATAATTCAATCTTTGGAACCTTTCTCTCAGCCAAGATTGTCTTTATCAGTAAGTTAACTGATTTACTTTTGTTTTTATTATAAAAATTAAATTTATAACTATTAATCAGCATTTCAAAGTGTACTAAAATTCAGAGTTGCACATGATAGGGTGAGCCATGGGTCCCACCCTGATGTATGTGTTTTATATCCACGCTGCCTATTAGGGCTAAAAGTTGGGTGGGTTCAACCCGACCGACCCGTGACCGACCCAACATTAGGTTGGGCTTGGGCAGGATATATTGGGTCCGATCTCAAGCTTGGGCTATACAAACACCAATCCGATAAAACTTGAGTTGGGCTCGAGTAGGATATATCGGGTCCGATCTCAAGCTTGGGCTATACAAACACCAACCCGATAAAACTTGAGTTGGGCTCGAGCAGGATATATCGGGTCCGATCTCAAGCTTGAGCTATACAAATACCAACCCGATAAAACTTGGGTTGGGCTCGGGTTAAGGTCTTGGGTTGCCCGACCCAACCCAAACCCAATCAATATATTAGTTACTTATAAATTATAATTGAGTATGAATCATTTGTATCTAAGGCACACTAGTGATATTGGGTCTCATTTGTCCACGTCATTTCCAAGGACTCAAGCTAACAAGATATGTCGAATTTTTCTCTCTCAAATAAATTGCATGCTATGCTACATGACTTTAAAAGGAGTAGTTGTCTTATATTTTAGCTTGTTTTTTTTAAAAAAAAATGAAGTTCTTTATAGTGAATAATCACATATATAATTAATAAAATCATAAATACAAAAAATAAGTTTTATATTTAACTATAATAAACTAACGTAATAACGAAAATATTAGCACTGTACACTCAACCAACCCAATAAACCTTACGGAGCCCGCTTGGATTTGGCTTGGGTTGAGAATTCCCAAGATTGGGCTGGGGTTGAGGTACAGGAACCTTGTGTTGGATCAGGGTTGTTAAGCACCAACCGACCTAACCCGCCCGACTTTCAGCCCTACGGCCGGTACGTTTTTCCACTTATTCATTCAGAGTCGGGATCCTCTGTTATCGGGTCAACAGGATTTTCCTGTTACCCTAGTGGCTTGGCGTGGGAAGTTTTTTTTTTTTTTTTTTTTTCATTGAGTGTTGACGTGGACCAATGATTTTTAGGGTATTAGGAATTCTCTATTTACCTGGTAAGAGAGGATCCGGACTCATTCAGGAAACGTGCTAAAAAAATGAAGTACATCCAAATCTCAGGTGGACCATGCTAATTGAATGCCCACCATTGAAATTTGAGGGCCACAAGTTTTCGATGAAGCTGATATTTATGTTCCCCCTGCATGCAGGTATGTGTAACCTTATCAACAGGTTGGATGGAAAATAAACACTACAGTGGGCCCTAGGAAGGTTTTAACGTTGGTTGTCATTATCCCCACTGTTTGTGTGGTCCACTTGAGCTTATGATATACATTTTTTTATTTTTGGGCTCAAGCTCTAAAAGGAGCTAGGGATGGACGGCGTGGATAACATCATAGTGGGCCCCACAGCGAACCAATCAGCTTCAGGTTTACTTTATGTTCAATGGATGCGAATATTCCTTAACTAAAGAGAAAAAACCAGTCAATCAAACCGCTGCAAACGGCCCACGGATTTGGGTGTTATTTGATACTCTGCAGATTGTGAAGGTTGATACACAGGCACTCAGAGATTGCAAAAGTGTAGTAAACTAACTAAAATTAAACCGTCTAAATTGTATCAGCTATTGTATATAGTTAGCCATTCCTCAATAATATTTATTGAGCAATTTTCAACACTGATTGTAGATTTTTTTTTTTTAAAATTTGGACGGTTTATTACTATTAATTTCAGCCGTCAGTTAAATATCCATTTATTACAGTATAATTTCTGTTTATGTTCTATATAATAGAGGCCTACGATTTGGATGGTTAGATTTCATTTAATTGGATGCCATGTGTACAATTTCTGGTTGCGTATCAACCATCACACTCTACCGGAGTACGATTCGCAATTCCATTTTTGTCGTACCCCGTACTCGTGCCGTACGCTATAAATGAAAGACTGCTGTGATAGTTTACCACCATTTGGAGAGGCTGTGCATCATCCACCATACATACGTGGCGATCCTGATCGTCAAAAACGCAGGTATGGTTGATCCTAGCCATCTGATTTCGGTCAATGAAATTGAACCATTGAAACATTCCATTTTACATCACTAGTGGACCATTGGGAGCATTCAATTAGCCCAATTTTTAGGCTGCACGGTCATTTTGGACGGTCCAGATTGCAATAGATGCAGGCCAGACGACGCAGGCACACGTGTACAAGACATGAGCTTTCCATCTTTGAAAAAGCTTGAAGTTCTGGCTACACTGTTTATGCAGCCTAGCTCAGATCTCTTACACGTGCACTATGTCGGCACGGCATGTCTCCACACACGTGTGGAATTAGAAACCTCCATGAGTGTGAGATTTAAAAAGGTGAGAATCATTGTCCCCACATCTATTTCTGGTGTGGTCCACTTAAGACTTGGATATGAATCATTTTTGAGATCTTGTTCTAAAATAGTCTCACAAAATGGATGAACGTGTGGATATAACAAATACATCATTTTAGGCCATGTAACTTTGATCTCGGAGCTCGAACAGCAGCAGCGCTCGTCTTCGCGGAAACGGACGGGCTACTCCCCCTGCCACTAGCACTGTGGGCCCATCATGATGTATGTGTTTAATCCATTCCGTTCATCCGTTTTTACATATCATTTTAGAGCTTTATTTCAAAAATGAGACGTATATAAATCTCAGGTAGACCACACCACAGGAAAACAATAGTGATTGGATATCCACCATGAAAATCCTCCTAAGGACTACGGTACTGTTTATTTGACATCTAGTCCGTTGATTAGGTCATAAAAACTCAGATGAAGGTCAAAACCAAATATCATCTTGATCCAAGACTTTTATGTGCCGCAAAAATATTTTAATCGTCGACGCTCATTCAACACTGTTTCCTGTAATGTGGTCCACTTGAGATTGGGATATACGTTATTTTTTGTCCTGTTGCATAAAATGATATAGGAAAATAGATGGAAGGCATGGATGAAACGTATACATTATAGTGGGGCCCACAGAGCACCACCAAGCATGACACGTACCCACATCAGCCACCAGCCAATCCGCTTCCTTTAAAAATACACCACCGTCCAATATCATTAATTTATCTTAGGTGGTTTCGGCAACGAGAAACACGTGGGGTGTTACAAAATGAAATCAACGGACCAATAGACAATCGAACGTGGGGCCCACCAGGTGAGCGGTCTCGATCGATGGAACTATCATCGATGTGTTTTTGATAGGATCCAAGAAGCAACGCGTGGAAAAACATAAACGTGATGTAAGTGGTCCAAAAGTCAAAGAGGAGCCTCCTTTTTTCCCTTGTCGCAGGTGGATATATCACGGGTTGCCCGCTGCTGGGGCCCACATAATAATCAGATAGTTCAGTAATGTATACTGTCCATATTATTGCTACTTCCATAGATGCATGCATTATTCTAATGTAATTGCTACCATGATGTTGGACTTTGATTTTTGGAGTTGAATGGGAGCCGTTGAAATTTTATCTCCATGTTTTAATTTATGTTTTACTGTGTTCTTAGTAAATTTAATTAGAAATGATATGTATTATAGTAATAGAAAAATATTATAGGCTAAAGATCTCTAAAAATTCATGGAATGTTTTTTACGGAATTATAACTAATAGGATGGCAAGATAATGGACGGTTAGGAGGAATTCAAAATTAAATTAAACAATTGATCAAATTGATCAAACGGCGGTAGCCATACAAGAGGTTGAGAAAGAGGCTGATAGTCATTTAGGATCTTGACTAAGCGGTCGATAGTTATTAAGGAGGTTGGTCAAGCAGTAGAAACCACGGGACCTCATCCAGATCAACAATCTACCATGAAGTAGAACGTTACAACTTTCTTCACTCACACTGAAGTGGATAAACAATAAGAGAAACGAAGAAAACGGAGAGATCTCACCGATTACGAGGACATAGAAGCGCTGAGGTATAGATTGCGTAGTAGATAACCTCCACAAGCATAATCTCCCTTCTATAAGCTTCCTCTCTCTCACATTTGATAGCCTTAAACCCTTTAGCAAATTCTTTGTAAAGCTTTAGGAAACCCTCTTGTCATGCCTAAAAAGCCTTAGGTACCTCCTATTTAAAGTTTTAGGAAACTCTTTTCCGCATCCCAGTTGGGAAAGGACTTGCGATACGAAATCAGCGCAAAATCGTGAAATGAATCTGCTTACCTCGACTGGTCGTACCGAGTCCACGACCGGTCGAGTGCCACCCACGACCGGTCGAGATCCTCCTTCGACTGGTTGAGCACCCCAGAGAAAAATAGTCCGAAGTCGCTGGACTTTAAGTTGTGTCACGACTCGACTCCACGACTGATCGTGCACCAGCCATCGACCGGTCAAACACAGGACAAAAAAATCACATCAAGTCGTACACTAGATTTTTGTCTATCTTAGTAATTAAGATAATATTTGTTCAGTTTGAATTGAAGCCACAATTTCAATTCTAGCACACCAGCATACGCACTGATAGTGATAGCTACGGTCGACCGTTAATCAGACCACTCACCATGTGGACCCAAACAGTAGTGATAGGCGCTGAAAGAAGCAAAACGAAGTCATGCGGACTCGAATTTACTGCCTATACGATTGAAAAAAACGCTACATATAAAACGCGTTGTATCTGCCTCACTTTTGGCTCATGCTATAAATGAGTCGGCATAACGGATGCGGCGTAGATACGAGGTGGGCCCCACTGTCCGGTACCACCCACAGGCCACAAGTCGCTCCCCTACATACGATGCTCGATCGCTGGACCCGTCAGTGGTAAAGGGGAAGGCCAGGTTTCAGTAATCTGAACCGTTCATCTGGTGGGCCCCATCATTGGACAGCCCAGGATCAAATATTTTCTCTACGAAATGTGTTAGGACGCAGGTTGGGTACTACCCTCCCCTGTACCGAGCTAGGCACAGGCACGGTCGATGAGGGGCCACCGTGGTGTATGGGTTCTATCCACACCGTCCATACATTTTGCCATATCATTTTAGGGCATGATTCTAAAAATTAGTCAGATCTAAGGCTCAAGTGGGCCACACCACAGGAAGCAGCGGTGATAATGACGCCCACAAAACCTTCCCAAACCCCACCGTGATATATATTCCCCATGCAACCTGTTCATAAGATCACATGGAGAACAAAATATCAGACTATATATTGCCCCCAAAAGGTTTCAACAGTAGATGTTAAATCCCTACCGTGTGGTCCACTAGCCTTGGAACTGCCTCATTTTTGGGCTTCTACCATAAAATGATATGAAAAAATGGATGGACGGTGTGGATAAAACCTATACATCACAGTAGCCCCTCAGAGCCCCTGTCCATTCCTAAACTAGGGATGGGCAGTTGTAGAATCCAATCTGCCTCCAGATTTACAATGTGACAAATGGGGCCCATGGTTGTGTCATCCACACCGCTAATATATGCTATATGGACCTCTTTATGGATTTGGGTTCTACCCAAAAAACGAAAGCTCGATATACAAAGGTCGGGCGTGGACATGCCATATGAACGGTTTTGATCATAGTTTAAAAGGTCAGAAAAAATCGGTATAACTCAGTCGAGTTAACTCAACTCATTAGATTACATCAATGTGGTCATGACTCTGGAAAGGCCTGATTTTCGGTTCCAAAGAGAACAAACGAGCAGGGGCGGCTCAACATTTTTGGAGGCCTCAGGCAAGTCATAAAAATGAGGTTTTTCAGTTTAAAAAGTAGAAAAAAAAATAATAAATTCAAAATTAAATCATAATTTTAGTTCTTACTTTTTTAGATGCAAAATTACTAATTAAACTTTTGTATTCAAGTTTACCCAATATATCAGTTTCGATAGATAAAATTACTAAACCGTTTAATCTATCTTGAGACATAATTGTTTATAAATAATTTTTTATAATCTTTAATTTTAAAAAATGAAGTTAAAATTTAATTTTTTGAGAACGTAATTAACAATAAAAAATTTATTGGGAATGATGCTATTATTTTGAAAAGAGACGATAGAGTTAGACTATTATTATTGATAGTATTAGTTTTTGGGATTTATTTTTTATTTTCAATTTCAAATTTGTAAACAAATTTTTAGATGTTTCTATTTTGTAGGCCTTTTAATAAATTTTATTTCACAAAATTTAGGCTTTTTTTTTTTTTTTTTTACTTTTCTTAATTTTAATTTTACTATAATATAGGAACTTTATGGAACTTTATAATTAAGAATTTTAATTTTGCTATAATACAGGGCCTTCATAATTAGGGGGCCTTAGGCGATTGCCTCACCTGCCTACCCTTTAGAGCCGCCCCTGCAAACAAGGAGACACGTGGACGGATATGATGTCATCCACACATTGTGTTGTAGGGTCAACCTCTTAACCTTCAGTGAACCTGGCCTCTTTGGAGACTATGGTTTTGACTAGCAATAGAAATATCCCAAGCAGACAGTCTGATGACATTTGGTACCACGGCTTGGAGAAGGCTCAGAGAGAGTCGGTCGAGTATAGCATTGTAAACCGATGGTTGGTCGACTATTAGGAAGTTGACCATTACTATCGCCTGGTGCGGAAAGTTACCATTAGTGAGTGGCAAGGAGATGACTCCTTCGGGGAGTGTACGTCCACCAAAGATACCAATCAAGGGGGTGTGAACCGGCCGTAACGCTGATCGTTCGACACCCATTTTATCAAACGCCTGAGTAAATAATACATCGGCGGACGACCCTGTATCGACGAGAATTCGAAATACCTTACGGTTCGCTATAGTGAGGGTAATGACCAATGCGTCATCATGCGGATGATAAATGCCTCGAGCGTCCTCATCAGTGAATGATATGCAGTATTTTTTCATTTTCTTTTCTTTCGAATGCCGAGCTAGTATCAGGATCTCGGACTCGGGCTGACTGATGCTCCTGACGTGATTTTTTCGAGCATTATTTGAGTCGCCCGCCTCAGGGTCCACCGACAATAGTTCGAATTTCCTCCGTGGGTCGATTGTCAACCGAGCGTTCTTCCGTTGTCCCAATTCTCGTGACATGCTCTTTAAGACGGCCTTCTCGGATGAGTCATTCAATTTCTTCTTTTAAGTGATAGCAATCACTTGTGTTGTGCCCATGATCGCGATGGTAATGACAGTGCTTGTTTTTGCTCCGTCGGTTCGGATTGCTTCGGAGCCTGTCTGACCAATTGACGAATCCTTCGCCCTTAATCTCCATCAAAACCTGCTCTTGCAGTTTGTTAAGAGGGGTATACGTCGAAACTTGTGGTCTGGCCGCTTACCTGACTTACGATCATCACGTGTTCGATCATCTTTACGTTTTTTTCCACTGGCCGAGTCAACTTCTTTCTTTGCTGACTCTTTGGTCGGAATTTTTGTGTTTTGGGCGGCTTCGCACATGATCCGGGTTTCCTCGGCATTCGCATACTTATCTGACCGAGCCATGAACTCGACCAAAGTAGTAGGCGGGTTCTTATCCAGGGATGCTAGAAACGGTTTGTCTCTAACGCCCTACATGATCGAGTTGAGCATTGTTTCGTCCGAATGTTTCTGAACTTGAAGCGATTCGAAATTGAAGCGTTTGATATAGTCTTTCAGCAACTCTCCCTCTTTTTGCACTATGTTGTTCAGGTGCGCAGGCGGCTTCAACTTTTTCTTCCCACCAATGAAATTGGTGAGGAAGGCATCGCTGAGTTATATGAAAGAGCTAATGGACTTTGTCTTCAGCTGCTTGAACCAAAGTCGACCTACGTCGACTAAAGTGAGGGAGAAGGCTCGGCATATCACAACGTCCGAGGCATCATGCGATTCCATATACGTTTGGAAGGATTCGATGTGCTCGGTAGGATCGGTCTTGCCGGTGAAGGGGGTAATCTATGGAAGACGGAATCGTTCTAGTGACCGAGCTTGCATTATCTCTTCTATGAATGGAGGCGCTTTTGCCTCAGACCTCGTTTGATGTGGATCACGACCCTGTTTCATATATGCAATCTCTTCCAGCACTTCTTTCCTGAAGTCCTAAAGGTCGGCTTTCCAGTGTTCGTCACTATCTGTCGTACCCTCAATTGGAGGCCTACTACGCCTCCTCCAATCTACTTCATGTAGTAGATCGAAGGCTGACAGTGGGACAGTCACGGAATGAGTGGGCGTAGGCTCGACCAGACCCTGATGCTGACTCGGAGCGACAGGCTAAGGGTCGACGAATTGTAGTGGAACATTCACCCGGCCACTATCACATTGGGGCGGAATTTGCTGGCAATGGATCTGTTCCAGTATCTGCTTCATGTAGTTCAGATCGATCCTAAGCTCTTGGACTTTCTTATCTAACCGACCATTTCCTCGGTTCCGTTGGTTTTGCCTGGTTGAAACGGAGGATGTTGGTCGGGGGGCAGGGCCTTGTCGGTTGTCGGGTTAGTTTTGAGCCCCTTGGGCCCAGTCCGTACCCGACGGACCTTTAAGTGTTGGTGGTGCAGTAACGGCCTCAGCAGGCTCGTTTTGAGTAATTTTTCTAGTCCTCGCCATTAAAACTCGTTTGAAGCTACTGGATAGAGCCTGA
The DNA here is from genome assembly GCA_021015155.1 of Magnolia officinalis. NCBI lineage: Eukaryota > Viridiplantae > Streptophyta > Magnoliopsida > Magnoliales > Magnoliaceae > Magnolia > Magnolia officinalis. The sequence goes on from JAJHSJ010000017.1 coordinate 10,151,073, forward strand.
AAAATGACTTTTTGTATCGTATCCCACAGACGACGTCAATCTGTTGATGCAAAAACTAGTGAACCTTTTTCGACCTACCAGCTGTATAAGGATGAAAACAAAAGAGACCTTGGCTAGAGCAGGGGACCCTCCGATGCTTAAGTCAGTGATAGGAATACGTAGGAAGGGCTTTGATAAGGGTTTTCTACGTACCTCTTTAGCTTGGAGTTCTTTGTATTTATAGGAATGGAAGGATCCTATCGTGTAGGGATTATTCCCTTGATTTCTTAGAGATTTGATTTCATCCGTTTTTTGTCTCTATCCGATCCCGAGATCTTCGGGATCGGGGATTCTTTTACAGAATTTTCGAGATAGCATTTCTGTTTATGTCATCTTTTCCTTGCTCGGCCCAGTTCTGACCGACTCTAATAACGAGTTAGTCTGAGCCGGCTTTATAAATCAAGTTGCTCGCCATCTGTCGGGCGAGATGGAGTTGATCCGTAATCGACATCCTCTCTTACTCCGATAGCCAACCTTATAACTGACCTTATTGGGTCGGTTTTATAGTCGGTCAGGTGACATCTTAACTTTAGGCCTTAATCGGCCTTTTAGATGTTGTTGCCTCGTCGCCCGAGTTAACTTCATGCATCTTATGCAATTTGCCTTTAGCTCGTGACTTTATTCGTCTCGGTCGGGGTTTTTATTCCCTACAATCCGAGTTAAGTCTCTCCTTAAGGCATTTAAGTCTCTTGCCTCGGTCAGGCTTATTACCTCAGACTCTCGGGCTGTGTCAGTAGAGTTGGTCCATTCCATAATCGAGTCTCCGGACTTGTCATATTTTTTTCCAACAGAACTCAATAAGAAAAATCGTCTCATATTAACTCAAACAAACCAAATATATCTTTCAATTACTAGTCAATTTACATTTCATATTGTAATCATTTATCTTTCTTATCAAGCAAATTACATTTCTTAATATAATCTTTTACTTTTCAGCATGTTGTTTACATTTCGTAGTATAATCCTTAGTGTTAATCAAGTAATTGACAATTTTAGCTATAATTTGAGTCTATGCTCGCACGTTGGATTCATTTCTTCACCCGAAAAGATGTTTTGTAGTTGTTCTATAAGATTGAATGTAAGTATCTATTTTCTCATTTTAATTTTGAAAAATCCTTTCGTATGAAAGACTAATGTATAACTCATTATCAAAAGATGAACTCAACTCTTTAAATATCATCTAACCTTATTTATACACTGAACAAGTGGCTGAATATGATACCAATCTCACCCGATCTCAGTCGTACACTACATTTTTGCCTATCTTAGTAATTAGGATAATATTTGTTCAGGTTGAATTGAAGCCACAATATCAATTCTAGCACGCCAGCATACGTACAGCCGCACCAGTTGTGATAGCTACGGCCGTTAATCAGACCACTCACGATGTGGACCCAAACGGTAGCGATAGGCGATGAAAGAGGCAAAACGAAGTCATGTGGACTCGAATTTCCTGCCCATACGATTGAAAGAAGGCTACACATGCGTTGTATCTGCCTCACTTTTGGGCCGATTCCATAAATGAGTTGGCAGAACGGATGCGAAGTATATAGGAGGTGGGCCCCACTGTCCGGTACCACCCACAAGTCGCTGGTTCCGGTATCCCAGACAAGTCGCTCCCCTACATATGCTCGATCGCTGGACCTGTCAGTGGTACAGGGGAAGGCCAGGTTTCGGTAATCTGAACCGTTCATCTGGTGGGCCCTATCATTGGACAGGCCAGGATCAAATATTTTCTCTAAGAAATGTTAAAATAGGCAGATCCAAGGCTCAAGTGAACCACACCACATGAAGCAGGGGTGATAATGACAACCACAAAACCTTCCCAAAGTCCACCGTGATATATAATCGCCAAGTTCACCATGATTTATATATTTTATCTCCTCCGTCCATCCAATTTATCAGATAATTTTAGTATTTGAGTTCAAAAATGAAGCATATACAAAGATTAAATGGACCACACCAAAGAAAATAGTGTGAATTGACCTTTTATAGTTGAAAAAGTCTTGAGGCCACAGAAGTTTTAGATCAATCTTATATTTATTTTTTCCCTTCATACATTTCTGTATGATCTTATGAACAGTTTGGATGACAATTAAACATTATTGTGGGTCCTGGAAAGGTTTTAACGGTGGAAATCATTATTCCCACTATTTCCTATGGTATGATCCACTTGAGCTTTGTATATGCTTAAATTTTTGGGCTCAACCCCTCAAGTGATATGAAAAAATTGATGTATGGCGTGGACAAACCACATACATTCAGGTGGGCTCAAGCGAGTTTCATGCAATCGGATTCCATGCAACCTGTTCATAAGATCACATAGAAAACAAAATATCAGCTTGATCCAAAACTTCTGTTAAATCCCAACCATGTGGTCCACTTAAGCCTTGGAACTGCCTCATTTTTAGGATTGTACCCTAAAATGATATGAAAAAATGGATGGACGGTGTGGATAAAACCTATACATTATAGTAGCCCTTCAGAGATCCTGTCCATTCCTAAACTAGGGATGGGCAGGTGTAGAATCCAATCTGCCTCCAGATTTACAATGTGACAAATGGGGCCCATGGTTGTGTCATCCACACTGCTAATATATGGTATGTGGAGCCGTTTATGGATTTGGGTTCTCCCCAAAAACGAAAGCTCGATATAGAAAGGTCGGGTGTTGGCATGCCATATGAACGGCTTTGATCATAGTTTAAAGGGTCAGAAAAACTCGATATAACTCAGTCGACTTAACTCAACTCATTAGATTTCATCAATGTGGTCGTGACTCTGGAACGGCCTGATTTTGGGTCACAAGGCGAACAAACGAGCAGGGGCGGCTCAACATTTGTGGGGGCCTTAGGCAGGTCAAAAAAATTAGGTTTTTTAATTTTAAAAATAGAAAAAAAAATTATAAATTCAAAATTAAATCATAAATTTACTTCTGTCCTTTTTAGATCCAAAATTACTAATTAAACTTTTGTATTCAAGTTTAGCCAATAAATTAGTTTCGATAGTTAAAATTACTAAACCGTTTAATATATCTTGAGACATAATTGTTAGTAAATAATTTTTTATAATCTTTAATTTAAAAAAATGACGTTAAAATTTAATTTTTTGAGAACTTAATTAACAATAAAGTAGGTAGTTAGTGGTCCTAGGTTTTAGGACAAAAATTTATTAGGAATGATGCTATTATTTTGAAAAGAGAAGGTAAAGTTAGACTATTATTATTGATAGTGTTAGTTTTTGAGATTTGTTTTTTATTTTCAATTTCAAATTTGTAAACTAATTTTTAAATGTTCCTATTTTATAAAATCTTTTAATAAATTTTATTACACAAAATTTAGGCTTTTTTTTCTTTTCTTTTCTTAATTTTAATTTTACTATAATACAGGAACTTTATAATTAAGAAATTTTAATTTTGCTATAATACAGGGTCTTCATAATTAGGGGGCCTTAGGCGATTGCCTCACCTACGTGCCCTTTAGAGCCGCCCCTGCAAACAAGGAGACACGTGGACGGATATGTCATCTACACATCATGGTGGGCCCCACACATTGTGTGGTAGGGTTAACCTCTTATACCTTCAGTGAACCTGGCCTCTTTGGAGACTATGGTTTTGACCACCAATAGAAATATCCCAAGTAAACAGTCTGATGACATTTGGTGGGGCCCACTCTCTCCATGCATATGTGTGTTGCACATTGCACGTCCTTGTTGTTGCCGGATATGGCAAAATTGCTAACTCTGTTATATAAGCGTACATCACGCATTAAACAGATATACAAACCTCTTTGTCAAACGACGAGAAAAATACGTTGAATTTCTATTATAGTAAGATCCAACGGTGGGGAAACGCTTTGTGTACTCGCTCATGTGGTATAGCTAGCTTTTCATGGGTAAGATCTGGCCATTCATCATATAAGGAAAATTGTAAGAATGTCTTGGGCTGAAATATGGGCCAAATCCTATGATCAGATGGACCACACGTGAAGTGATCGATCGGACATTTGATAACCGTCCATTTTTTAGCATACAATCGCGGCGTATTTGATGAGAGGACTAGTCTGATTTTTGGGCCAGAGCATTCTCCAAATATGGCCCACCTGATGAATGGCCTCGATCTTGAATATGTGTGCCACGTTGGCATGTGCACCACTAAGTGGACCGTCCATCTCATCCGAAAGCGATTACGGCAAGCAGGGTGAGTAGATCTACAGTCACTCAGACAATCAGTCATGATAGAATGCTGCTGAAAGGAACTAATCATTCCATAAAGGCTATCAAAAGTCGTTGGATCTTCAGTGCAGATCCAGACCGTTCATCAGGTTTGTGCAACATTGGGCGAATCTTGACTTAAAAATCACATTGGATGATCCATGGTCGCCTCCGCCCCAACAAAAAGTTCCTGTAGGAGGAAGCTATGTGGGGCCCACCGTAATTTCCGTTAAAAATCCACTCCGTCCATCAGTTTCTCAATCTCTAGATAGGATGGGAATCTAAATATGAGATAGATCCAAAACTCAGGAGGGCCACAAGATAAACGGAAAGAATTGAAACACTCACCATTTAAACTTTCGTGGGGCTGCAAGATTTTGATCAGGTTAATCTCGTTAGTTCATCCCAGTGAGAATAACCTTATGAACGGCTTGGATGACATATAAACATCATGATGGGCTCAAGGAAGGTCTGGATCGTTGCTTTTTTCATTCTCACGGTTTCCTGTCGCGTGGCCCACCTTTTTTTTTTCTGAGTTTTGGATCTACCGTTCGTTTAAAAATCACAATGATCCGGGTCTGGGCAGTTAAATCCGTACCGTTGATTAATGGATCTCTAATCAGACGATAAAGATTGTCTGATTAATTTATTTTTGACTTTTAAACTTTTCATTGATACAGTTCTCTTTTTGTGACATAAGAGTTTATTAAAATGAAAGTGAAGACATTTTGACTTCTCACGGAAATCTGAGCCATTCATCTCATGAGCTCCAGAGTGTGTGTGGCCAGTAGCCTGAAAATGATATACCATCGTACCTGAGCAGAGGTGGGCATCAAGCCGAGTCGAGTTGAGGTCGGCCAAGCTCGGCTTGGCTTGTCCATGATGTACTCGAGTTTGAGCTCGACCTCAACATTGAAGTTTGGCTTGTTTGCTAAAGTTGTCGAGTCGAGTTGAGTTTACCTCGAGTCGGGCTCGAGCTTGTTGGGTGAGAGAGTAATGAATTCTGTTCTTGATCCTCCTCCATTGATGAAAAATTCAAAAATCTTAAGAGAATCAAAACAAAATCCGATTAAAAAACCAAACAAAGCTTTGAATCGGATGAGGAAATCTGTAAGAACCAATCTGTTCTTGATCTTTTTCCACCAGCAGAAATTCAAGTACTAGAAAAGAAACAGAGCATAACACAGATCATAAATCCAAGTAAAAAGCTCTAGCCAATCGAATCATTGGATTTCCTTGAAGCTCTAAGAAATCTGAGAAGAACCCATCTCAGATTTCTTGGATTTCTCGCCAAAGAAGTAGATCTCAAGAGATTGAAATCATACTATTGTGGAGTTGAAATGAAAACTGGTTGTGGTGGTCTGGGCAGGCGTGCGGCTGGCAGTGGGTAGAGAAAGAGAAGAAAGGGAAAGGGAAGGGGGTGCGTGCGGTCGGGTAGAGACTCTAGGGTTATTTTTTATTTTTTTATTTTTAAGTTTAAACTTAAAACTTTTATATATATATATATATATATATATATATATATTATATATATATATATATAATGTAATATAATATAATATTTAATATATTTATTAATCGAGTCGAGTCGAGCTCGAGTTCGAGCTTCGAGTCAAGTCGAGTTCGAGTCGAGTCGAGTTGAAATGTCCCCTGGTCGAACTTGGCTTGAACTCAACTCGAGCTTCAAATAATTAGTTTGGCTCAGCTCGAATCGGCCATTCAAGCCGAGTCAATCCGAGTTGACTAGAGTCGAGTCGAGCGAGTTTTTCAAGCTAGCTTGACTCGTGAACAGCCCTATACCTGAGTTACGGATTATGACTTGTACACGATGTGTACTAAAATCATGTATTCATATTATTTTTCTAGAGGTGTGTAATTAATTGCACCCTAAGTTAACAAGCTCAGCTATTCATCATCAATGAATTAAAAGAATTCTAAATCATTTAGCTCATATGTTTTATATATTTATATATTATTAATTATTATACTACAATCTAGCCATTTAGGGATTTATTAAATCGTTAGCCAACCAATTACTACTAAATATTCACAAGTCTAAGACATCAACTAAAATAAACTCAAAAGCATAATTACGTATTATATAGCATCGGTTCAAATGTAACTAGCTATCAATTCAATGTATTCAGTTTATCTTATTCAAGATAGGGTCATTGCCCTTGGAGATCATCTACTAGTTAAACCTCTTGTCTTAAAAATTGAGTGAGTATTTTACCTTCGATATTATTTATACAATTTTTCCATCGATACAATGTTAGCAACCTAGGACCAGTGAGCGAATCCATTATGGTTCATGCACATCATAATTAAAATAGAAATGTATGAATATTAATGAGATGCATGAATGTATGAATGCATCAAGTGGGTATATCCGTCCATTTGCTTGAGTTGAATTCTATCAACTCGCATCTCCTTTTCTAGGATAGGCTTCCACACATTGTATGCATCCAGGGATGGTCCCCTAGGTCACCCAGCACTATAAGTACCTACATGTCTTCTAGAGCATGCCCTTATGAATCAACGCAGGAACGCTATGCATGATGTGAATGAATGAGATGAGAATGATCGATGCATCCAATTAGCAATTTTCATATATAGCAGCATATTTCATTAATAACATTTTAAATATAAGTATATTTAATAACAATTAAATAACTACTTTAATTATAATGGAGAGGAAACATGTTGTGATCACTCACATGTATTTTGGTGACATGAATTTCGAGATGTTACCCTAGGTTCAATCGATTTACAAACATCTAAATAAATAGTAGTTCAAATTACACTTTTATCTATGTATACCTATGTAATCAGTCCACCTTTGGTTGATTAAATTCCCCAATCTAAAATTCGTATAGAGATTCTAATCATCGATCTTGGTTTTGTCTTCCACATAACTTTGGGATGATTTCTTTTTAACATGGGGCCCACTTAATTAGCTAAGGTGATATGATCATCCAAATATTTCAAGATAATTAAGGGTTATTATTATTTTACATTACACAATTAAAACATTAGAGTTTCAAATCAAATAGAAGATTCTAGCGGATTGTCGATCGATTGACGATCCTATTGATTGATCGAGGTTTGATCGAAGTCCACTTCAATTGATCAAAATTAATTCGAATTTTCATCACAACTCTCTAGATACATTATGATCCCTTTGATCGATCGAATTCACCTATTGATCGGTCGAACTCTGTTCGAATTCCAGAATTTGGTCACTGGACATATGTCCACCGCCTTCGATCGTTCAACCTGGTGTTGTTATACAAAGTTCGGATGATCCGAATTTTATATCTTTTTGGGTTTTCTTATTTTAAATGATTTTTTGACCATATGGGATAGATCTGAACCATCCATTAATACCAACAATCCCAAATTGGAGATAGGTTAATAGATCACTTAGATCCAAACCATCCATGATCTTAAACTCTAAAACGATCATGTTATGTACAAGTCCTTCTATCTCTGTGGCCCACCAAATGATTAGATCCCTCTTAAATTTCAAGTATCACCATAGATCTGATCAATCTCTCATCTAGACAATTTAAATTGAATCTAACACACCTGATGGTCCACAATACGATTTAATATGCAAATTCATGTCTATGATTAGATTCGATTAATGTGGCTCATCCATTGATCAGATCAATATCAAAATTAGGACTCTGATATCTTTTGGCTCTTAGGATCAAATGATCCTTTCAGATATGATGTAGTGCTCGGATATCTTTTGGTACCATTAGATGTAACCAAATCGATTTCTATGAAAAAAAACTACAACCCAGATCTAAACCATATATCATCTTTTCCTGCGATCTTCCCATGAACCAATGTAGTGCTCGTGCATCTAATCCACATTGTCCATTGTAGAGATCACACATGAATTAAACTAAAAGCATTAAAATAAAAAGAAAAAGGAAATGAAAACTTGCTGAATCCAAGCCCTCTTAAGGTTTCTCTCTACCTCCATCTATAGGGTTTTCTCATTTCTTTTATGTTTTCCTATAAGAAGCCTCTCTCGAATCCCTCTTAAAAGAGAGAACTCTCTAGATAAGGTAGGATGAACACATCTTACCTTATCCAAAGAATTCAAAATTTTCAAAAATTGGCAAAAAACTATTATTGCAATTGCAAGAACAAATCCTCTAACCTCACCTAAAATTGAGAGTCATTGTGGCATGAGTAAATCCATCGACCTCTCTCTCAACTAAATGTGTCTCTCCAAGAAGTTAAGTGACTTATTTTTATTCTTATTCTAAAAATTAAAATTATAACTATTAATTACAGATCTAAAGTGTATCAAAATTTCATGGTTGCTACATAAACCAAAAAATTTCTTCTACTAGACGATCTTAACCATCATATTTGTAGGCGTCGTATGTAAAGTCATCTACTTTGCCAAAAAGCTAGGATCAAATGATAGCGGGTTGTATTGTTACTTGACCCTGTATAGTATAATTCCAATAATATTCAGTTTCACATCGTCAGCTCTAATTGAATATTAAATATGATAGAAGTCACCGAAAAGCTAAGATCAAACAATGAATTGTGTTAGAGCTTGACTTTGTAAAGGCGATCAAATCCTGTAAAAAAAAAATCTTTCAATGTATTCAATAACGGTAACAATGACCATAACGGTTGATTGCCATTACTATTACAATACGGGCTATAACAGTGGTTACGATCTTTTTTCTTTCTTTCTTATAAGAAAACATTTGTTTATACCCTCTCACCCACACACCACATTGGGCACTCGAACCGATAACCTCAGTGTTGAAACTCTTAGAGTCTACCACTAAGCCATGAGTAAAGACCCTTCCTAAGAAAACTTGTATTAATTGTTACCAACTATTATCATTGTTGTCTAATAGCGTAAGTGATTATATGTGACCCAAGGGGTTGTGTGCATATGCGATTGCATAATCGCATATGGCATTGCCTTCCAAAAAAATTATATTTTTTCTTCACATAAGTGATGGCATAATCACATAAGGAATAGCATAATCGCATAAACCATCGCATATGCAATGACATAATCGCATATACCATAGCATAATGCTTAATTGACGCAGGGGAGGACGTGAGGTCGAGCACCGTCTTCCTCAAGAGGATAACTATTCCGAATCCACGGAACTTCTCTGGACTCCTCACAGAGACTTCTCGAATCCACGAGAAAAGAGAGCAGAAAAATAGAAATAAATTCTAAATAAATTCGAAATAGATTAATGAATGAATAAAAAAGGAGTTCACAACCCTTTAAATAAGGGTACTAAGCAATGGGAAAGAAATCAGAATCAAACTACAACTAGGACTCCTAGAATTCGCGACTTACTATAAATAGTAAACTTACTATTTATAGACGGTCGTGATGTCTACTAGTGCGCAAGGTTTTCGGCCAAAAATAGTAAGTGTCCTATTTGGCTTCACCAACCCGTTCTCCTAATTATTCTAAGCTCTTTTCACGTTGGGCGCAACTCCTAAAGCCCGACGGATGAAGAGTTATAAGCAAACTAAAACTTACTATTTATAGTAAAAACGAAATTGAAATAGGGAAACGACCGTCAAATCAGGGGTTTTTTCGCAATTCTGAGTGTCGCAACCCGGCTATGCCGGGTTGGTTGGCTAAAGTATCTCGTTCTACCCCAAAATCATATATTTTTCGTCGGCTAACTCATCCCGGATTGCGAGATACGCCTAATTTAAGATCTGATGGTCCAGATCACTTCTGTCACCGACCGGGCCTTTTCTGATCCATCTTTGCCATGTAATTGTTCGCAACCCGCTCTACATCAGTCTCCTCCACTTTAAAAGAACTCGTCCTCGATTTATCATTATGCACTGGTTCATAATACTCAGTCAGGTCCGCGACATTGAAAGTTCGTGAGAGCGCCATATCATCTGGAAGTCATAAAAATGAGGTTTTTCAGTTTAAAAAATAGAAAAAAAATTAAAAAATTCAAAATTAAATCATAATTTTACTTCTTACTTTTTTAGATGCGAAATTACTAATTAAACTTTTGTATTCAAGTTTACCTAATAAATCAGTTTCGATAGATAAAATTACTAAACCGTTTAATCTATCTTGAGACAATTGTTTATAAATAATTTTTTATAATCTTTAATTTTAAAAAATGAAGTTAAAATTTAATTTTTTGAGAACGTAATTAACAATAAAAAATTTATTGGGAATGATGCTATTATTTTGAAAAGAGACGATAGAGTTAGACGGTTATTATTGATAGTGTTAGTTTCTGGGATTTATTTTTAATTTTCAATTTCAAATTTGTAAACTAATTTTTAGATGTTTCTATTTTGTCGGCCTTTTAATAAATTTTATTTCACAAAATTTAGGCTTTTTTTTTTTTTACTTTTCTTAATTTTAATTTTACTATAATATATGAACTTTATAATTAAGAAATTTTAATTTTGCTATAATACAGGGCCTTCATAATTAGGGGGCCTTAGGCGGTTGCCTCACCTGCTTACCCTTTAGAGCCGCCCCTGCAAACAACGAGACACGTGGACGGATATGATGTCATCCACACATTGTGTTGTAGGGTCAACCTCTTAACCTTTAGTGAACCTGGCCTCTTTGGAGACTATGGTTTTGACCACCAATAGAAATATCCCAAGTAGACAGTCTGATGACATTTGGTACCACGGCTTGGAGAAGGCTCAGAGAGGGTCAGTCGAGTATAGCATTGTAAACCGATGGTTGGTCGACTATTAGGAAGTTGACCATTACTATCGCCTGGTGCGAAAAGTTACCATCAGTGAGTGGCAAGGAGATGACTCCTTCGGGGAGTGTACGTCCACCAGAGAAACCAATCAAGGGGGTGTGAACCGGCCGTAACGCTGATCGTTCGACACCCATTTTATCAAACGCCTGAGTAAATGTAACATCCCGAATTTTTACCAACCTGGAATTAGACGTTCTTAGGCAATGGGTCGCTCCTAACACCTTATTAACTTGTCAGAACCCAATCCCATAATCTAAAACCGCTTTTGAACCCATTTCCTTAACAAATCCCACCCTTCACCACCTTGTTCTTTCAATTTTTCTAAGTACTTTCACATTAGACACTATCTAAAAGTTTAGGTGATGAAGAACAATACTTAAACTAAACATTACTACAAAGGACTAAGTACCACCTCAGACAGAAATCATACAGGACTAAATCCTTTAGAAATTAGGCGAGAATTAGCTAGTGTTAAACTAGAGTACCTGTGAAATTAGCACCAATCACTTTAAATACGATCTGCAAGACTTAAAATTTGGAGAATTGTTGACGCTACATTACCCTAAAATCTAGGATCAATATCATTACCCGACTGCTCTCGGGAGCATCTCGAAACTCCGTATCAGATCTAGACCGTACGTCGGAAGTACGATTAATACGAAGTTAAGGAATTAGGACCGCCTTGCTGGGCTTGACAACCATCTCAGAAATCAAATCCAAATAGTGTCCCAGTACAATTCGCTTGAGTCCGGAGCGAGGAGTGTGAGAAACATAAAAATAATTCCAAAATAAATAAGAATTTATGAAATCTGGCATGTGACACTTGCGGTTCAGTATTGAGAAACTTGACCATCAGAATCAGACCAAATTACATCCCTCGGATCAGGGATATTTCACCAAACATATCCATGTACTCGGAATCTCCGATCGAGATCCACTGACCGTTGAACTGAAACTGGTCCGCCATTTGTGATCTGGAATCCCGATTGAAACGAAAACTTAGCCATACCTAGATCCAGTGTTAGTGAGCTTAAATCCGACCGCACACAGAAAAGGAGCCGCCAGAAGTCCTGCGTTAAGCTGAAACTGGCCCACTTTGGATATAACCTAAGTATACCTTGACCTTAGGTCTATTTTGGTGTAGTTTTAGGCTATATTAAAACCCTCTCTCATTCAGCCATACGAATTTGAGAAAACCCTAGGAGAGAAAGAGAGAAAAGAGAGAGATAGTGTGGGAGTTGTTGGAGCATCCCCTGCCACCTGATCCTGCCGCTCTGCAAGCTTAACCACTCCATTCTAATCGCTTTCCTGGCGATTCCGGCTCCGTTCCTAGGTAAGAAAACCTAACCCTAACTTGTTTTAGAGTTCTAGATAGTGTGTCTTGTGGAATAGCTAACCTATTCCCTGATGTAGGTTGCCAAATCGCTGTAGACAAAGGCGTTGGGTTCAAACTGGTTTCGGTTCAAGCTTACCGACAAAAGGTGCGGACTTTAGGTGTATAGGTTATGGTTTTCAACACTTTCAATGTCAGATAATGATAGATTCATGATCTGCATGAAATTGCACATGTACAAAGTGCTGTCTGTTTTCCGTTTCGATTAAATACGAAGAATATGGAATTTTGTGTATTCTAGGTATTTGTAGAAAGTACCGTATACGTATAAATTTTGAAAATGTGTTTGCCATGATTATTTGTTGTATGAACATATTATATATGTGTATAATACTTACTTGGTGAAAGGGTTCGCCCTAATACATGTTTTTGCTAGTATACGTTATGTATGTAAAAAAAAAAAAAGGGTGTATTCTAAGTGTTTGTGAAAATGACCGAATGAATATAGAATTCGCATTCGTGCTCACCATGACTGATTGTCATGGATACATGATTGTGGTATAGGCGACACCCCTTTGACGAAAGGATTTGCCCTAAATCACGCCACGGTCAATATACACTATATATGCTAAAACGTGTAGCCCAAGTGTTTGTGGAAATGACTGAATGAACATGGAAATTGGATTCCTACTTCCCATGACTATCCGTCGTGGGTGCACGCGTGTTATAATTGGGGCAACTCTCTAGTGAAAGGATTTGGCCTTATACCTATGTGATCAACATACGTCATGTATATTGATGTATGTATTTTAAAGTGTTTGTTGAAATGTCTGAATGAGTAGTAGTTAGTAAATTATAACGTATAAGGGTGTTGAGATAGGATTCTCAGCTACCTTAGAGATGTATATGATTTTCCTCCATGTTGCTTGTTTAAATTAACTCCTTACTTAGGAAATATAGGTGTTTGTATTTTCTGTTTATATTGTGCTTTATTACATGTTTTATGACATGCTTGTCAACATGATTGAATTACTTTGTTTATTCTACTTTACTTTATATGCTTCTGGTCATGGATTGATTGTGTTTGGGGCTATAATTATAGCCCAGGCAATTGGTAATGGGATTGAATTCATGGGTAAGATTCATTTGCCACGTGAGATGTGTTCGACGAACCCGAGTCGTACTTCGGTTGGCGATAGTGGTTGGCCACACGAAGTGCTTATGTGCTTCATATCGTTCAACTTGTTGTGCACTCGAGCTAGTCAGGCTCGTCAAGTAACCCGATATGTCTAATGTATGTTCACCATGTTTGGATGCTACTGCTTGAACCTAGGGTACCAAACTTACCAGTGAAATCCCGTTAACCATGGTACCTCGATCCGCTAAGACTCATAAGCCGGGCATGGTGGTATGGGACACCGTGGTCGGGCTGTCGGCCTATGCTGGGGCCACGTGCCTCCCTGTAGTGTCCATTGAGCAACCAGACTCGTGAGCCGATTATGGTGGTATGAGACACTATATTCGAGCTGTCGGCCTACACTGATTGGTGACGAGCCCTTTGTAGTGACCTCGATCATACTCTGAATTTGCGGTGAGGCGACGAGTTTTGCCGCGGTGTATAGAGTATGAACTAGGCCTGTACCAATTTAGTGATGAACCATTAAAAAGATGATGGGAGAGTGGTATAACGATTATGTGTAACAGCCCTGTCAGCCTTTGCAGCGCCCTAGAACCACACTATCGTATGAGATTATCTAGGTTTGATGACCCTAGAATGGATCATGTTTGGGAATGATACAAGGGAGGTACCTTAGTTTCTCAATCCTGCTGTTTGAAATGGACTAATAATAATTCGGTAATCATGCTCATCATCGCACTGCATGTGCCTGGAAGATGTGAAGCACTGAGGAATGAAAGCATGCCGCGAACGTAAGATGGTGTCGCATGAGGGAGTATGTCAGTGAGGGCATGCATCATGACTGCATTCATACTTGCATTAATAAGAGTAGCTAAGAGTGTTTGATTGTACTGCTTTATCATTACTACTTGACTGAATTGATAACATGTTAACCTATGTTTTATTATTCCACTGAGTTGATCACTCACTCCCACGTTACGGGACGGTACTTGCAACACCAACTAGATTCTGTAGCTGTAGGTGTCGGCGATGCTTATGAGGCGGAGCCGGACCTTTGCAATGACAATGATGCTTGCTCGTATTTGCTGTATTCTTGCGGCTTCATGTGAGTCATGTCTTGATCGACGGGGTTACAGGGATGTTGACTAGAGGACCTTACACATTTGGTATATTTTAGAATTGTACTTGTAATTATTTAACCTGCTAATGTTATCACACTCTGGAGACTCACCACAGTTTATATATTTTTTTTTATCTATCACAGTCTTCCGCTTGCTATCTCACTTGTCTCTGGAGTATGATATGCTGTTTTGGCTTAATCTCACTCATGTTCACTACACTAATACAGACAACATTCAATCATCATTCATTTTATTGCATAAGTGATGCGTTGGAACTCGGGAGTTGAGTTTATGCTCGACCCCCGATTTTTAGGGCGTTATAGTAAATAATACATCGGCGGACGACCCTATATCGACGAGAATGCGAAATACCTTACGGTTCGTTATAATGAGGGTGATGACCAATGCGTCATCATGCGGATGATAAATGCCTTGAGCGTTCTCATCAGTGAACGATATGCAGTATTTTTTCATTTTCTTTTCTTTCGAATGCCGAGCTAGTATCAAGATCTCGGACTCGGGCAGAATGATGCTCCTGACGTAATTTTTTCAAGCATTGTTTGAGTCGCCTCGGCCTCAGGGTCCACCGACAATGGTTCGAATTTCCTCCGTGGGTCGGTTGTCAACTGGGCGTTCTTCCGTTGTCCCAGTTCTCTCGACATGCTCTTTGAGACGGCCTTCTCGGATGAGTCGTTCGATTTCTTCTTTCAAGTGATAGCAATCACTTGTGTTGTGCCCATAATCGCGATGGTAATGATAGTATTTGTTTTTATTTTGTCGGTTCGGATTGCTTCGGAGCTTGTCTGGCTAATTGACGAATCCTTCGCCTTTACTCTCCATCAAAACCTGCTCTTGTGGTTTGTTAAGAGGGGTATACGTCAAAACTTGCGGTCTGGTCGCTTACCCAACTTGCGATCATCACGCGTTCGATCATCTTTATGCTTTTTTCCACTGGGCGAGTCAACTTCTTTCTTTGCTGACTCTTTGGTCGAGATTTTTGTGTTTTGGGTGGCTTCACGCATGATCCGGGTTTCCTCGGCATTCGCGTACTTATCTGATCGAACCATGAACTCGACAAAGTAGTAGGCGGGTTCTTGTCCAGGGATGCTAAAAACGGTTTGTCTCTAATGCCCTGCATGATCGAGTTGAGCGTTGTTTCATTCGAATGTTTCTGAACTTGAAGCGATTCGAAATTGAAGCGTTTGATATAGTCTTTCAGCAACTCTCTCTCTTTTTGCACTATGTTGTTGAAGTGCGCAGGTGGCTTCAACTTTTTCTTCCCACCAATGAAATTGGTGAGGAAGGCATCATTGAGTTATATGAAAGAGCTAATAGACTTTGACTTCGGCTGCTTGAACCAAGGTCGACCTACGTCGACTAAAGTGAGGGAGATGGCTTGATATATCACAACGTCCAAGGCATCGTGCAGTTCCATATACGTTTGGAAGGATTCAATGTGCTCGGTAGGATCGGTCTTGCCGGTGAAGGGGGTAATCTGCGGAAGACGGAATCGTTCTGGTAACCGAGCTTGCATTATCTCTTCTATGAATGGAGGCGCTTTTGCCTCAGGCCTCGTCTAATGTGGATCACAACCCTGTTTCATATATGCAATCTCTTCCCACACTTCTTTCCTGAAGTCCTGAAGGTCGGCTTTCCAGGGTTTGTCACTATCTGTCATACCCTCAACTGGAGGCCTGCTACGCCTCCTCCGATCTACTTCGTGTCGTAGATTGGAGGCTGACAGTGGGACAGTCACAGAATGAGCGGGCGTAGGCTCGGCCAGACCCTGGTGCTGACTCAGCTGAGGAACAGATCACGGAGCGACAGGCTGAGGGTCGATGAATTGTAGTGGAACATTCACCCGGCCACTATCACATTAGGGCGGAATTTGCTAGCGATGGATCTGTTCCAGCATCTGCTTCATGTAGTTCAGATCGGTCTGAGCTCTTGGACTTCCTTATCTAGCCGATCATTTCCTCGGTTTCGTTGGTTTTGCCTGGTTGAAACGGAGGATGTTGGTCGGGGGGCGGGGCCTTGTCGGTTGTCGGGTTGGTTTTGAGCCCCTTGGGCCCAGTCCGTACCTGACGGACCTTTAAGTGTTGGTGGTGCAGTAAAGGCCTCAGCAGACTTGTTTAGAGTAGGTTTTCTAGTCCTCGCCATTAGAACTCGTTTGAAGCTACTGGATAGAGCCTGGAAAATGACTTTTTGTATCGTATCCCACAGACGGCGCCAATCTGTTGATGCAAAAACTGGTGAACCTTCTTCGACCTACCACCTGTATAAGGATGAAAACAAATGAGACCCTGGCCAGAGCCGGGGACCCTCTGATGCTTAAGTCAGTGATAGGAATACGTAGGAAGGGTTTTAATAAGGGTTTTTTGCGTACCTCTTTAGCTTGGAGTTCTTTGTATTTATAGGAATGGAAGGATCCCATCGTGTAGGGATTATCCCTTGATTTCTTGGAGATTTGATTTCATCCGTTTTTGGTCTCTATCCGATCCCGAGATCTTCGGGATCGAGGATCCTTTTACAAAATTTTCGAGGTAACGTTTCTGTTTATGTCGTTTTTTCCTTGCTCGGCCCAGTTCTGACCGACTCTAATAACAAGTTAGTCTGAGCTGGCTTTATAGATCAAGTTGCTCGCCATCTGTCGGGCGAGATAGAGTTGATCCGTAATCGACATCCTTTCTTACTCCGATAGCCAACATTATAACTGACCTTCTTGGGTCGGTTTTATAGTCGGTCAGGTGGCTTCTTAACTTTAGGCCTTAATTGGCCTTTTAGATGTTGTTGCCTCGTCGCCCGAATCAATTTCATGCATCTTATGCAATTTGCCTTTAGCTCGTGACTTTATTCGTCTCGGTCGGGGTTTTTATTCCCTACAATCCGAGTTAAGTCTCTCCTTAAGGCATTTAAGTCTCTTGCCTCAGTCAGGCTTATTGCCTCAGACTCTCGGGCTGTGTCAGTAGAGTTGGTCCATTTCATAATCGGGTCTCCGGACTTGTCATATTTTTTCCCAACAGAACTCAATAAGAAAAATCGTCTCATATCAACTCAACCAAACCAAATATATCTTTCAATTACTAGTTAATTTACATTTCATATTGTAATCATTTATCTTTCTTATCAAGCAAATTACATTTCTTAATATAATCTTTAACTTTTCAGCATGTTGTTTACATTTCGTAGTATAATCTCTAGTGTTAATCAAGTAATTGGCAATTTTAGCTATAATTTGAGTCTATGCTCGCACATTGGATTCATTTCTTCACCCGAAAAGATGTTTTGTAGTTGTTCTATAAGATCGAATGTAAGGATCTATTTTCTCATTTTAATTTTGAAAAATCCTTTTGTATGAAAGACTAATGTGTAACTCATTATCAGAAGATAAACCCAACTCTTTAAATATCATCTAACCTTATTTATACATTGAACAAGTGGCTGAATATGATACCAATCTCACCTGATCTCAGTCTTACACTATATTTTTGCCTTAGTAATTAGGATAATATTTGTTCAGGTTGAATTGAAGCCACAATATCAATTCTAGCACGCCAGCATACGTACAGCCGCACCGATAGTGATAGCTACGGTCGACCGTTAATCCAGATCACTCACGATGTGGACCCAAACGGTAGTGATAGGCACTGAAGGAGGCAAAACGAAGTCATGTGGACTCGAATTTCCAGACCATACGATTGGAATAAGGCTACATATGCGTTGTATCTGCCTCACTTTTGGGCCGATGCCATAAATGAGTTGGCAGAACGAATGCGCAGTATATAAGAGGTGGGCCCCACTGTCCGGTATCACCCACAAGTCGCTGGTTCCGGTATCCCAGACAAGTCG
Organism: Magnolia officinalis; assembly: GCA_021015155.1. Taxonomy (NCBI): domain Eukaryota; kingdom Viridiplantae; phylum Streptophyta; class Magnoliopsida; order Magnoliales; family Magnoliaceae; genus Magnolia; species Magnolia officinalis. The sequence continues at coordinate 10,169,526 of JAJHSJ010000017.1, forward strand.
CTCCTCTACATATGCTCGATCGCTGGACCCGTCAGTGGTAGAGGGGAAGGCCGGGTTTCAGTAATCTGAACCGTTCATCTGGTGGGCCCAATCATTGGACAGGCCAGGATCAAATATTTCCTCTGAGAAATGTTGAAATAGGCAGATCCAAGGCTCAAGTGGACCACACCACATGAAGCAGGGGTGATAATGACACCCACAAAACCTTCCCAAAGTCCACTGTGATATATATTCGCCATGCAACCTAGAAGTTCACCATGATTTATATATTTTATCCCCTCCGTCCATCCACTTTATCAGATAATTTTAGTACTTGAGCCCAAAAATGAATCATATACAAAGATTAAATAGACCACACCAAAGAAAACAGTGTGAATTGACCTTTTATAGTTGAAAAAGTCTTGGGAGCCACAGAAGTTTTAGATTAATCTTGTATTTGTTTTTTCCCTTCATACATTTCTGTATGATCTTATGAACAGTTTGGATGACAATTAAACATCACTGTGGGTCCCCGAAAGGTTTCAACGGTAGATATCATTATTCCCACTGTTTCCTATGGTATGATCCACTTGAGTTTTTGATCTACGGCGTAGACAAACCACATACATTCAAGGTGGGCCCAAGTGAGTTTCATGCAATCGGAATCTATGCAACCTGTTCATAAGATCACATAGAAAACAAAATATCAGCTTGATCCAAAACTTCTGTTAAATCCCTAACGTGTGGTCCACTTAAGCCTTGGAACTGCCTCATTTTTAGGATTGTACCCTAAAATGATATGAAAAAATGGAGGGACGGTGTGGATAAAACCTATACATCATAGTAGCCCCTCAGAGATCCTGTCCATTCCTAAACTAGGGATGGGCAGGTGTAGAATCCAATCTGCCTCCAGATTTACAATGTGACAAATGGGACCCATGGTTGTGTCATCCACACAGCTAATATACGGTCGATATAGAAAGGTCGGGTGTTGGCATGCCATATGAACGGCTTTGATCATAGTTTAAAGGGTCAGAAAAACTCGGTATAACTCAGTCGACTTAACTCAACTCATTAGATTTCATCAATGTGGTCGTGCCTCTGGAACGGCCTGATTTTGGGTCCCAAGGAGAACAAACGAGCAGGGGCAACTCAACATTTTTGGGGGCCTTAGGTAAGTTTACCCAGTAAATTTTTGGGGGCCTTAGGTTTTTTAGTCATAAAAATCAGATTTTTTAATTTAAAAAATAGAAAAAAATAATAATAAATTCAAAATTACATCATAAATTTACTTCTTTCCTTTTTAGATCCAAAATTATTAATTAAACTTTTGTATTCAAGTTTACCCAATAAATCAGTTTCGATAGTTAAAATTACTAAACCGTTTAATCTATCTTGAGACATAATTGTTCGTAAATAATTTTTTATAATCTTTAATTTTAAAAAATAACGTTAAAATTTAATTTTTTGAGAACTTAATTAACAATAAAGTAGGTAGTTAGTGGTCCTTAGGTTTTAGGACAAGAATTTATTAGAAATGATGCTATTATTTTGGAAAGAGAAGGTAAAGTTAGACTATTATTATTGATAGTGTTAGTTTCTGAGATTTGTTTTTTATTTTCAATTTCAAATTTGTAAACTAATTTTTAAATGTTCCTATTTTGTAAGGTCTTTTAATAAATTTTATTACACAAAATTTAGGCTTCTTTTTTTCTTTTCTTAATTTTAATTCTACTATAATACAGGAACTTTATAATTAAGAAATTTTAATTTTGCTATAATACAGGGTCTTCATAATTAGGGGGCCTTAGGCGATTGCCTCACCTACCTACCCTTTAGAGCCGCCCCTGCAAACAAGGAGACACGTGGACGGATATGTCATCCACACATCATGGTGGGCCCCACACATTGTGTGGTAGGGTTAACCTCTTATACCTTCAGTGAACCTGGCCTCTTTGGAGACTATGGTTTTGACCACCAATAGAAATATCCCAAGTAAACAGTCTGATGACATTTGGTGGGGCCCACTCTCTCCATGCAGATGTGTGTTGCACATTGCACGTCCTTGTTGTTGCCCGATATGGCAAAATTGCTAACTCTGTTATATAAGCGTACATCACGCATTAAACAGATATACAAACCTCTTTGTCAAACGACGAGAAAAATACGTTGAATTTCTATTATAGTAAGATCCAACGGTGGGGAAACGCTTTGTGTACTCGCTCATGTGGTATAGCTAGCTTTTCATGGGTAAGATCTGGCCATTCATCATATAAGGAAAATTGTAAGAATGTCTTGGGCTGAAATATCGGCCAAATCCTATGATCAGATGGGCCACACGTGAAGTGATCTATCGGACATTTGATAACCGTCCAATTTTTAGCATACAATCGCGGCGTATTTGATGAGAGGACTAGTCTGATTTTTGGGCCAGAGCATTCCCCAACTATGGCCCACCTGATGAATGGGCTCGATCTTGAATATGTGTGCCACGTTGGCATGTGCACTACTAAGTGGACCGTCCATCTCATCCGAAAGCGATTACGGCAAGCAGGGTGAGTAGATCTACAGTCACTCAGACAATCCAGTCATGATAGAATGCTGCTGAAAGGAACTAGTCATTCCATAAAGGCTAGGAAAAGTCGTTGGATCTTCAGTGCAGATCCAGACCGTTCATCAGGTTTGTGCAACATTGGGCGAATCTTGACTTAAAAATCACAATGTAATTTCCGTTAAAAATCCACTCCGTCCATCAGTTTCTCAATCTCTAGATAGAATGGGACTCTAAATATGAGATAGATCCAAAACTCAGGAGGGCCACAAGATAAACGGAAAGAATAGAAACACTCACCATTTAAACTTTCGTGGGGGCGCAAGATTTTGATCAGGTTAATCTCTTCAGTTCATCCCAGTGAGAATAACCTTATGAACGGCTTGGATGACATATAAACATCATGATGGGCTCAAGGAAGGTCTGGATCGTTGCTTTTTTCATTCTCACGGTTTCCTGTCGCGTGGCCCACTTTTTTTTTTCTGAGTTTTGGATCTACCGTTCGTTTAAAAATCACAATGATCCGGGTCTGGGCCGTTAAATCCGTACCATCGATTAATGGATCTCTAATCAGACGATAAAGATTGTCTGATTAATTTTTTTTTGACTTTTAAACTTTTCATTGATACAGTTCTCTTTTTGTGACATAAGAGTTTATTAAAATGAAATTGAAGACATTTTCACTTCTCATGAAAATCTGAGCCATTCATCTCATTAGCTCCATAGTGTGTGTGGCCTGTAGCATGAAAATGATATACCATCGTACCTGAGCAGAGGTGGGCATCAAGCCGAGTCGAGTCAAGGTGGGCCAAGCTCGGCTTGGCTTGTCCATGATGTACTCGAGTTTGAGCTCGAGCTCGAGCTCGGCCTCGAGCTCAACATTGAAGCTTGGTTTGTTTGCTAAAGTTGTCGAGTCAAGTTCGAGTCGAGTTAGTGGTTCGAGACGAGTCGAGTTTACCTCGAGTCGGGCTCGAGTTTGTTGGGTAAGAGAGTAATGGATTCTGTTCTTGATCCTCCTCCATTGATGAAAAATTCAAAAATCTTAAGAGAATCAAAGCAAAACCTGATGAAAAAACCAAACAAAGCTTTGAATCAGATGAGGAAACCTGTAAGAACCAATCTGTTCTTGGTCTTTTTCCACCAGCAAAAATCCAAGTACTAGAAAAGAAACAGAGCATAACACAGATCACAAATGCAAGTAAAAAGCTCTAGCCAATCGGATCATTGGATTTCCTTGAAGCTCTAACAAATTTGAGAAGAACCCATCTCAGATTTCTTGGATTTCTCGCCAAAGAAGTAGATCTCAAGAGATTGAAATCATACTATTGTGAAGCTGAAATGAAAACAGGTTGTGGTGGTCCGGGCAGGCGTGCGGCTGGCAGTGGGTAGAGAAAGAGAAGAAGGGAAAGGGAAGGGGGTGCATGCGGTCGGGTAGAGACTCTAGGGTTTGTTTTTTATTTTTTTATTTTTAAGTTTAAACTTAAAACATATATATATATATATATATATATATATATATATATATATATATATATATATATATATATATATATATATAATATATATTTAATATATTTATTAATCGAGTTGAGTCGAGCTTGAGTTCGAGCTTCGAGTCAAGTCGAGTTCGAGTCGAGTTGAAATGCCCCCTGGTCGAACTTGGCTTGAACTCAACTCGAGCTTCAAATAATTAGTTTGGCTCGGCTCGAATCGACCATTCAAGCCAAGTCAATCCGAGTTGACTAGAGCCGAGTCGAGCGAGTTTTTCGAGCTAGCTTGACTCGTGAACAGCCCTATACCTGAGTTACGGATTATGACTTGTACACGATGTGTACTAAAATCAAGTATTCATATTATTTTTCTAGAGGTGTGTAATTAATTGCACCCTAAGTTAACAAGCTTAGCTATTCATCATCAATGAATTAAAAGAATTCTAAATCATTTAGGTCATATGTTTTATATATTTATATATTATTATTATTATACTACAATCTAGCCATTTAGGGATTTATTAAATCGTTAGCCAACCAATTACTACTAAATATTCACAAGTCTAAGACATCAACTAAAATAAACTCAAAAGCATAATTACGTATTATATAGCATCGGTTCAAATGTAACTAGCTATCAATTCAACGTATTCAGTTTATCTTATTCAAGATAGGGTCATTGCCCTTGGAGATCATCTACTAGTTAAACCTCTTGTCTTAAAAATTGAGTGAGTATTTTACCTTCGATATTATTTATACAGTTTTTCCATCGATACAATATTAGCTACCTAGGACCGGTGAGCGAATCCATCATGGTTCATGCACATCATAATTAAAATAGAAATGTATGAATGTTAATGAGATGCATGAATGTATGAATGCATCAAGTGGGTATATCCGTCCATTTGCTTGAGTTGAATTCTATCAACTCGCATCTCCTTTTCTAGGATAGGCTTCCACACATTGTATGCATCCAGGGATGGTCCCCTAGGTCACCCAGTACTATAAGTACCTACATATCTTCTAGAGCATGCCCTTATGAATCAACGCAGGAACGCTATGCATGATGTGAATGAATGAGATGAGAATGATCGATGCATCCAATTAGCAATTTTCATATATAGCAGCATATTTCAATAATAACATTTTAAATATAAGTATATTTAATAACAATTAAATAACTACTTTAATTATAATAGAGAGGAAACATGTTGTGATCACTCACATGTATTTTGGTGACATGAATTTCGAGATGTTACCCCAGATTCAATCAATTTACAAACATCTAAATAAATAGTAGTTCAAATTACACTTTTATCTATGTATACCTATGTAATCAGTCCACCTTTGGTTGATTAAGTTCCCCAATCTAAAATTCGTATAGAGATTCTAATCATCGATCTTGGTTTTGTCTTCCACATAACTTTGGGATGATTTCTTTTTAACATGGGGCCACTTAATTAGCTAAGGTGATATAATCATCCAAATATTTCAAGATAATTAAGGGTTATTATTATTTTACATTACACAATTAAAACATTAGAGTTTCAAATCAAATAGAAGATTCTAGCGGATTGTCGATCGATTGACGATCCTATTGATTGATCGAGGTTTGATCGAAGTCCACTTCAATTGATCAAAATTAATTCGAATTTTCATCATAACTCTCTAAATACATTATGATCCCTTTGATCGATCGAATTCACCTATTGATCAGTCGAACTCGGTTCGAATTTCAGAATTTGGTCACTGGACATATGTTCACCGCCTTCGATCGTTCAACCTGGTGTTGTTATACAAAGTTCAAATGATCCGAATTTTATATCTTTTTGGTTTTCTTATTTTAAATGATTTTTTGACCATATGGGATAGATCTGAACCATCCTTAATACCAACAATCCCAAATTGGAGATAGGTTAATAGATCACTTAGATCCAAACCATCCATGATCTTAAACTCTAAAACGATCATGTTATGTACAAGTCCTTCTATCTCTGTGGCCCACCAAATGATTAATCCCTCTTAAATTTCAAGTATCACCATAGATCTGATCAATCTCTCATCTAGACAATTTAAATTGAATCTAACACACCTGATGGTCCACAATACGATTTAATTTGCAAATTCATGTCTATGATTAGATTCGATTAATGTGGCTCATCCATTGATCAGATGTAACGACCTGAAAATTTCCGTACATTGGGCCGAGTACCACCTCGACCAGAAATCACATAGGATTAAATCCTTTAGAAATTTAACAAAGTTAACTAAGTACTAAACTCGGTAAATCATGAAATCCGTTGGGATCGCTTTAAATACGATCTGCAAGACCCAAAACTTGCAGAATTGGTGACTCTAGGTTACCCTAAAGTCTAGAGCCAAACTCATTACCCGTCTGCTCTCGGGACTGAAACGAAACTTCGTATGAGGTCTAGATCGCACATCGGGAGTCCGATTAACACGAAGCTAAGGAACCAGGACCGCCCCACTGGGCTTGACAATCATCTCAAAAATCAGATGATTCCGATGTCCCACGGCCATTATTTTCACTCCGGAGCGAGGGAGTGTGAAAAACACTATTTCCATTCAAGAGAAAATATCTGGAATAGTGATCTGGCACCTTTCGGTTGCACGTCAGTATTAAGCAACCTGACCGTCGGAATCAGACCAAATTACACCCTCGGATTAAGAAAAATTTCAGGAACATTTACATGTACTCAGAAATTCCGATCGTGGCCCACGGACCGTTGAACTGAGAGTGGTCCGCCACGTGCGATCTGGGAATCCGATCGAGCCGAAAACGTAATCCCACGTGGATCCGCAGTGGGTGAGCTTAAGTCCGACGTTTGGCTCAAAGAGGGCCACCAGAACACCCCTTTTGAGCTTGGAAATTGGCGAAATGCCTATGTAAGCAGTTGCCCTTGAACCTGAGTCTAATTTGGGAAGGTTTGTGGCTATAAAAGGGGCTTAGAACAGCCCCTCTCACAGCCATACGAATTTGGGTTAAAACCCTAAGAGAGAAAGAGAGAAAAGAGAGAGAACTTGTGGAGATCGAAGCCGATCTTCCTCCTGCTGCTTCCACCTCTCCCACGGCCTACACCGCGCTATTCCAAGTGGTTTCCCGGCGGTTTCCACCCCATTTGAAGGTAAGAAACCCTAACCCTAGGTCTGATTTGAGCCTAATTAGTGATAGGTTAAGGAAAGACTAATCGAATGCGATCTTTAGGCTAAGAAACTCCCGTATACGGAAGCACCAACCTTCTTGCTGATTCGTTGGAATTCCAAGGGCTGAGGTGAGGACTTTAAGCGTATAAGTTACGGTTTTCAACGCTTTCAATGGCAGCTAATGATAGATTCATGATCTGCATGCAAATGCACATGTACAAAGTGCTTTCCGTTTCCTGTTTCGATTAGCGATAAAGATTATGGAATTTTACATGCTCTTGATATACGTAGAAATACCGTATACGTATTTTTGTTGAGAAAATGTTTGACATGTTTATTTAATGTTTGATTATATCATGTGTGGATAAAATACTAGTTTGGCGAAAGAGATCGCAAAAATATATGTTCATGTGTAAATGCCATGTATGTCGAAATTGCGTATTCTAGAAATCCCGCATGCGTGCGGATTTTGGTTATGTAATTGTAATGAGTATTTGTTGTATGAATACGATATATGCGGGAAAAATACTCCCGGGGCTTAGGGACAGCCCAATCACGAACTTGCCTAACATACGTCGTGTATGTTGGAAACGTATATTCTAAGTGTTTGTGTATGTGCATGTAGGTGTACATGTACATGTACTAGTGCCTTAGATAGGCGCTGATATGGATTCTCCAACTCCCTTAGAGACATGTAGGATCCCCTCCATGCGGTGGTTCACCGCAACCACTTAATTGTAGTGCACACACAATTCTATCCCTATGGGGATAGTGCTTCAGTACATGCATTACAATATGCTTTGTAACATGCTTCTCAACATGCTTTGTAACATGCTTTACTTCATGTCTTACTTTATGCTTTATAACATGCCGACTAACATGCTTGTATTGCTTGTTTACCATGCTTTACCTCACATGCTAGCGATGAAAACTGTTTGAGTTTGGGACTATGTTTATAGTCCAAGCACTCGGTACCAGACTTGTGATTGTGGCTGAGATTCATGTCGCCACAAAGGACGGGTCCGGCGAACCCGAGTCGTACTTCGGTTGGCGATAGTGGTTGGCCACGCGGAGTGCTTTTGCGCTCCATATCGCTCAACTTGTGGTGCGCTCGAGCTAGTCAGGCTCGCCACTTGAACCGAAGTGTCGTTGTATGTTCACCTTGTTTGGTCGCTACTGCTTGAACCTAGGGTACCAAACTTACCAGTGGTGATTCCTGTTTAACCATGGTACCTAGATCCGCTAAGACGCATGAGCCGAGCATGGTGGTATGGGACACCGTGGTCGAGCTGTCGGCCTATGCTGGGGCCATGTGCCTCCCCATAGTGACCATTGCGCAACTATCTCGTGAGCCGAATACGGTGGTATGGGACACTGTATTCGAGCTGTCGATACTTCGGCGAGAGCCGAGTACGGTGAGATCTGTGCTCGTGCTGACGGGCGACGAGTCCTCCGTGGTATCATCGAGTGTACTTTAAGTATCTGTGATTGGCCACGAGCCTTTCACAGTAACTAGAGTGTGAGTTGAGCCGAGTACGGTGAGACCTGTACTTGAGCTGACGGCTAGTGATTGAGCCGAGTACGGTGAGACCTGTACTCGAGCTGACGGCCAGCAATTGAGCCGCATACGGTGAGATCTGTATCCGCGCTGACGGGTGACGAACCTGTTGTGATGCCATCACTAAGCTTCTCAAACCATAACATCGTATGAGAATAACTAGGACTGACGACCCTAGAATGGATCATGTTGGGAATGATACAAGGGAGGTACCTTAGTTTCCCAATACTGCTGATTGAAATGGACTAATAATAACTTGGCAATCACGAGCATCATCGCACCGCATGTGCTTTGTAGATGTGGCGCACTGAGGGAGTTAAGCATTCGCGAACGTAAGATGATGTCGCTTGAGGGTGGTTTGGCAAGGGCATACAGCATCATGTCATATCATTTTTTGCATTTAACAAGAGTAGTTAGAAATGCTTGATTTGTACTGCTTTATCATTACTGCTTGGTTGATTTGATAACATGTTAACTTATGCATTATTGTTCCACTGAGTTAGCTACTCACTCCCACGATACGGGACGGTGTTGTACACACCAACCAGACTCTGTTGCAGGATTAGAGGGCGCCTTGGTTCAGGAGCCAGAGCCCGACGTTGACGAGGACCAGGAGGAGTTCTCTTTCATGCAGTATTCTGACGGCTACGCCTAGGCCGGCTGCATCGCGGGACTTTTGGGGCCTCTTTTGAGGATGTATTTTGGGTTTTTAATTTACAAACTTTACATGTATATTGGTGCTCAGCTAGTGCTCATACCCTGAAGTTCAGAAAATTTTGTTACTTTACATACTTGTATATAAAATTTCAGTCTTCCGCTGTTTTTAAATGCAATTGAACTGGGTATGAATTACTGTTTTGGTTTGATCTCATTCATGTTTATTGCGCTAACTCAGACAACATTTAACCGACATTGTGTATGTTGCATAAGTGATGCGTTGGAACTCGGGAGTTGAGTTCATACTCGACCCCCGAATTTCAGGGCGTTACATCAGATCAATATCAAAATTAGGACTGTGATATCTTTTGGCTCTTAGGATCAAATGATCCTTTCAGATATGATGTAGTGGTCGGATATCTTTTGGTACCATTAGATGTAACCAAATCGATTTCTATGAAAAAAAAACTACAACCCATATCTAAACCATATATCATCTCTTCCTGCGATCTTCCCATGAACCAATGTAGTGCTCGTGCATCTAATCCACATTGTCCATTGTAGAGATCACACATGAATTAAACTAAAAGCATTAAAATAAAAATAAAAAGGAAATGAAAACTTGCTGAATCCAAGCTCTCTTAAGGTTTCTCTCTACCTCCATCTATAAGGTTTTCTCATTTCTTTTATGTTTTCCTATAAGAAGCCTATCTCGAATCCCTCTTAAAAGAGAGAACTCTCTAGATAAGGTAGGATGAACACATCTTACCTTATCCAAAGAATTCAAAATTTTCAAAAATTGGCAAAAAACTATTATTGCAATTGCAAGAACAAATCTTCTAACCTCACCTAAAATTGAGAGTCATTGTGGCATGAGTAAATCCATCGACCTCTCTCTCAACTAAATGTCTCTCTCCAAGAAGTTAAGTGACTTATTTTTATTCTTATTCTAAAAATTAAAATTATAACTATTAATTACAGTTCTAAAGTGTATCAAAATTTCATGGTTGCTACATAAACCAAAAAATTTCTTCTACTAGACGATCTTAACCATCATATTTGTAGGCGTCGTATGTAAAGTCATCTACTTTGCCAAAAAGCTAGGATCAAATGATGGCGGGTTGTATTATTACTTGACCCTGTATAGTATAATTCCAATAATATTCAGTTTCACATCGTCAGCTCTAATTGAATATTAAATATGATAGAAGTCACCGCAAAGCTAAGATCAAACAATGAATTGTGTTAGAGCTTGACTTTGTAAAGGCGATCAAATCCTGTAAAAAAAAATCTTTCAATGTATTCAATAACGGTAACAATGACCATAACGGTTGATTGCCATTACTATTACAATACGGGCTATAATAGTGGTTACGATCTTTTTTTTTTCTTTTTTTTCTTATAAGAAAACATTTGTTTATACACTCACACCCACACACACCACATTGGGCACTCGAACCGATAACCTCAGTGTTGAAACCCTCAGAGTCTACCACTAAGCCACGAGTAAAGACCCTTCCTAAGAAAACTTGTATTAATTGTTACCAACTATTATCATTGTTGTCTAATAGCGTAAGTGATTATATGTGACCCAAGGGGTTGTGTGCATATGCGATTGCATAATCGCATATGGCATTGCCTTCCAAAAAAATTATATTTTTTCTTCACATAAGTGATGGCATAATCACATAAGGAATAGCATAATCGCATAAACCATCGCATATGCAATGACATAATCGCATATACCATAGCATAATGCTTAATTGATGCAGGGGAGGACGTGAGGTCGAGCACCGTCTTCCTCAAGAGGATAACTATTCCGAATCCACGGAACTTCTCTGGACTCCTCACAGAGACTTCTCGAATCCACGAGAAAAGAGAGCAGAAAAATAGAAATAAATTCTAAATAAATTCGAAATAGATTAATGAATGAATAAAAAAGGAGTTCACAACCCTTTAAATAAGGGTACAAAGCAATGGGAAAGAAATCAGAATCAAACTACAACTAGAGTTGTACACGAGCAGACTATGGCTCGAGTACTCGCTCGACTCGACTCGGAATACTCGACTTGTACTTGACTCGCCTGAGTTAGAGCCGAGTACGAGCGGGTTTTCACTGCTCGTTTAGATTACGAGTAGAGTACGAGTCTATCGGTACTCGACTCGGTACTTGACTCGTACAAGTGTATATAAACGCCCGAAAAAAAAAACCTACCCCACTCGTCGTTTTCAAGCAGCGCCCGACCCCTTCCCTCCCAGCGAGATTTCAAAATCTCTCTCTCTCTCTCTCTCTCTCTCTCTCTCTCTCCCATAGCCCAGAGGCCAGAGCCCGTCCGGCCGTCCCTCTTCTTCCCTCTCCCTCTCTCTCACTCGCCCCTGTCCCCTGTCCGGCGGTACTAGACCCTGCCGCTCGTCCCTGCGTCCTCTCTGGTGCCTCAGCTCGTCGCTGTCACTCGTCCCGTCGTCCGTCATCGCCCTGCCCTGCACACAGCTACCGGTCGTCCCTCTTCTGCTCGCCCGGTAAGGCCTGGGGTTGATTTTTTATTTTTTATTGCTAATATATAGTAGAAATTGCTAATATAATTGTGGGATTAAGATCGTTGGAGGGGGATTGAACGCCCGGTCGGTACGATTGAACTTTCTAGGGCCCACTGTATTGTTTACTTGCCAATGCCATTCAATTTTAGGGCCTGTTTGGCCGGGCGAACTGGATGGGATTAGATCCAATTTTAGGGCCTGTTTGGCCGGGCGAACGCCCAATCGCCCACCATTAAAAACTTTCTAGGGCCCACTGTACTGTTTACTTGCCCTCCAATTTTAGGGCCTGTTTGGCCGGGCGAACTGGATGGGATTAGATCTAATTTTAGGGCCTGTTTGGCCGGGCGAACGCCCATTCGCCCACCATTAAAAACTTTCTAGGGCCCACTGACCACTGTACTGTTTACTCGCCCTCCAATTTTAGGGCCTGTTTGGCCGGGCGAACGCTCAGTCGCCCACCAATTTTAGGGCCTGTTTGGCCGGGCGTGTTTACTTAGATTTGGATATGCTTCATTTTTTTTTGGCACACATTAAAATGAGAGGGCAAAATAGATGGATATACAATACATACATTGAATTGACTTAATTTACTTTATAAATGACAGTTTACTTTTTATTTTGTTAGTGTTAAATGCCACCACATTAAGATGCCTTTGGCTTTTCATTTGACATATTATTAATTGTTATTAGTTAGCTATATGATAAATGTCAATTTCAGCATGCTCCTTTGTTTGCATAGATATGAATTATTTGTATTGTTCTAGTTGTAGACTTGTAGTATAGGATAATCAGTTGCCCATTTGAAGATTTCTATTTTGCCAGACATAGATTCAGTGTGTTCTTGGATGCATAGAAATCGTTCAAATTGTCCCTTTTTGGACAGTTCAGGGTTAGATAGATTGTAATGTCTTCATTTATTCCAATTTAAATGCATATGCCTGTTCTGGTTTCGTCTCTCCTTTTTCTCTCTGGATATATTTCATGTATTTATTTTCGTCGTCAAATGTCCACACTTTGTGTTGATGATTGACATGAGAATCAAATACAAGATTAATATATTCTGGAGAGATAAGGGGAGATGCTGTCGGAATTTCGGCGTAACATTTAAACTGGAAAATGAAGCATTACAATCCATCTAACTTTGAATGGGTGACTGATTTAGACAGTTAAGTAATTATTTCCGTCTAGTGGTCTAGCCGTTTAGCCATCTAGGACCCTAGGTATAACCGTATAACATATCGAGAACTTTATTTTATAGATGGCTAGTCAAGACGAAAGTCCAAATACCCCTGGAATGGGTGCATCGGCCACATCTCCTCTAATAGTAGAGGGAGACATAGACACGTCAACCGCATGCAAAGGGAAGAAGAAGAGATCAGCAGTGTGGGATGATTTCGAAGATGTGACTGTTAACGGTGTACAGAAGATAAAGTGTAATAATTGCAAAGGGTTATTCAGCAAGATTCCAGGAGGATCTACGACACATCTAATTAGACATTTGAAGACGTGTCCTAAGAAAGCAAGACTCTCTCCTCCCGGCCAACAGACGCTGTCATTTACGAAGTCAGAAGGGGACGACTCCCAAGGCGTAGTGTCCACTCATAAGTTTGACATGGAGAAGTTGAATGAGTGGTTTGCTAGATTAGTGATTTTGGAAGAAAAACCTTTCAGAATGATTGAAAGTAAAGGGTTTAGGGCTTTCTGTCAATTCATTAACTCTCGGGTCGAGAATGTCTCCCGCGTCACAGTGCAGAGAGAAAGCATGAAGATGTACATAAAGGAGAAGATGAAACTGAAAGAAGTTTTAGCTTTAGTGAACAGAATAGCTTTGACTTCTGATTTATGGACGGCGTCCAATCAAAGAAAAGGATACATTTCATTAACCGCTCACTATGTCGATAAGGATTGGAAACTATGCAAGAGAATTTTGAACTTCAAACACCTTCCTCCTCCACATACTGGTTTACTTATTTCAGATTGCATCTACAGTTGTCTAGAAGGCTGGGGCATTGAGAAAAAAATTTCAGCAATAACTTTAGACAATGCTTCAGCAAATGACAGTATCATTTCATGCTTACGTAACCAGTTCAGGGCTACAGGAAATTTATTTTTTGAAGGAAAAATATTTCAGGTTAGATGTTGTGCCCATATTATAAATTTGATTGTACAAGAAGGGCTGAAAGCAATCGATGACACTATAGAGAACATAAGAGAAAGTGTGAAATATATAAGGGGGTCGCCATCGAGGCTGAGTGTATGGAATGACATCATCCAACGTTTGAATGTGCCATCTAAAAAAACATTGAAGTTGGATGTCTGTACACGTTAGAACTCGACCTATGAAATGTTAGATGCGGCAATAGAATTACAGCTTGCATTTTCTGAATATGCGGCGCGTGACAGAACGTATTCTTGGTTGCCGAGCACAGATGATTGAGCCAAAGCACAACAAGTTCACACATTTCTCCAAGTTTTCTACGATTGCACGAAGATTTTTTCTGGGAATCAATATCCAACCGCGAATTTGTTTCTTCCGTCTCTTTAGAAGATTAAGGATGCTCTGCAGAAAAATGTCAGTACGGGTCCAGATTTCATACGTCGGATGATAGTTGGTATGAAGACGAAGTTCGATAAATACTGGCATGAATGTCATCTGTTGATGTCCTTGGCAGTTGTTCTTGATCCTTGTTGTAATATGGGATTAGTTAGCTTTATTTTCATGAAGCTTTATCCTACTGAAAGAGCGGCAGCAGAAACGTCTAAGGTTCGTAAAGCCCTTAAAGATCTGTATAAATCGTATGTTAATACTTTACTTGCAGTGGGTGTTGAAGAAAGTAGAGATGCAGATATTTCTGTACCTGGTAATCCGGATGTGCTAAATGAATACATATCATATTTGGCACAAGCACGAATGAGAGTTGATACTAAGGAATCAGAGTTAGAAATGTACCTCAAGGAGTCAATCGTAGTGCGAGCTGAATTTGATGTGTTGGAATGGTGGAAGATGAGGGTTAATGAATCAAAATGCCCTACATTATCTGTGATGGCACGGGACATATTATCAATACCAGTTTCAACAGTGGCATTAGAATCCGCATTCAGCACAGGGAGCAGAGTTGTGAGCAAGTATCGAAGCTCACTTTCGCCAAACACAGTTGAAGAGTTGATTTGTACGCAAGATTGGTTGCGCCCGATATGGGGAGGAGATATGAATGATGATGATGATGAAGAGGAGATTAAGATTCGAGATGAGTCTCTACCTACAAATCAGTAATTATTTTCGATTTTTCAATTTTTTTGGCTGAATGTTGAATGATCTGTAATATTATTTCACTGCAACTGCAAACACGAAAGTGTTGGTCCTTTTGGAATGTGGTTTGGAAGACTTTGAATCATTGATATTTATTTACATATGCCTGTTCATTTACTTTTATTTTTGAATTTTGATACATTTATATTGCTTTCTTTTGTTGCTATATCAAGTTCAATTTATTTATCAATATTCTGATTTTTTTATTAAAAATTGAATGTAGATATGTCGTCATCTGAGCCATCGACAAACATTTGGGACTATGCTTCCCTAGTTGAATCACCGCCACGGTTTGGAAAACCAAAGATTAAGTGTGGTTTGTGTGGCGCAAAGTTTGTGCACAATACTAATCGTTTTCGCCTACACTAGTCATGTCGAGGTGGTGATGCAAAACCATGCCCCAATGCCCCTAAGGATGTCCAAATTCTTTTTCAAGCCCTGTTAGATTCGAATAGAAAGCCTTCCACTCCATCTAAACCTTCTGCTTCTGGATCTGGTACACAAATGGCATCCACAAAAAATGCAGAGGAGGAAGCCAGATTAAAAGCTTTGGAGGAAGAATAATTCCAAATCGCCATAAAACGCAGTATGGAAGATGCTTCTAGACTTCAGCGATATTCGAGTCAAAGACAACACGATGTTGAAGCAGGGTCAAGTTACTCGTCGAGTACGACAAATAAGAAGAAGAAAAAGAGTAACAAATTGAAATTCCTAACTCGTCTCGGTGAATTTTATAGGGCATTGGGTACTACATACAATTCTTCACATAAAGCAAGTTTGAAAAATCTAGTTGAAAGTGTAGAAGAGCACGAAGGAAAAATCTCTTCACCTTCTGACTCAAAAGAAGTGAATCAATTTGTATATGAAAAAATAGATAGCAGTTCCAATGGATCAGATGACAATACAGGAACAGGAAGACACTCATCTTATAGATGTTATTAGTTATAAATTGTCATTTTGAACAATGTAATGTAATTATGTAAATATGTTAATGTAATTATGTAACAATGTAATGTAATTATGTGCATTTTATATATTTTATTGTTTCATTTAACTTCGAATTTCAATTGACAATCGAATTGAAATTCAAATTAATTTCAATTTATAACTTGAACTTGGCTCAAAGCTCGAACTCGTTACTCGAAAACCCTACTCGAATTGGGCTCAAATTCAGACTTGGACTCGAACTCGCCTCGAAAACACGCACTCGGTACTCAACTTGTGTGCTCGTACTCGGACTCGACTCAAAAACTCGGACTCGATTCGACTCGTTTACTATTCGTACTCGGGCGAGTAGAGTACGAGCAGGGGGTCATGCTACTCGGCCGAGTAGAGCCCGAGTACGAGCAGCGGTCGGTCGTTAAGAGTCGAGTACGAGTAGGGCAATACTCGACTCGACTCGACTCGTGTACAGCTCTAACTACAACTAGGACTCCTAGAATTCGCGACTTACTATAAATAGTAAACTTACTATTTATAGACGGTCGTGATGTCTACTAGTGCGCAAGGTTTTCGGCCAAAAATAGTTAGTGTCCTATTTGGCTTCACCAACCCGTTCTCCTAATTATTCTAAGCTCTTTTCACGATGGGCGCATCTCCTAAAGCCCGACGGATGAAGAGTTATAAGCAAACTAAAACTTACTATTTATAGTAAAAACGAAATTGAAATAGGGAAACGACCGTCAAATCAGGGGTTTTTCACAATTCCGAGTGTCGCAACCCAGCATAGCCGGGTTGGTTGGCTAAAGTAGCTCGTTCTACCCCAAAATCATATATTTTTCGTCGGCAAACTCATCCTGGATTGCGAGATACGCCTGATTTAAGATCTGATGGTCCAGATCACTTTTGTCGCTGACCAGGCCTTTTCTGATCCATCTTTGCCATGTAATTGTCCGCGACCCGCTCTACATCAGTCTCCTCCACTTCAAAAGAACTCGTCCTCGAGTTATCATTATGCGCTGATTCATGATACTCAGTCAGGTCCGCGACATTGAAAGTTCGTGAGATCGCCATATCATCTGGAAGATCAACAACATAAGCGTTGTCATTGATCTTTCGAATGATTGGTACCGGTCCAATCTTTTTATTCTTCAACTTATTGTACATTCCGGTTAAAAATCTATCTTTGCGCAGATGGACCATTACTTGGTCGCCCACCTCGAACACTTTCTGTCGCCGATGCTTGTCCGCTTGCTCCTTGTACTTTTCGTTCGACGCATGTAGCTTGTTCTGTACCTCCGCATGAATGCCCATGATTTTGTCTACCATATGATCTGCTGCAATGCTCATACCTGGGAGCTTAGGCAGAGGGACCAAGTCTAGTGTATGGCGAGGTACTCGTCCGTAGATAACCTGGAACGGAGATTTTCCTGTCGAACGGTTCACCATGTTGTTGAATGCAAACTCCGCTTGAGACAAGGCCAAATCCCACTGCTTCAGTTTTTCTCCTGAAATACATCGAAGGAGGTTTCCCAACGTGCGATTCACAACCTCAGTTTGACCGTCAGTCTGTGGGTGGTACGCGCTGCTGAACTGAAGGCGTGTATCGAATCGAGTCCACAAAGTCCGCCAAAAGTGGCTTATGAACTTCGTGTCACGGTCGGAAGTAATAGTCTTGGGAACCCCGTGTAGCCGCACAATTTCTCTGAAGAATAGATTCGCCACGTGTGTTGCATCGAGAGTCTTCTTGCATGGAATAAAGTGCGCCATCTTGAAAAAACGATCTACTACCACGAACACCGAATCCATGCCGCGTTGTGTTCGTGGGAGACCAAGCACAAAGTTCATAGATAAATCCTCCCAGGGGCCGTAAGGCACGGGTAACGGGGTGTAGAGGCTCGTATTATGAGATTGCCCCTTGGAAGTCTGACAAATATAACAGCATTGGACTGCCTTTCCCACATCACGTACCAATTGCGGCCAGTAATACTGTTCTTCCACAAGAGCTCGTGTCTTGTCTCGCCTAAGGTGTCCACTGAGGCCACCTCCATGTAGCTCTTGGATTATCTGTTCCCTTAGCGAACTCTTTGGAATACATAGTCGATTTCTCTTAAAAAGGAACCCGTCTTGTATATGTAAGACACAGGGGTGACCTTCCTGACATCTAACCCATGCGTCCTTGAAGTCGTCGTCGTCGGCATATATGTCTTTGAGGCGATCAAACCTGACAACTTCATTGCTCATAGTGACTAACAAAGTTGCACGGCGACTCAGCGCATCGGCTACTTTGTTCTGTTGCCCTGACTTATGCTTTAGCACGAATGTGAATTCATGCAAAAATGAGATCCATCTAGCATGCACACGGTTAATGTTAGCTTGACTATATTAATAAACTTGAGGGCTTGATGGTCCGTGTAAAGTATGAATTCCCTTTGAATCAAATAATGTCACCAGTGTCGCAGTGCCTGGACCACCGCGTACAACTCGATCTCATATGTAGACCACTTCTTGCGTTCATCACTAAGTTTCTCACTGTAGAAGGCTACCGGCCTACCTTCTTGAGGCAAAACTCCTCCAATCCCGACATATGAGGCATCACATTCGACTTCAAACAGTTTGTCGAAGTTGGGAAGTACAAGAACCGGGGTCGTGGATAATCTGCGCTTGATTTCGGCAAAGCTCCTGTCGGCTTCGTCAGTCCACTGAAACTGCCCTTTCTTCATACAATCTGTGATCGATGACACAATGCTACTGAAATTTCTCACGAACCAACGATAGAATGTCACTAGTCCATAAAAACTTTGTACTTCGTGAATATTTTTGGGAACCGGCCATTCTCTGATTGTCTTTACCTTTTCCTCATCCACTCGAATGCCCGTGGATGTAACCACAAAACCTAGAAACAATAGGCTATCAGTCATGAAGCTACACTTTTTTAAATTGAGGTACAGTTTATTTTCAGTGAGCACTTGAAGGACCTTCTTGAGGTGCTCCATATGGGTGGTTTCGTCTTGACTGTATATCAAAATATCATCAAAATAAACCACAACGAACCGCCCAATGAAAGGTTTCAGAACTTGGTTCATCAACCTCATGAATGTGCTAGGCGCATTAGAAAGACCGAAAGGCATGACCATCCATTCGTACAATCCTTCCTTGGTCTTGAAGGCTGTTTTCCACTCATCATGTGGCCGTATTTGAATCTGATGGTAGCCGTTCCTTAAGTCCAATTTAGAGAATATTTTTGCGCCCTCTAGCATATCCAACATATCATCCAACCGTGGTATAGGAAACCTGTATTTTATGGTGATCTTGTTGATGGCCCGGCTGTTGACACACATGCGCCAACTCCCATCTTTCTTTGGAGTTAGCAGAGCTGGTACAGCACATGGGCTCATGCTTTCTCGAATAAGACCCTTACGGATCAGTTCCTCCACTTGTCCCTACAGAATCTCGCACTCATTCGGCTTCATTCGATAATGAGGACGATTAGATAAACTGGACCCAGGGACAAGGTCGATATGGTGTTAGATATCTCGCATAGGGAGTAACCCATCGGGAAGGTCCTCGGGCCAGATTTCTTGGAATTCATGTAACAAGGGCCTTAGTCTTTCAGGGATGATGGTAGGCTCGAGTTCTTCCCCTTTTACAATTAATGCATAAGTCTGTCCTGTTTCTTTGGATTCTTCCACGAAGTCCTGAATGGTTAAGAGAAAACGACCCTCCACTTTAGAAGTTTCAGGTGGTCCTTCTGGATCCATAGGGGCCAATATGGTCTTTCGGCCGTCCTTAACAAAGATATATATGTTATCTCGCCCTTTATGAGTGGCGTCACGGTCAGATTGCTAGGGTCGACCGAGTAGTATGTGACATGCTTCCATGTCAACCACATCGCATACTACTTCATCCTTATAATATTTGTCAATTGAAAAGGATATGGTGCACCGTTCATTTACCTTTGTTTAGCTGACCTTCTTGATCCAACCGATTGTATATGGAGAGGGATGACGCTCTGTTTTCAATTGCAATTTTTCTACCATGCCCCTGGAGACAATGTTCTCGCTGCTTCCACTGTCAATAATCACGTCACAAACCTTTCGATTCACCGTACACCTAGTGCGGAAGATGTTATGCCGCTGTGGATGCACTTCTTTTCTTGGCGCATATAATAGCCGCATCACGATGAGCGACTCGCCGTGATCTTGCTGAACCCAATCTGAATCATCTATCTCGTCCTTGGCGGTATGCTTCTGTTTTCAATATCTGGATCTTCATAAGTGTTATCAGCACTACCATTATTAATGGCGAGGTTTGCCACTTTTCGTTGGGGACAAGTATTTGACAGGTGGCCGGGCTGGCCACAACGATAGCAGTTGTTGGGTCTTGGCAGAGCATAAGGGTTCGGGATTGTACTTGGACCAGCGGCAGTCGACACGCCCCTTTGGGGTCTAGATTACCCGTTTCCCTGATCTCGATTCTCAGACGTAGGAGGTTGAGTGCGTGCTCCTACGGGCTCCTTCCCCTTAGGCTGTGGAGCTCCCTAGGGTGGACCTGCCGCAGTAGGATAGGCCCATGTGTTAGAACGTTCAAGTTGCGCTTCTGCCCAAGTAACCAACTTGATCGCATCATTTATCGTCCAGACGGACTGCATCTGGACCCAATCCTGGATCGCCATACGCAATCCACCGTTGAATCGGGTGACTTATTGCGATTCAGTCTCGACCAAATCATTGCGCGCCGCTAGGCAGTAAAATTCTTCTGCGTACTCTCTCACCGACCGACTACCCAGTCGACAATTTTGGTATTGTTGGAATAATACCTGATCGTAATCGCTAGGGAGGAATCGGGCACGCAGTAGCTGCTTCATTCGCTGCCATGTGCGGATTGGTGCTTTCATCTGCCTGGTTCGT
Organism: Magnolia officinalis; assembly: GCA_021015155.1. NCBI lineage: Eukaryota > Viridiplantae > Streptophyta > Magnoliopsida > Magnoliales > Magnoliaceae > Magnolia > Magnolia officinalis. Next base: position 10,190,623 of record JAJHSJ010000017.1, read on the forward strand.
GCGAGTTGCAGTTATTTCCACCAAGCTGAAGCTCCTCCTTTTAACTTGTAGGCCACAAGCTTGACCTTCTTTGTTTCAGGGATGTCCATATAGTCAAAAAATCGCTCAACTTCAGAAAGCCAATCGAGAAAATCCTCAATGTGTAGCTGGCCATTGAAGTTAGGAATATCAACCCGTATCTTGAAGTCTCGATCTATTTGATCTACCCGATCGCCGCCTTGCCTGGGGTATTGGAAGATCACGTCATCGATCTCCTCTTCACTGGAGCCTCCGTCCTCAGAGACGGCCCTTGGATGCACCGCTGGTATTATCCTGCGATCAGGGCGATTACGAGTTTCAACGATTGGTGGTGGAAGATTACCACCAGGAACACGGAGTTGCTCTAGGATTTCTGCCAAGAAATTCGCTATGCGGTCCATGGAAGCCTGCAGCCCTTGCATGGCTTGCCGATTCTCTTGCTGCGCTGCTTGAAAAGTTGCCGCCGTTAAAGGAAAATTTCCTGGAGCACCGCCTATGGGATTGTTGCCCGACCCGTCGTTAGAAGCCATCGACCCAAGGAGAAATCTCGCTTTGATACCAAACTGACGTAAGGGAGGACGTGAGGTCGAGCACCATCTTCCTCAAGAGGATAACTATTCCGAATCCACGAAACTTCTTTGGACTCCTCACAGAGACTTCTCGAATCCACGAGAAAAGAGAGCAGAAAAATAGAAATAAATTCTAAATAAATTCGAAATAAATTAATGAATGAATAAAAAAGGAGTTCATAACCCTTTAAATAAGGGTACTAAGCAATGGGAAAGAAATCAGAATCAAACTACAACTAGGACTCCTAGAATTCGCGACTTACTATAAATAGTAAACTTACTATTTATAGACGGTCGTGATGTCTACTAGTGCGCAAGGTTTTCGGCCAAAAATAGTAAGTGTCCTATTTGGCTTCACCAACCCGTTCTCCTAATTATTCTAAGCTCTTTTCACGTTGGGCGCAACTCCTAAAGCCCGACGGATGAAGAGTTATAAGCAAACTAAAACTTACTATTTATAGTAAAAATGAAATTGAAATAGGGAAACGACCGTCAAATCAGGGGTTTTTCGCAGTTCCGAGCGTAGCTGGGTTGGTTGGCTAAAGTAGCTCGTTCTACCCCAAAATCATATATTTTTCGTCGGCTAACTCATCCCGGATTGCGAGATACGCCTGATTTAAGATCTGATGGTCCAGATCACTTCTATCGCCGACCGGGCCTTTTCTGATCCATCTTTGCCATGTAATTGTCCGCAACCCGCTCTACATCATTAATGGTCATAAAACTGCATATGCCACCATGACAAATGCAATCTATGCTCCCAAAAGAGCATATGTGATCGCATATGACAACATTGGCTGTTATTGGCTTTATTTTTATTTTTATTTTCATAAACAAACATTACAACCCCATAACATGTGATGGTTCCTATTGTTACTGTTACCATTATGTAACCATTTTTTAATACGTTGATGCCCTTAGAGATGGTGAAAGTTGAGTCATGAGCCCAAATCAATGGTATCATGTCTGATTGCGTGTCGATGAATTGATCCCATCTCTAGCAATATTAATACCATGTGGTTTTAGTGTTTCTAAGGGGGCAGGAGGCAATTTCTAAAAGGTGGTTGACTACACATAGGTTTTATCATTATATTGTAATGTTTTCAATAAATGCGATGGGATGAGCTATGACTAAATTCTTATCATTTAGAGAACTACATTTATGACTGATTTTTCTATGGTTTCTTGTCTCAGGTCCGTTTAGTAAGAAGAACAGACTCAGTATGTCTTCCTTTAGATAAACACATCTCTTCACTTAGAAGCTCATCAAGTATGTCATCCATGTCTCTCGATGTTCAACTCAGAGAGAGAGAGAGAGCTAGTTGAGGTAAAGGGTGAAGAAAGGTGAAGAAGAGTAAAATTAATTCCCAAGGCTTTTTGTTTCGCCAATTGCCCTACTAATGTAAAGGAAATATCTTATCAATTACCATTTTAGCACCGCTAAATCAAATGCGAGAAATTGTCTATCAAATGCAAATGCAATTATATATTTAAGAAATATGTAAAAGAATGTATAATCATTGCATTTTTTCTTGGCATTATATTGAAAATTCTGAATTTGAACAGGAAAATCAATGTGTTTTGGTGATGTTTTAACATTAAAGTAATAAATAAATAAATAAATATATATATATATATATATATATATATATATATAATATATATATATATATATATATATCATCATTAGAATGTTAGTGCAGATAAACCAACCATAGAATTGGCAGTCAAATGCAAATATTGTCAGGAGACTAATAAAGTATTTTGAAAATATTGCACATTTCATTTATATTACTGTGATAATAGGTGAAACAAACAAACCTTAAAAAGCATTTTGGAAATATAAAGATTAAATGAGGCAAGGCCATAGCCAAAATTATTGTTCTCTACGATTTCTTAAAGTTTGAGGTTTGTCTTCAGATATTATCCCAAAAATCTCTCTGAAAATAAAAATATTTATTGTAAATTAATAAATAATTTTAAATTTTAAATTCCTTATGTTTTTACTATTTTTGGAATTTATATTACGACAATAGCTCAATAATCAATATTTTAAAATCCGTCCATATTTTTGAAATTTTCACAATAATACCATTTAGCGTACAATCTAGGGCGTATTTGTCACACTAGGTAAGGGATATTTAGGGGAATGATCACATACGTGTGTATGCATGATGATTATTGTACATTCGAGCTATGTGAGGCCTCCTCATGATGCGTATGTGGAATCCAAACCATGCATCTGTTGTGCTTACCCAACCTCTCACCATAAATTCAAATAACCATCCTGATACAAAACTTTGGTGTGAAATGCTAAGGGTAACAACATACAATCACACCTAAAACCTGCATATTTAGGTGGTGTGGCCCAGTTGAGATGTGAAATAGTCAGAATTTTAGTACACCCTACCATTCTGGTGGGACATACCATATGAATGGATTAGATGGCATATAAACAACATGGATCCAGATTACAGTTGGACGATTTCCTGGTGGGCATCAACCTTCCTAATGTCTCTAGTGATAGCTTTGGTGAGGACCACATGACTTATGGATATCCTGGATTTGGAATCTACGCCCAAAATAAGAGGCGCCTCTGGATTTGGGTCATTTCAGATAAGGCAGAAATATCAGAGTGGGCCCCACACAGCTTGAACGGATGGTAATTACCATGAGTTGGAACCCATGTGATAATTCTCCTTTTACAAGGTAAGGGGTAAGCTTAGGAAACGGATTGGCTACTCCCCGGCTGGTGGTCGGTGCTCTGTGGGCCCCACCATGATGTATATGTTTCATCCATTCCGTTCATCCATTTTTACAGATCATTTTAAGTCTTGATACCAAAAATGAGAGTGATAAAAATCTCAGGTGGACCACACCACAGGAAAACAATATCATTGGATATCCACCATTAAAATCCTCCTAAAGGCCCACTGTACTGTTTATTTAACATCCAATCCGTTGATTAGGTCATACAGGCCCAGATGAAGGTGAAAAAACAAAGATCAGCTTGATCCAAAACTTTTATGGCCACCAAAAGGTTTTTAATGTTCAACGCTCATTCAACACTGTTTCTTGTAATGTGGTCTACTTGAGATTGGGATATACTAGTTTTTGGTCTCAAACCATAAAATGATCTGGAAAATTAGATGGACGGCATGGATGAAACACATACATCATGGTGGAACCCACAGAGCACCAACCACCAGCCTGGGAGTAGCCAATCCGTTTACGTAAGCTTACTATCTAATGGGGTTAGGGCCCATGGCTTGGTAATCCAGACCGTTGCTCGACCATAGATGGAGAATACCCAAATACCCAAGAAACCAATATCAGGATCCTTTTCCTTGAATGTAGACCGTTGCTTTATTTCTCTTCAAACCATCTGTGGGCCACAAATGAAAAGGTTTAAGAACATTAAATAGGAGTTCCTTGAGGAAAATGCCTTCCCACACCAGACACGACAAACAAATGGTCTAGATTACCGAACTATGGACCCCAGTTGGCGAAATTGGAAACTTGGCTACAATGCAAAAATGAGGGCCACACGTGCGTAATTCCTCAGCCGCAACTTTGCAATGCGATGATTGAGGGCTATGGTTATATTTTCACACTATATATGAAGGCTCACCACCATTTTGAAAAAGGACGCCGCTCATCATTTCACACGCATGTATGACTTATAGGGAACACCTTGGTCCATTGTTTCCCTCCCAACCTTACATGAACCGACACGAAGCAAGTGCGAGTCATATTGCAGCAGCGGACAATGGTTAAGTGAGATGAGTTAGGTGGCTGGATTCAGAGTGTTGTAGGTAAGATGTATGTGAGAAACATACTGACCTTATATAGGAGCGCTAAGTTGGCGATTTAAGAGGCCTGGTGTAATTGCTCATATAATAATTAATCAGATTATGCAGAAACTGCTGCATGTAGCTAGCCTAATAGTCATAAACAGCTAGCCACTGCGTCTAAATGGTTAGCATGCAGCTAGTCTCCCACATATAAAACGGTCAGAAACTTTCAAATAATGGCTAGTTTCTCACTAACAGTCAGAAACAATCCATTGTAATGATAACCCTGGACTAAAACATCCAATCACCTTGCCTATATAAATTGAGCATTCCTGGTTCATTTAAACAACATAAACCATTCGAATCATTCTCTCATATGAACCATTAAGCACCAAGTGTTCTCCGAACAAGCTAGCAAGTTTAATACGAACCTAAGTTAGTATGTTCACGAGAACCAGACCAATGTAGTGATCTAATCCAACAAACCAAATATTCTACTTTTTATCTCTTTTTCATTTTAGGAATTTTCTTTTTATTTATCAAAAAGACTGTGTTTACAGAGTTTCATTAGTGGTTCTTTCGTGCTTGATGAACACAGAATCACACACAGGCTCATTTTATCCTAGAAGTTATTTGCCTGCAACCTGCCAGCAGTCTCAATCATTTGAGAAGGGACAAATAACACTTTAAGGACAACGGGATCATACATGCTTCAGCATATCTTTAATTTTATATTATCGGTTTCCTATTTCCTTTGATTTTACAACAGTTGTAAATCTCTAATTTGAGATTATCAAATCTCAACACATTGTAAATGGAGCAGATCTCTAGAATCTCACTAACCAAGAAATCATAACCATCCAATTAATGGATATCAAATGAATGGTTAAAAGTAAAATAATGAGTGATCCAAAGGGTTACCCTCATTTCCTCAACGTAATTGTTTAGAGATGCGCTCCAGCCGCAAATGGGTCAGTGATTTGCACCTTTGGATTGCCTTATAGCCAAGTGCACGGTTGGAGAGTCACCACCTTTTAAAAAACATCGCTACCAACTTCCAATCAAACAGGTGGGGCCATTTCAGCCATGGATGGTACAAAGGCATGAGTCGACTCACCGACTCAACCCGAGTCAATAATGCCGGCCCCAACAATGAGTACCGGAGACCATGGTTGTCATGACCCTCTTGACATGGATGCAACAATGTAGGTAGATGCACCATGGCGACGTCAACATGCATGTTATCCTAAGGAGTGATCACATGGGAACAGAGGAAGGTATGTGTACTCAGTGTTCGTGGTGTCAATATCGCTACAAGTTTCGTTGGCCAGGGATACGGAAACAATATTGATATCACCGATAACTAGAAATGCGGGAAAACATGGAAAAAATGGTGGAATTTTCAGCAAAACCTCAAGAGATGTTAAAATGTACATACTTGCATATTTAGAAATAAAAAAATATATATATACAAAAAAAAAAATACAAAAAAGGCCTTAAAAGCATGTGTTGTCGTACGAAATCAACCCAACCATCCTGTCAACCTATTTAACCATCCATCTTCCATTCAAACATCGATCGATATTGCAAATATCAACAACACATGATATTTCACCAAAAATCATCAACAATTGGAAATGAAACGAAAGATTGCAATCTCAATGTTGCGCGTGTTGCGATATCGATAACATGAAATACCAATTATTAATAACCATATTTAAACCTATTTAAAATTGATAACGATAAATACACATATATAATTAAAATTTTTTATCAACAACAGGATGAAATCAAAGATTGCGCGACGTCTGTGCCTCATGCGGTTACCTGTATTTGTGATGAAACAATGCCCATGAAAAAGAAATAATAAAATTTTTCTAATAAACAAAATTTTGATGATATCAATACGTTGGCGATATTTTTAAAATATCGTCAATACGCTTAGGGCCTGTTTGATTTTCCATGATACATGTAAATCATGGTAAATAAGTAATTATTACTTTTTCACCTTGTTTGAAAAGACGATAGTAATTCCACCTTGAAAATCGAAACAAAAGTGTTGGCTTAAATATATGGACCCCACCGTAATGTATATGATATATCCGCACCATCCATCTATTTTATTAGAACATATTAGAGCATGAACCGAAAAAATGAGGCAGATCCAACACTTAAATGGCCCACACGAAAGGAAACAATGGCCTTAATTGGTCCACCATTGAAAGTTATTTTCTTCATTGGGCCCACATTGAGGTTTTTTCATCATCTAACCCGTTCATAGGGTCACACAGACGTCGATAAGGGGAAAACAGAAATATCAGCTTGATCCAAAACTTTTAAGGGCTCCAAGAAGTTTTTAATGGTAAGCGTTCGATTCCCGTTGTTTCCTATGCTGTGGTCCACTTGAGCTTTGGATCTGCCTCATTTTTTTGCTCATGTCATAAATTCGACTGGCATAATAAATGAGCGGCATGGATAAGTAACAAACATCTCGATGGGCCCCACATTGATGTTGTAAATTTTTCGATTTAAGTGTTAAAAAAGTAAGTGGTCACATCTGCATTGGGAAAGATGTGGTAATTACCTAGGTATATAATTATTACCCATTTACATGGTAATTACACTTGAGCCGGAAAATCAAATAAGCCCTTATGATACATGTTGATGTGATTTTCTGATGGACCCGTCGCCCCGATCTTCTTTTAACCTGCACAGTCCTCAACACATAGGGGACCCTGGCTCAAGCCGGGGAACCTCCGATGCCTAAGTCAGTTATTGAGGAGGAAGACAAAGGGTTTTAGGGTTTTTTTGTTGCGTACCTTTCACCATGATGGAGGTGGTTTCTTATAGGCGTGAGGAAGCCCTACCGTGTAGAGATTCTCTCCTGTCTCTTCAGAAATTTGATATCTTAAACAGATTTCATCAGATCCCAAGATCCTCGGGATTGGACATCCATTTCCTAGATTTTCAAGACGGTGTTTGAATATACACCGTCTCTCTCACTTGGCTCAACCGATTCCGACTCATGTAATGAATGAGTCTCAACTGGCTCTCGAGGATAAGCTTTCTGCATTCTATCGGGTGGAGGTAGTCATGCTTTCTTATTCCGCAGCTGACATAACCAACTTGTTGAGTCGGTTTTATCTGTCGGTCAGGTGGCTTATAGCTTTTTGACCTTAGTGGGCTTAGGAGGGCATCGTTAGCTCGTATACCGGGTCAACTTAAACACCCTATCCTGTTTGCCCGTTGGCCTTGTATTCTACTGTCTCGGTTATAACTGTTGCCTCGGACGATTCGAACAGTGTGAGCACAGTTGATTCATTCCCTATCCGAGCTTCCGGACTTAGCGTATTTTCCCCCCAACAATACAAGCATTACCTAGAATTTATATAGTCGAAAATAATGGCTATACATTAGTGATATTGATGCATTGACAATACAAACGACACTTAGAATTTACATAATTGAAAATATTAGCAATTACATTAGCGATATTAATACGTTGGCGATACTTAGCGATACATTGCTAATACTTAGAATTTCTGACACTATTAGCATAATCGGTATCGCTACCAGTGTTATTGGTATCTTTGAGCTAGAGATAAAGATAATATCAGAGATATTACAATAATATCGGAGATAATTCGAACAGCGTGTGTATGTAACCATGTGATCTTGAGTTGAGCTGATTGCATCATTCGATGTGACGTATTATCGCACGCAAAATGCACAGTGCTTTGTTGATGGCAGCCCACCCAAGAAGGTTCACACCTTGAGCTAGTGTAGAGGGCCGTTTCTATCACCACAATCTGATCTTTGATTCGAACAATTAATAGCAGGTTCGGACATAAGAATGAGAAGCTGTCTCTGAAATGACCCACAGACCAGGGACTGCTCCATGAATAACCAATACAGCCGAGAATCGCGTGATTGGACTCCCTGTGGGGTCCAGATTCAATGCCAAATTGGTAGAAGTCCAATGCCAAAGGACCACAAAAGTCCAATGCCAAAGGACCACAAAAGATTCCAAATCCATTGAGTTGGTAGGAAGCAGGTTTCCTGCATCCCAAGCTCAGCTCTGTCAGGCCCACCTTGACATTTCTGTTATGTTCAGTTCCATCTGCTTCTGCAGCTAATTTTATGAGATGTGCCCAAACATGAGAAAGATCCAAAACTCAGGTGGGCCAGACCATAAGAAACAGCAGCGATGAAACCACTTACTGTTGAAACCTTCCTGGGCCCACCGTGTTGTTTATATGCCATCCAAACAGTACATAACGTGATTCCCGCCTGGACAAAAGGAAAAAAAAAAAAAAAATCAGCTCGATCCAAAACTTTTGTTGCCCGTCCCTGAGAAGGTTTCACTGGTGTGCCCAACCGTGTGTCAATGTGCTGGCCCAAAAGTCAGCCCAGTCCACCCATCAGGAGGGCCAGGTGTAGAAAAAGAAGGGACCATGTGTACATGTGTCTCAGCAGATGAACAGGACGGAATTTTCATAGCAGGTTCGCCTGATGAGCAGCTTGGGTGAAGCTCGAACTGTTAGAGTATGGCGAATTAATCCCTTTATCTCATAGCCCAGGCCCCACATCTCATGGGTTTTTAGGACCTCGGCCGAACTCCCTTCGTGGGCCCCAAATCACATGGGCCGCCCACCCCGAGTGTGTCCCCGCATCTCACGGGCTACCCCACTTGAGATGCTCCTGCATTAATCACTCCCAGTGAGGAGTCTCGAACACGAGACCTCCTGCTCTGATACCAATTTGATGCAGGACAATTAACCACTTACTCTAAAAGCTCGAACTGTTAGAGTATGGCGAATTAATCCCTTTATCTCATAGCCCAGGCCCCACATCTCATGGGTTTTTAGGACCTCGGCCGAACCCCCTTCGTGGGCCCCAAATCACATGGGCCGCCCACCCCGAGTGTGTCCCCGCATCTCACGGGCTACCCCACTTGGGCCTGGTATGAAATGCGCATTAATCACCCCCGGTGAGGAGTCTCGAACACGATACCTCCTCCGTAGGCCGCACCCACCCCGAGTGTGCCCCTGCATCCCACAAGCAACCCCACTCGAGCCCGGTGTGAAAATGCTCCTGCATTAGAATCCCATTTGAGCAGTAGAAAACCTTACCCCACTATTGGTGCTAAATCAGCCATCAGTCGTGGAACTTGAAAATCAGCCCCAGCAAAATCATATGATGATTGACTAGGAAGTCAATGGTTGTGATCTATCAACAAAGTAAGAAGTGTTCAGCCCAAGTGAATGAATATTAGACAGAAGAAAAAACCATATTCATAAGAGTTTGAACACTCAGATTTGTAGAATCCAAAAGGACCAAATACAAAAACTTCCACAAAAAGAATGGTATCACGACCATAGTGATTACTGACAGATCTGTTCTTGGCAATTTTGGCAATTTCTTGGGATACTTTCGAATATTTTAGTTGTCTTTCTCAGGATATATTCGGAAAATATCAAATAAAAATGGATAAAATCAAATCAAATTAATAGAGAGAGAGAGAGAGAGAGAGAGAGAGAGAGAGAGAGAGAGAGAGAGAGAGAGAGATGGATGATAAGGTTTCACGAAAATCAGCAAGTCATCAGTATTTTGAATGAAAGTGGCCTAAACAATGGAAAGATCGTGACAAAATGATTATTCTTGATGAGATAAATTTAATCCTTTGAATGGTGTGGACTACAAACAGACGGTTAAGGAAAGAGATAAAGCAACAGCCCATATTCAACTGAGAAGTGTCCATAAAATTGGATGGCTAGGATTTCCTATCTGCTCAGGCAACATCCATCCATGTGTCCCATCAGATCAATTGTGTAGATCGTTGAACCCTGGGACCACTTTTACAAACTAACAACCCAATGATATTTTGCAAATGTCGAGGATGAGATAATTCCTCAAATGTACTAGAGGCAAGTATCAATGTGTTGTACAACACCATGATGCTTTAGCAAAACAGCAACTTCCCTCCCCCCCCCCCCCCCCCCCCCAAAAAAAAAAAAAAAAAAAAAAAAAAAATACCCCAATCCAAATCATGAGTCAGATGACTTTCACAATCATAACCACACAACCTCTAAAAGACTGCATGGAATTTGTTCAAACACACCGCAATTGAACGTTGCTCGTGAAATTTAATCTTTTATTTGTTGCCTAAGTATACAAAGATGTTTGATGTTGAGTCTGCTGAAGAACTACAAATATTTTCCAAGTTGGATGGGAGACAATTCTTATTGATGCTAGTATAGGAAATGTCTATGAGAACTGAATTTCTATACCAATAAAAGAGTCTACATTTCAAAATATTAGATGAAGTATTATAAAACTAAAAAGCTCAACCAGGGCTGCAACTTCGGGTTGGGACCCAACTTGAGTTCAAGTTGGGTTGTCAAAATCCTTGGGTTGGGTTCTGGTTGGAAAACACCAACCCAATTTGAATTAAGGTTGGGTTTGGCTTGAGCAAATTTGGGCCAGGTTAATCACATGTATTTGGGTCAGGTTTAGGTTGGGTCAAGTTGGGTTGAGCATAGAGGACTTTCAGGTTGGGTTCGGGTTAAGCACCTCAGGTTGGTCAGGTTGTGGGTTGGGCTTCCTTTTTTCTTTCTTTCTTTCTTTTTCTTTTTTATGAACATTGGGTTGGGTTGGGTTGGCTTGGGGTTACCCTCAATCGACCCAACCTGCCCGAGTTGTACCCTTAAGCTCAACACAAGATGGGCACCCATGTCTCAAGTTGCCTAATTTTTTCAGATATTAACGGGGGACTCAATATTTCATGAAATCTATAGGTAGCTGGTCATTCACAGATAGAATGAGGCAGCTCAGTTTCTTCTTTTGATAATTAATGAAATCTATTAGACAAGTAAGAGAAGCAACATGATATACACAAAACACATATAACTCTCAATATAAAGAGAAGGCCTTGACATACCATCCTTAGCGAGAATCCATTTCCATGTTATCCTCTTGAAGAAAACAATGAAATCAAGCACCGATCAACTCAATGAGATATCGAATATCTTCCAAATGCTCATCAAGATTTCATAGAATCGGGCCATCTCCGTTCACCCAACAGATGGCATAAAGTGGGGTTCCAACAAACGGACCCACTAATGAGCAAATAACATTCCCCATGCCATTCAAGAAAGCACATGCCCCGACCATTTGGGACTCTTTACTACCCAATGAACCCATCACTTCTCGTCCATCGTCTATATGGGACCAACAGAATGGGGCCCAGAAAACAGAATGGATTAGCAAGGAACTTCCATTTGATTATCGCCAGTAGAAGGATCAGTGACAATCAAGAAACCTCCACAGAATTCAGCCTCGAAAACCTTCAAAACTCCTCTCTTCTGTTCCTTCCATAGAAATCACACAAGAAAACACGAGTAATAGAGGAGTAATACCCAAAGGCCTCTCCAATCACCACCTATGTAACCCACTGCAAACATGGATGAGAAGTCGCACAATTCTCTAGCAAATGAGCAATGAACGAAAAGCAGTCCACCAAGCAACACATGTTGCTAAAATGAAGCCCCCAGGGCAGCTGAGATATGTTTCATAACTGATGTGCTGTTTGGCCATACTGCCAAATCACAATTGACAGGGATTTCAAAGCCAATTTAGTGCACTTGATGTTTGGGGCACCGTAGATAATGAACACACTTTAAGTGGGTCTGTTTTATATCAACAATGATTTGATGCTAGAGCAGCTTATTGGCTTTGGGAACCTTGAACACCCAAAAATCATCAGTTGAAAAACTGAAAATTGTCCGTTGCCCCCCACGACTTGTTGAATAACTGAGAATCAAAACCAACCTCGGACCTCATCATCTTCTCATAAAATTCCTCGTTCCAAAAGCTCATCATGCAATTTCCTAGATGAACCATCGTCAACACCAGTGTATTTCTCCGTCACTTTGCAAACCGGATCATCGAGTTCAAATTGCTTTGTCAGGGTTTCCATCAATGACTTCCGCACTTCTTCTCTGGAAATCTTATATGCTTGTGCACCAACATCAGACCCAACATGTGTTGAAACCGTCCTCTCCAAATATTCCTCAATTTCCACAATGGTTTGCTCCTCATTCTCCATTCTGTCATGAAATTTTAAAGCTCCCTTTTTCTCTTCCTTAACAGAATTATCAACAAATGTCCCAATTACTGTTTCATCTACAGGAATGTTATTTTTTAAGATGAATCCAAGAACCCCATCTGCAACTCTAGAATAGTTTCCTCTTTGCAGTTCCTGGATCATGATTTCAGACGTAAATCTATCACATGAAATTCCTTTCTGAATCATCTGACGTAGCAAATGTAAAGCTTCATTGATGTTACCATTGTGACAGTGCCCAAAAATCATAGCATTAAATGTAACTCCATCGCCAGAAAAACCACTGCCAAGCATCATAGACCAAAGTTCACTGGCACCCATCATTTCTCCCCTTTTGCATAACCCACAAAGCAATGCCGTGCAAACAACCATGTTGGGGGAAATATTCTGCTCAAAGGCCTCATCAACCAAGTTAAGAGCAGATTTCAAATCACCCATCTTGCAAAAACCAGCTATAAGTAAGTTGTATGTTTCTGCATTTGGGTTTTGCCCATTCTCAATCAGTTTCCTCAAAAACATGCAAGCTTCGAGCACCTTAGATTTGTGACAGAGTCCAGCAATGAGAACATTTGAAAATAATATGTCTGCCGGAAGGTTTTTCTGAATCATGTTTTCATAGATACTGAAAGCCTTTTCCATGTTCCCTTGTTTGGTGTATCCTTTCATGAGTGTGGTGTAAGTTCTAATGTCAGGAGAGAGACCATGTCCTTCCATATCGTTCAAAATTTGCAGCGCTTCTTGCATGCACCCACTTTTACAGAAGGCATCCAATAGAATATAGTAAGTGATAGCATTCGGCTTAATTTCCATATTAATCATACTTTTGTATTGTTTAATTGCCGATGAAAGATCACCTACCTTGCAATAAAAGCTAATGAGGGTGTTGTGACTAATAGTGTCCGGCACCAACCTCCAATCAGAAAGCTCATTCATCAGCTCATTTGCTAATTCGATTCTTCCATCCATGCAAGCCCCATTTATGAGTATGTTGTAGGAAATATTATTTGGAGCATATCCGTCCCGCAACCTCACTACATTTAACCTCAGAGCCTCTTCAAGATTTCCACGCTGACAGAGTGCATTGACCAATATGTTATAAGCAGCATCATTGAGTTTTGAACCAGTGACAATCAGGTGCTGCAAAATCTGTTTGGCAACACAAAGGTGACCGGCCTTGAAAAGGAGGTTAAGAAGGGCTAAACGCGAACCGAGTCTCGGTCTTACACCTCTCATGAAAATCTTATCATAGAAACTCAGAGCAGCCGTGATATTGCTACCTTTGCAATAGCAACTCAAGATGAGAGAAGATGATACTGGGCATGGAACGCTACCACCCTCTATGAATTTCTCAAAGAACTTCTCTGCTTCATCCGCCCTACCATCATGACATAGCCCATCAATAATCATCTTCTGGATACTGTGATTTGAAAAACGACATTCTGACTCCAATTCTGTAAACAGAGAAATTGCATCGTCAACCTTCCCGTCTTGAATCAGGAACTGAATGATTTTGCAACAAATGTTGGATGCAACAGTGGAGAACATATTCAACCCTTCTTTAAATAATACGACTGCATCTGACAGTTTTCCACTCATCACGAAACCATTTAAAATAGAACCCCGCGTTAATGCATCAGGCACAAAGCCATGGTGTTGCATTTCATCCACCAAACTGAAAGCTTTGGGCATTTCTCCTAAATTACATTCAGCTTCAATCATCACGTCATATGTGACCTTGTCAGGTTTTAATCCCTTTCCAGTTACATTGCTGAAAATCCACTTTGCATCTTCTATTTTGCCTAAATTGCATAAGGATTGGAGGAGCTCATTTATACCAGTTATACTTGGGATAAGATTGCGTGCAGATAGTCTAGTATACAATTCAACGGTCTCGGAGACCTTGTCCTGTTTACAGGACTTGCTTATCAGTTCAGAAAAAATCTGTTCGAACGAATCTGGATACATTACAGACATCTCACATAAAAGATTATGAGCATCGGATGAATTGCCCATGTGTACAAGTCCTTCCAGGATTAGAATCCAACAGTTCTTTTTGACTTCGTCGACAATGGTGCCATCCAAACCATCCTCTAACAGTTCACGGAGAAGCTTTAGAACTCTTCCTCTTAAATCCCCATCTTTCATGACTTGGGAAAGAATCATGTACGTGTGGCAGTTGGGGAGAACATCATACTTGCACATTTCTCGAAAAACCTTCATACACTTTGAAACATCCCTGCAACTACAGAACCCAAACATAAGAGAATTGCAAGTTTCGACATCGGGTGGAATACCATTTTGCATCATCTCATCACACAACGGAAAGACCTCTTCCATCTTTCCCATATTGCATAACTGGCCTATCAAAGAATTGTAAAGTGCTGTATCCACACCTAGCCGACCTCCTCTAATGCTCGCTAAAAATCCTTTTATGCCATGCACATTGCCTGCCTTGCATAATCCATGGACAAGAAGTTTAAAATCCTGACTATGTGCAACGAACCCTAGTTCCTCCATTATCTCAACAACTCTCAAGCAATCTTCTAGACTTCTTTCCTTGCAATGAGCTTCAACCATCTTCGAATACGTGATAAAATCTGGATCAATGCCATTTTGTAGCATTCTACCGAGCAATGCATGAACCATTTGAGAATCCCCATTGCAGGATGCCCCAGAGATAAGAATGTTAAAACTAATAACATCAAGTCTCACTCCAGCACTCCTCATCTCATTCCCTATCTTTAGAGCTCTATTCATATCTCCAATCTTGCAACACCCATCGATCATAGTATTGTAAATTACATTATCTGGGACTAATCCTCCCTTAACAAGCTGCGCAAGAAACTCCATCGCTTCCTTGATTCTACCCATCTCACAGAAACCCTTAACTAAAGAACCACAAGTAACCAGATCAGGCTTACACCCCATGCTTGCCATTTCCTCTAGAAGCTCCAAACCTCGATTTGTATCACCCATCTTGCAAAACCCATCAATAAGTGTATTGTATATAACAACATTAGGAACAAACCCATCATTAATCATTTCTCGCAATGTCTCTATCCCCTTCCCAACATTCCCTCCCTTACAAAATCCATCAATAAGCGCCCCATAAACTGGAAGTGTCAGCCTTATTCCCTTCCTAACCATCAAACTGAAAAAGCCTTGAGCTTTACAAAACCACCCACTTCTTATATACCCATTCATCATTGTCGAAAACGTGATTGAATCAAAATCGATCTTCTCCTTTACCATTTCCCGCAAAATGCATTCGGCGCTATCAAGATCATTTATTTTACAATAGAAATTAAGAACCACATTGTAGACCGACGCATTAGGAACTAACCCTTCATCACGCATTGAATTCAAAACTTGGATTGCTTTATCATCCAATCCCAATCGACAATATCCGTTAATCAGCGCATTGAAACTGTATATATTCCGACAAATGCCTCTCTTTTTCATTTCATCAAACACGTTAGGCGCAACTTCTAAAAGCTCCGATTTCACAACCGAATCAAGAAGATTATTACACGATTGTGTAGTCGGATTAAAACCATATTTCCCCGTTGAAAAAAACACATCGATGGCATCTTGTATCCTTTTCAGTTCCAAACAAGAATTGATAAACAGATCGAAAACCGCAGGTGTGTTTCGAATCTTCCTACCGTTGTAAAAACCTGCCAATTTCTCGAAAACAACGGAAACGCCGAAAACCCATTTCTCTAAAAGAAGTTTCAAAATCCCCCGCGATTTATCAAAATTCTGCTGGTGAGAGGAGACAATCGCAGCCGTACAATAAAAATCCAACGGATTATCAGGTAAATGGAGAAAATTGGGGGTGATTTCGTTAAGAGGATTCGATACTCCGCGATTTGGATTGGAAAATCGATAAAAGGTGGGATTTTGATTGTTTAATTTCGGGGAACTTCGATTCTGCCGGGGAATTTCCGGGCTTTGGGTAGATAAGATGCAGAATTTTTTGATTTTGGGAGAGAATGGAGTGTTTGAGACGAACCCAAATCGTGAGGAGATTGGAATCGGAATCGGGAATCGGAAACTCGGAAGCATCGGAATTGAATCGTCAGAATGGAGAGAGGGTGAGCGAGTCGTGGTTTGAATCGAGCGAGTCGTATTGACTCAGTGACGAAAGGAGGAGAAGGTGAAGACGGAGAGAGCTTTTGGGATTTGGAAGGGTATTTTGGGAAGAATGAAGTTTTTTTTTTGGTCGGAGTATCATCCAATTTCTACTCGAGAGTCGAGAGTAGCATTGGAAGAGTATGTACGGGGATCGTACGCACCTATCTACGGAACAAAAAACTATGTGGACCCCACCGTGATTTGGTATGAAATCCACTCCGTCCATCATGTGGACCTTATGTTATGGTACAAGTTCAACGGGTGAGATTGGAGTTTCATGACAATCAATATGATTTTCAAGCTATGTACCATCTGCAGTGGGAGCATGGCCACAGTAGGATGCATGTATGCAATATGTACAGTTGCTTGTTTCATTGAGTAAGGCCTACTATACCTGATATCACCGGATCTACAGCTACAGTTCTGGGCCCTTTCATTTTACTGGCTCACCCCAGCCGTTAAAAGCTCTTGACACAAAAATACCTGTATAATGAATAGTTTGATTCAGGCCACTTGATCCAACCATTCATTTGTTCCCTGCTCCATGGCCCATCTAATGAGCATATTGTTGCTGTTTAATTCAGACACATGGCTACATGTACAATGAATAGTTCAAATTCAGCCGAATGTGTTCAGTGTGTCAGAGTCATACTTAACTCGAATCGATTAAACGCTTGTGACTCTAGGTGTCAAACTAACCGGATTAGGATTCAACATATGAGGGTTGATTTGATTGTTCAATCACCAATTATTACGTTAATAAGATGATTTTATAATGAGATAATTAATTCTTCATATTTTTTTATTTAATATTTTTATGCGTTGAGCTAAAGATTTTTATTTCATAGGTAATAACTTATTAGGTTTCTCAATGAACTAATAATGGAATGAAAATATTAAAATAAGTTATATCTTTGATTTTATTAATTGAAATGTAAAAACAATACAATCGGTAAAAAGAAAAATAAATGCCTACGACTACTCATGCTGAAAAAATGGTCATGGTATGAAGTCAACATGATGCGATTGATGATCTAATAAGTAAAGACTTGGTGATCGAGGATCCAATGATGGTGATTATAGATGTTTAACCTACTCTTAAGACATACTGTAGCGATGACGATGGATAGTGACAAATCTAAACTAAACTAAGGATTCTAGATTTGTCGTAGCATAGCTTGATAGAAATAGAATATTTAAAATAAAAGGTTGAACTAAGGATAAACAAAGTTGTGTCGTAGAGAGATTGATTGTGTGTGTGAGAGCCTATAACTCTTTGTCAAATACTACTTTAATAAACTTAGATAAGTGGTGACCGTTGTAATTTCTTTGAAAATCTCATGATCGTGCATTGGTCATTTCCTAATAGATTTGAAGTCCTTATTGTATGGTGTCATTATGTATGATTTGCTTTTAATTCTGGGTAGACTTTTCATTAATCGCTCCTAATCCCTTAATGCCTCTGAAAAAAATCGATTGTCTGCAGAAAATTTCTAATTTTGTGGATTTATTTTTTATTTGAGACAGTCGTGCCATATGTGAAGTGGATTGCGAAGAATCCACCATCAGCAAGTCTATAAAAACTTTCTACGCACGATAAGGTTACATGTGTCATACATGTGTTGATCACATGTCTCTTGAATGATATTTGTTTTTTCTATCATAGATATTGCCTTCTTTTTATCACAGACGTACATACGATTCTGAGTAGTCTTGCTTTTGGCAAGCCATATGCCATTGATCACTGAATGCTTGTAGCTGTTTTTCTTTCACTAGTACGATTTTCTCCCATTGTTCGTATATAAGTGTTAACATGTGGCTGCTTCTCATTAAACAATATGATCTTTGACAGGTCAATTGTAAACACATACCACTTTGATTTTCATACCAAGTCATTTTAAATTGTGAGAACCATGGGTTAGATGGGCATACATGGAAGCATGTATGGAATTTGGGCTATACATGTAGTTTGCTCATCTTGTTTTAGATTGTCAAGGTCCTCTCTTCTAGCCTAGTTACCACGGTGTTTTGATAAAGTAGATGAATGATGGATTATTTGACACCTGTGAAGTAGGTGCACGTTCAAAGTTAAGGGCGTGAGGCAAAAAAAGATGCAGATTCAAAGTTAAGGTAGACAGCGTAGGAAATAGCAGGAATTGAACTCCTCACTAGAAACTTGTTAGTGGATCATGCTTATATTTGTGTTTTCCATTCATCCAAGTTTGTATGACCTTATGAACAAGTTGATAAAACATCACAATAGGCCCTAGGAAGTTTTCAGCGGCAAGTATTCAATTCCACTATTTCTGTAGTGTGGTCCAATTTAGCTTTGGATTGCATTATTTTTAGGCTTATGCCATAAACGGCATGAATAAAAAGTACACATCACATTGGGCCCGTAAAGCTTGGGCCATGTCATGCCACTAGCATATCTCAGTAGTGGGTGCCACTCTTGATTTACTTCCCTTGAAAGTGTATTATGGCACATATGGCTTACGCCGTATGTGATAAGGGACAAATAAGTCTCTAAGGACCCGTTTGGATACCACCAAATAGGATACTTTTTCTACTTACAGCAGCAGATAAGTGACTTATTTCAAATAAGTAAGTTTGGTTTATAATTAATTATAAGTAACTACTTTACTTAAAAAGTAAGTAATCATTTTAGTTAATTTATTTTAGCTTTTCTACTTTTCATAAATTGTTGAAGAGAGACATAAAGAGATGTGAAAGAGAAGAGAAGCTGATATATAAGTATGTTGTTTGTCAAACATACTTATCTTTTTAGTAGGTAGAAACTAAAATAAGCTACTTGTGGAATAAGTAACTTATCTTAAGCAACTTAAGATCCAAACAGCCCTAAGTTTCTCTTGGGTATGTTTGATTTTTTAAAGTAAACGTAATTGCATTTAAAATTAGTAATTATTATTTCTAATGGTAATCACCACTAAGGATTGATTTGACACTTACTTTTTTCAACACTAAAATAGAGAATGTTGCCAAATATTTGTAGAGCCCACCGCGATGTATGTGGATTATCCACACTGTCCATCCGTCATGCCAACTGAATTAAGGGCATGAGCCAAAAATTGAGTCAGATTTAAAGTTCAAGTGGACCACACCACAGGAAAAAGGGAATCGAACACCCACCATTTAAAACTTCTTGGAGCCACTGTTTACTTTGGTGTGGGCCACTTCAATGTTGGATTTGCTTCATTTTTTTAGTTCATGCCTCAAAATGTCGTAGTAAGGCAGATGGACAACGCGGACATATCATATACATCATAGTGGGGCTCACAAATTTAAATTAATCCTTTTAAACCATTTTTCCATCCAGAAGTACCTGCCTCTTTCCAAACTGAGTGAAATTGTAATAAAGGGGTATTTACAATGAATTTGAAAAATCAAATAGGCCCTTAAAAATCAGATTAATGTATTTTCTGTATAATATGGAAACCGAAAATTACGATAATCAGAAATAAGGACAGGCTGAAGCACGTCTGGAAACGTTATCCTTAAAGCGTTATTTGCCCCTACTCAAGTGAATTGAGTAAGCTGATAGGTTTCAGGCAAATTGCTTCTAGGATACGACGAGCCTGGTGTGGGTCTGCGTTCAGCAAACATGAAGACCCACCTATTGGAACTCAATTACACATTTTCTGACAGTATTACAACATAGAGAAAAATCTCAAAAGAAAGAAAAAGAGAAAAAAGATTATTTGGATTAAGACCACTGCACTGGTCAGTACTTCAGCCACTTGTTCAGTTGAACCGTTCTAGACCACACCGTTGGTCTGTTCTTCTAGTAAAGGTTTAACCCTTACTGTCTTGCTGGAACTACTGGAGTATAGAAGAGGAGTAGTAGACTGTCTCAGTTCGTATGGATCTGCTGGAGTGGGTTTTTGAGATGGATTGGAAACCCATCCAGGTCCTCCTTTTATAGGCTATGGTGGCTGGGGGTTATGGTCTAGGGAAATAAATCCCATGACTGTTTTCTAGCTGTTGGAGAAAACTAGCCATTTTATGGCCGTTTTCTGACTGTTGTGCATGGTCCATTAAGCTGCTGCATGCTGACTGTTGTGAGACAGCAGCTAGCCGTTTTCTAGCTGTTGGGCTAGCCATGCAGCAGTTACAGCTATATCCTGTACTAATGGCACAGCTGTTACAGATCTATTGCAACAGCTCTATTTTCCAACCTCTATATAATCAGAGGGACTCTCATTCAGTCCTCTAGTTTTTCATCCAGCCAACCATCTGCTTTAGCCACTAGTCGCACCGCGACTCGCACACGTCTCGCTCCGATTCACGAAGGGAGCGACCCTCTGCGAAGTGCAAAGTACGCCACTACAGCCACACTGCCTCACACGCCCACGCCCTCGCACCGAGACCGAGCCCGTGCCCCAGCGCGAGCGCCTACGCACTGAAACACGCAAAGTCCATAGTCCACGGACTAGGTAGGCAAATATTATAATACTCCACTATTATCATTTAAACCAAAGATTTTTCTCTTTCCTTTCCCATGTGGACTATTCCCAAAAACCCACAAAACGTTTTGTGCTTTTTCAAAATAACTTTTTATATATTTTATATTATTATTTAATATATTTTATTAAAAATCAATATTTTGCAACAATTATTAAATATAAAACAAAAGCTTTGTTCCAAAGTAACATGTTAGTGTATATTAAAAAAGTCATTTATTTATTAAGAATTACTTTACCGTGGACACACACCACAAAAATTTCCCTCTCACAAGCAATGTTTTGCCTAACGTGAGAATTGGCATAAGACCACCTTCCAGATTTTATTTTTTTCCACAAAAGAACTAAGAGCTATTTTCGCAAACAATTAAAAAATAAAATAAAATAACAACAACTATCCAAAGGCGTCATCTAAACAGACCCTTGATATGCATCAAAGGAAGCCTATCTTTTTGTGGAACTTTTATTGTGATTTGAATTGGATTCAAAGTAGCATCATGATGCTGACGTGGTGAGTAATCAGATGTTTGGTAATCCACACGTATATGTGGAACCCTGCCCATCCCATGCAAGCACACATTCCATATGAAAACACTATGCAAGATCCAGCAATAGACTGGATCTTCTGCCCAAGATTAATCAGGCTACAATGTAAAAATAAAAATAAAAACTAAACCATGGTTCATATAATCTATTCTGAAAATTTTACAAAAATTACCTAATTAATATAGAATTTACATTCCAATATTTTTTTCAAAAAAAGTTTCAAAACACTACCTCATTAATGATACAATTATTATTCGGATTACCTTCCATCACAGCCATGGTGTAAGCAAATGGGTCAGCCACCTGGGTGGCCCACCATAATATTCGTGTAAAATTACAATATTGCAATTACCACCAAGTATATCACCCCATGTTAGACCAAGGGTTCAAAACCCATCTCCATCCATGATTCAGGTGGACCACCTGATAGGAAAAAGTGTATAAGAAAACACTCGCCATCCAACTATTTCCATTAATGTGCCCCGTATTAAGTACAAATGTGTATGATTTTTGTGCATGGCTTAATTTTTTATTTTATTTTTGTGTAATCTAATGGTTGGAGTGGATTTTATTTAATCAATGTATAGGCGCCCTTTAAAAAAATCACAAGTGAACCTATATCTTTCAACGTTTTCCTTTTGTGTGGCCCATTAAAATTACAAGTAAACTTGAGTTTTTGTCTCTAAGCCTATTAATAGATTTAATATCTAATAGTTGAAGTGGATCTTACATAAACATCAGCATGGCCCACCAAAAACAATAGCAGTGTCCCATAGCATTCTAGTTTTTTTAATCTCAGAGATGCTAGACTTGATTTTTGGTGGGGCCCACCGTACTATGTATGCAAAATCCACTCTGACCATTAGATGCATAATCCCAATTTAAGCCTAGAGCCAAAGAAATCAGGTTAACTTGTGATTTAGGTGGCCACACAAAAGAAAAGAGTTAGGAGAGAGACGTGTACCCTTGATTTTAATAAGGCTCACCAGGATAATTATATGAAACCCACTCCAACCATTAGATGTCAAAAAAAAAAGAGTGTGGGGCTTAAAAATCTAGCTCATTCGTGATTCAGGTGGGCCATACTAAGGGAAACAGTGTGGAAGATGATTGAGATGATTGTTCCCCTTTGTTTCTAATCATGTGGTATACTTGGTTGATTTTTGGGTCCTTCACCTTACATGAGGTGACTCACCTAGTAGTAGTTGGGGTGGAATTCATATACATGTCACGGTTGGGAGAACCAAGCAGCCTACCCATTTGCCGACCAGATTTCCTAAGTTTCACTCTTGTATTGGGATGTTAGGTGGGGCCCACCAAGATGGCTGTCAAAAATCTACCACGTCTGTCCATTTTATGAGTTCGTTTTAGGGCATGAGATTATATATATATATATATATATATATATATATATATATATATATATATATATATATATATATATATGAGAGTTAAATCCAAAACTTAGGTGCCACGCGAAAGGAGGAAAGAAATGTCTACCATTGAAACCTTTCTGAGCTCCATCTTGATGTTTATATGCTATCGAAACTGTTTATAAAGTCATTCCCAAGAGGATGAAGTAAAAATAAAAAATAAAAAGAGAAACTTATACCAATACAAAACTTTAGCCATATTAATGTGCCAACGGGGTCATTGAATTCCGTCTATTTTCTCTTGTGGCTCACTTGAGTTTTTGATCCACCTCATTTTTTATAACATGTCCTAAGCTGAGCTCACAAATTGAATAGATTGAGTAGATTTCTTATAAACATCACGGTGGGCTCCACCTAGCATCCAGGAACTTCCTCGAAAGGAAACGGATTGGCTACTCCCCATGACACCAGCCAATGGCTGGTGGTTGGTGCTCTATGGGCCCCCCATGATGTATGTGTTTCCTCCATGCCGTCTATCTATTTTTACAGATCATTTTACTGCATGAGACCAAAAATGAGATATATATCCCAATCTCAAATGGACCACATTACAAGAAACAGTGTTGAATGAGCGTCGACCATTAAAAACATTTTGGGGGCCACAAAAGTTTTGGATCAAGCTGATTTTTGTTTTTTCCCTTCATCTAGGACTCTATGACCTAATCAACATATTGGAGGTCAAATAAACAGTACAGTGGGCCTTAGGAGGATTTTAATGGTGGATATCCATTCACTATTTTTTTCATATGGTGTGGTCCACCCGAGATTTATATCCCTCTCATTTTTGAGATAAAGCCTTAAAAATGATCTGTAAAATTGGATGAACGGAATGGATGAAACACATACATCATGGTGGGGCCCACATAGCACCGACCATCAGCCACGGGGCTGGTGGCAGGGGGAGTAGCCAATCCGTTTCCCCTCGAAAAGGCTTTCCCAATGAATCCCCACTTTCTTGCACCCAACCAGCCTTTCAAGAAATGTAGTGGAATGATATTTTATTGATTAATGGGTAGTTTTTTTTAAACTTTTTTTAAAAAGATACTGGAATGTAAATTTCATATAAATTAGGGATTTTATATAAAAATTTCTCTATTTTTTCTAACCACCCATCTGCTTTCTGCAATGTGTTCCACCAGACGTGTCAGATATTATGGTTCACCTGACAGAAAGCTCCAATATTGATACATGTAACCTCAAGGCAATAATGTAAACATGAAAGTAGAATAATCGGTATTATGTAAAACCAGATGCCTGAAACAGAAAAGAAGGCCATGGATGGTACACATGCACCCACATTCCCATGTGGGGCCCACCACTTTTTTTTTATATTTTTTTTTGGGTGGGGTACAAACGAAGCCATGAATAGTCCCTTGTATCACCAGCAAAAGCAGAAAAGCTGCAGCCATATGCTTCAAAACCATGCAATCATCCACAGCACTTGTCTTCAAAGTCATGTGATGTAGGCATTCCACAACTTACTATCATTATCAAGTTACATAGATTTCTTAGAAGAGAAATGGTCCAATGGGTTTTGTTCACTTGACTCGTTGGCATTGTGGTTAACAGAGTCGGTGACTGGAGCGACTCATCTGGTCTCGAGTCAAGTCATGACTGGCTCAAGTTGGGGTGAGTCGTTTTGGTGACTCATGGTATCGAACTGGATCAGTGTGGCCCAGATGAGTTTTGGGTCGGGCTGATTTTTGGTACATCCGTTCATCTAGGTGAGATGCACCGGATGAACGGGTTGGATGGAATATTCTTACGGTTCAAAGGTGATCAAAGCTACATGGACCCTGTAATGATGTATTCATTATATCCACACCGTTCATCCATTTGTAGAGATCATTTTAGACCATGAGACCAAAAATGAGTTATATCCAAAGCTCAAATGGACCACACAACAAATAGCAGTGGGGCAATGATTCTCACCGTTAAAACATTCGTAGGGCCCATCATAACGTTTATTTTCCAATTTTCCATCCAATCTGTTCATAACATCAAAAAGACCTGGATAAAGATGGAAAAAAATTATGATATTGATGCAAAAATTCTGTAACCCCCAAAAGTCTTTCAATGGTAGACGTTCAATCCTCCACTGCTTTTTGCAGTGTGGTCCACTTGATATTTGGATCTGTCTTAGTTTTCTGCCCAAGCCTTATGGACGGACGGTTTGGATATAACACATATGACGATGGGACTGGGAGACTCAGACCGACTCGTCTGGTCCTGAGTTGAGTCGATGGGTGACTCACTGAGTTGGACTGAGTCAGGCATATTTTAATTGCTCAAAAGCCAATCTCAAATTGCTATAACATCGACCCCACACGCGTTGAGGGGATTGAGTGTCCACGACATCTTAGCACTGCATAAGGTGGACCCCACCATGAAGATGATCATGAATAATCCTGCCAGATCACTCATCACACGGGCCACATGTGCGTGTGAGGTTGAATGTGGGCTCTTGTCACGTTTTCCAAGATATCCATTCATTTTTCTCACAAGGGTGGCCCAACCAGATATTTGGCTGAGGTTGGCCCCCACCTGATGAGTAAACCAGCTAGAATTTTGAATATGATCATCTTCTTTGTGATGAACGTGGACCACTAGCAATTCTGTTTGAATCATTCATTCCTTTTTGTAAGGGGTGGCCCACCTAATGAATAGACCAACTTAAGTTTAAGGTCATTTTCCAACTTGCCAGGTTGGCATGCGTGCTACAATATGGGTACACGTTGGCGTGGGGCTATCCAAACCTCACATTGAATACACGCTATATATATATATATATATATATATGGAAAAGGTACTATGAGCTCGACCTCACGATAAGCTCCCGTGAGGTCAAGCTGTGTGGGCCCCACCGTGATGTGTTTCGACCATCAACACCGTGCATTTGATGGGTACCCTTTAAATTATGGGATAACCCAAAAATCAACCGTATATGGAACTCAGGTGAGTCATACCATCTAAAATTATGTGAAGACACCGTTAAGACATATAAAAGCACTTGGTGGGGCCCACCTGAGATTTTCATGTGCCTGAAACTTGGTCTAAACCCTCATTCAAGTGGGACACACATAATGGATGGTCTGGATTTGAAAACTACATCTCGGTGGGCCCTCAAAAATGATTATGAATGTTTTAATGGTGCACGGCCCCTCCCCACTTCTGTAGTTGGTGTGGTCCACACAAGTCACGGATTGACTTGATTTTTGAGACCTAGGCTCATGATGGAATGGTGCATCTGACTGATGGGGTAGATGTTCAAAAAGCATCAAGGTGGGGCCCACACAGCTCGACCTCATGGGGCGTTAAAATCAGCTCGAGCGCATTGTACCTTCCCCCCCCCCCCCCCCCCCCCACACCCACACACACACACACACACACACACACACATATATATATATATATATATATATATATATATAAAGAGAGAGAATTTGCTCGTTACTTAAATTGAAAAAGCTTACATTATATGCATAATCTAATATGGTAAGTGGGTAAATTAATCTAGCTACAATATTGTATGAGTGTCCAATAAAAATTTAAGAAATATATAATATATACAAATATGCCCATTTAAGATAGAGAAAAGGTGACAAAATGTACAAAAGGCTCTGAAGAAACTTAAACTAGAGGAGCTCTTTGCCATTTTTTAACTCTGCACTTTTAAAAGGTCCACACTTATTAGGAATTTATCACATGATAACGGTCAAGAGCTGTTGACCCTGATGGTATCATTAGTGGCCCCACTAACATATGCTGATTAGCTAATATCCAATTACTAGGTTCGATTTGGTTTGATTAAGGTGTTGTTCTATGATGACCGGCCTATTAATGTATCATGGCCCACTTGACGGAAAGCTTGGATCTCATGGTGGCAAGTTCACTTGTGGGTGAATGGGTAGGGGCTTGCGAAATGATTAAATGAATGATTAAAGGGGCTTGCGAAATGATTAAATGAATAATTAAAGGTACAAATAGTTTTACCATTGGTTCTCATTGAAGTTACTTATTTGAATGTTTAGTTATCCAAGCAGGGTGGAGTCATAAGCATCAAGGGTGGACTCCTCTCAAGTGGTTGAACATGTTCATAGGGGCTACACTTTAGGGCCAATATAGAATTTATTTGAATTTGGGAAAGTAGTGTCACTACTCCATGGAATGTTATCAAGGCTCGTTGGCCATGTACAAGCTATTTATGACTAGTTGTTGTATACCTTGTTTGTCAAACACCCTGCATTATCGATATGATAGATTCGCAAACATCTTGTTTGTAGAAAAAATAAAAAATTTGCATTTTCAAAATAATGCTCATAAATTCCGTTGAGTTGAAAGCATACTAGCTAAGAAAGAAGTCATATCAAAGGCCGAGTTAACAGTCTCGATGTCGAAGGTTTCCCTACCATAATATAGAGTATCAACACTCGTAGGAATTCGGGATAGGCGTCAATAAAATTAAGACTTTATCTACTTCATCGAGTTTCACCTCCATACACGCCTGTCAATTTATAAACTAGTTTGTTAAAAATATTAATGTGCTTAGAGAAATCCAACCATTCCGCCATCTTTAGAGTATATAATTATTTCTTTAGATATAAACAATTGGTGAGTGACTTCGTCATGTATATGTTCTCCATCTTCGCCCATAGTCCTACTATAGTCATCTCATCGAGATGACATTATAAAGGACTTCATCGGCCAAACACAATTGAATTATATAAATTGTTATCTGATTAAGTTCATCACAATCTTTTTTCTTTATAATTTTTGGATGATTCAATTTCCCAATAAGTGCATGCTGCAGCTCTTTTTGAATTAGGAAGGTTTTCATCTTCAACCCTCATAATTCAAAATTATTTTTACCTATAAACTTCTCTATATCGATTTTCATATTTGATCCATTTGATGCCATGTTTTCATATTTAACCTAATACTCTAACGTTAAACTCTAATACTACTTGTTGGGCATGGAAAAAACATCAGATCAAATCAAACAAGCAATAAAGAAAGAAAAATCCAAACACACACAAAGAGCACACAATATTTTATGTGAAAAACCTTTGAGCTAAATAACCATAGGCGACGTCAACCACTATAATCAAAAGGTTATAAGAGATGAAACAACTTATGGATGGAACCTTAGTTTCATCCCTTTAAAACCCTCTTTGGTTAATCTCTACATGCCCTAATCTTAATTATAAACATACTTATATACTACCATATAAGATTAAGAAACCAAACCCGAACTTTCACATTCCGATTGATCGAACCAAATATAACCTTCGGTTGGACTGAACAAAACTGGCATACCTCAGTCGAATCAAGTGCCGATCCAAATGAGTATAAAATATCACAACAATTAAAAGGTCAAAACTGAGATTTTTTATCAAACCGAGACTGGATTTGGCCAAATCAAAAATTCTATGTCTGCGTCAGATTAAAGGCACTCGATCAGCAATCATGTACGAGTATGCTAGTCCCATGAGTGACTCTTATATCCTTATTACTCTACCCTGCTTATCAAAGTAGCAATAAGATAATGGTACTTTATTGTGCATTATCAAAACCATATACATAAATTCAATTAGGTCAGAAGCATACAAAGGAAGTGACCATATTAAGACCAAGTCAAGGAAATGGGTGAGAGGAAAATCATAAATGATCACATAGTAGTGATGATGCATCAAAGACTTCTTTAAGGCGTAGGATCATATGGATGGATTTTATTGTGAACTATTTTTTGAAAAATATTTATATATTATTATATTAAAATTTTTAATGATTTTGATCTTATGTTTATAAAGATAAAATTTGTTCGATCTCAAAAGAAGATAAGTATGCGTTACGATCAGAGCATATTGGAATTTGTATGCGTCTACATATGGATTTAGATGTGCTCAATTAAGTATGATCTAAGTAATAATCTAGGACAAGCGATTGGATATTGGGACATAATTTCTGATTCACTTGTGAATTTGGTACCATGTCATCCTCTAGGGAGGATTATCTTCTTAGATATCTCACACTGGATCAAGAGCTAGACATTGAGTCGATCGAACTAAGTTAGAGTTGACCTAACTTGACCTGATTTTGAAATAGACCTGACCTGACTCGATACCGAGTCCAAGGGTTTGGCCGGGACTAACCCAGGCCGAATACTTCCCGATCATAGGTACCGAGTCAGGTCGGGTGTGGCGGGTATCCGCGGGCTGAAATCATAGAACCTAGTTGCGCTTGCCAAAATTGCATACTCTCCATCAGCTACACAACATCTTGGATATGTAACGTCAAATCTGGGTTTTTTTTTTTTTTTTTTTTTATGTACAAGTTGGGTTTCGGATTGAGTCGAGTCACTACCGAGTCTGATTTTGGGCCGGGTCAAGTTACCGGGTGGCTCAAACTCGACTCGGTTTGAGTTTATATTGAACAAAGTCTACTCGGTTCAGATCGACTCACCCACTCGGTTTGGATCGAGTCGGGTCTGAACGAGTTGAACGAGTCGATTATGTTAAGTCGAGTCATCCCGCACCCAACTCCAACTGGATATGCTTGTTTAGATGGTATAAACTTAAATTAAGTTTTTTAATTAAGAGAGAGAGAGAGAGAGTAGTAATTCAATACACATCATTATTAGTATAACATAAAAGATGGTAGAGTTAGTCTCTAATTCAAATTTCTCTGCATTTCTACTAATAAACACTGCAGTAAGCCCTACACAAAGCTAATGGTGGGTGTTCTTTTGTAACTATTTCCATTAGTGCGGCCTACTTGAGTTTTGGATGATAATGATTTTTGAGTTTGATGATTAGAATGGAGCAACATACTTGATAGACGGGATGGATCTTATAAAAGTTCCCCCCATATGGCTTTTAATTTGTGAAAGTAACTCCCGTGGGAAACGATTCTAACTGATTGGGAAAGTCGGCTTTGGTGAGAGCGAAAGCCCGAATTGAGCTTTTAGACATAAGCCATCCATGTTAGAGCCTAGTGTATTGACAGACCCAAGTGGTCCATCAACAACCGCACATTGCATTTGGTTAGATTTGAAAAGTGGGGAGAACCCACCAGACAAATCCGATTCGGGTACCACTTCATGATGGGAAGTGGATTCCACCTCGATTTCTTAAGAGATGTTGGGAGCCCATGCAACAAAAAGTAACTCTGTGTGGCCTGCCATGATGTGTGTTGGCCATCCATTCTGTCCATCATTTTGCAACAGACCATGTTAGAATGTGATCACAAAAATTGGGAAATTCGCCTCTCAACGGGTCTAAGCATGGTTTTAAGATTCAGATGGGTCTAACGCAAGTAGAGGTGTACAGGAGTAGAATTGGCATAGCTTGACTTGGCTCAGCCACTAGCTGACCCAACTTGAACTCAGCTTAGCTCAGTCCTCAAGCTTGACTGGCCAGCTCGGCTCGGTTCAGTCAGCAGCTCGGGTCAATTTGAGCCAAGTTTGAGCCAAGACCGAGATGAGTTCGCCAATGTAGTATTTTCACAAATTCATAGACTGCACCTTCAAATTCTCACTGTATGTAAAACAACAGCAATAGTTTTTAAGGTATTTCATCAAACACCTTGTATGCAACATCAAAATAAAGAAAAAAAAAAAGTATTTGTTTCGTATACATACCTTCCTTGCCACCAGCCGACACTTCATCTAGTCATTTCATCGTATACTTGGTGAGCAACATCAATATCAAAGTAACCGAGTTATCGAACTAGTTTGATCCGAGTTCGATTCGAGTTGGGGTTCGATCCGAGTCGAGTCGAGCTCGGGCAAGCTCGAACCCGGTCGAAATTTTTTTGAGCTCAAAAATTCAGCTCCACTCGGCTCGAACTCAATTTCGAACCGAGTTAAAATTTCAAGCCGAGTTGAATCGAGCTTTTTCGAGTCGAGTCGAGCGAGCTAACCGAGCTAACTCAGTTCATGTTTAGCTCTAAATGCAAGTGGTTCAAGTCAACATAGCCTTAGTTGGACCCGATCCGGTTCATAACCCGACTCACCTACCCTCCACTCGGGTGAGTCACGGACTTAGGCCTAACTTAGGTGAGTCCCGATTGGACAAAGAACCGAACTAGTCAGTCCGAGTCGCTGATTCTTTTAACCATGGTCCAGTTGTGGCCCACTTCACATCACCAGTCTTTTCAATCAGATTAGTGTCATGATCAGATGGAGATTAGAGATGAGTGGGTGATGAGATTTTCCTCTTGCCATCTTTTATAAATTCAGCCTTGTTAATCTTTGAAAAAAGTCTCTTTAAAAGCAAGCGTTGTTCTGAATTTCACATCACCAGCTAGCTTTTGAAAGTAACTTTTTTTTTTTTTTTTTTTTTAAATTCCTTGTGTTCTACGATGCTTTCTTTCTTAGGAAAAGCATACAAATGACGCCCATACACGTGGCATACACATAATATTCATCTAAGCCGTCCAAATAGTGGCCTCATCAAGGAAGGGTTATAATCCAAAGAATTCTGCTTTGATACAACACATGGACGAGTCGTCAGTCCATGGCTTTGATACAACACACATAATCAGTAAGTGACATCTATGGCCCAGTACTTGACATGTCTTAGGTAGGGAGGGAATCTGAACCGTCCATCTATTGAATCAGCTCAATAGATGACGATGGTTTGAGAATCACAGAGAATGGATTATTCTAGCCATCAATTGCTCCTGATAAATCATTTTCATCCGTGTATGGGAACCGTACCATGTAACTATCTGCATTTGGACTCGTTGGTTTTCATGTGGCCAAATGATCCAGTCTACTTTTCAAGGGCTGCCTTAAAAAAACCATATTAACCAAATGATCCAAACCGTCCAGCAGTGGCCAAAAATGGATGGACAGGATGTTTGGAGAAGATAGGTCCGGTCATAGATGTTGACTATCCGATTGCTCTACTAAAATGCACGGTGGTGACTGTCAACACAAGTAGGGTGTACTGATCAGCTAGCCGTACGTCTTTTCCCTTAACCATAACACTTGTGTCGGCCATCATTACCGTGAAAAAGGTCGGCCCCCACCTGTATGTTGTTAGACTTTTCATTGATTCTTACGGTGTGGCCCATCAAATGGGCGGATCGGCCTGATTTTTTGGGCCAGGAGATCTTCATGGTAGGGCCTACCATCTTCATGGTATGGATGTTCTACACAAGCATCATGTGGGTGGAAAAAGATAGTAGCGCCGCAGGTGGTGGTCATCTCTCCTACGGTTTATGTGCGTTAGTTTAATTGGAACTTTGCTAATGGGAACGGATTGGCTACTCCCCCTGTCACCAGCCAATGGCTGTTGTCGGTGCTCTGTGGGCCCACCATGATGTATGTGTTTCATCCATGCCATTTATCTATTTTTTCTAGATCATTTTATGGAATGAGACCATAAATGAGGTATATCCCACTCTCAAGTGGATCACATTACAGGAAACAGTGTTGAAAGTGTTGAATGAACGTAGACCATTAAAAACTTTTTGGTGGCCATAAAAGTTTTGGATCAATCTGATCTTTGATTTTTCCCTTCATCTGGGTCTTTATTACCTAATAAATAGATTGGATGTCAAATAGACAATACAGTGGGCCAATAGATGGATCTGATCGTAGACTACTTTTATAACGGCAGCTGCCTGAAAACAAACTTAAAGCATGTAAAATTCAGGCTCTGTATACTATGGTAGGAAACATCCTCTACAAAAAAGAGTTTTCCTTGCCCTTGAGGTGCCTCCAACTTGAAGAAGTTGACTACGTCCTAAGGGGTGGTTTGGCGCATGGGTTTAAATGGGATTTGGTGGAAGTGGGTTTTAAGATATCATGGATCATTGCAAGGTGTGTTGGGGAATCACACAGGGTATGGATTGTGAAGCCCTTCTTGGAATCAATGCTGGGCAAGGGTTTCTACAATCTTATTTTAGGTTTCGTGTAGCTAATAGTCTATGCTATGTAGACCCCACCATGATGTATGTGTTTATCCATGCCATCCATCCATTTTGAAATATAATTTTTGGGCTTCATCCTAAAAATGAGGTAGATATAAATCTAAGGTGGACCACACCTGGGAAAACGGTAGTGATTGAATTACACCATTAAAAATCTCCTAGGGCCAACTGTGCGATCCACTCGAGATTTGGATCAAACTCATTTTTGGGCTCATACCATAAAATGACATGGAAGAATGGGTGGACGGCACGGATGAAACACATACATCATGGTAGGGTCCATAGAGCACCCACCGGTAGCATCAAGATGAGTAGCCAATCCGTTTCCCAAGCATGGAGTGGGATGGCCTTAATCCATGGGATTAGGAGACAATCCCTGACACGGTGTAATCATTGCATTTTGGTAATTCCATCCCACTTAAACCCATCTAAACCCATGCTCGTTTAGCGCATGGTATTAGATGGAAATAGGTGGGATGGAACTGCATTTGATCCCGTGCCAATTCCACTCAATGTTAGCAAGTTGTGTAGGTTCCATCATGATCTGTGGGCTATATCCACACCGTTCACCCACTTTTCGAGATCATTTTAGAGCATGGGCCAAAAACTCAAGTAGATCTAAAGCTCAAGTGGACCCACCATAGAAAGCAGCAGGGATTGAATACCTACCGTTGAAAACATATTTGGGGCCACATAAGTTTTAGATCTGCCTCATTTTTAAACCCATGCCATAAAATGAGTTTACAAAATATAACACATGTGTTATTCTCAATAGTTTCAAATGATGGTGGGTATATTCATTTAATGTACCACCGTGTTACAAATATAGCATGAAATTAAGCTTATCCCATGGTAACAGGGGACAATCCCTGCCATTTGTAATAATTACGGTGGTTTTGATCCCATCCCACCTAATCTTTCCCAATACCATGAGCCAAACACCCCCAAAAGGAAATACGTGAAAGAATCTGCGATGATCGTTCTAGCAGTTGTGCTCTTGCCCACAAAGTTATCAAAAAGGGATACTTTTGGCTGAACATCTAGAAATATGTCAAAACTATACCCAGAGATGCGATAAGTGTAAGAGATTTGCAGCAATACCTTCACAGCCATCACCCGAGCTGTTGGAATAGCTCCCTTAACTTCCTTCACTTTGGCTCCCAAACTGATCTTCACCTTTGCCAGCTCCGCCTTCCATCTAGCAGCCTTCTCATGGGCTTCCTTTAGGAGCGAACCCGACGCTTCTAACTCGATCTTCATCGAGGACTCGTTCTTTCAAGCCTCCTCCGCCTCGACCTTCAAAGCAATAACCTCAGATCAGGGCTGCTCGAACTTGATGGTCTTCCTCATAAGGCTCACTTCTGCCTCCTTGCACTCCTTCTTAACCTGCAACATCTCATAGTGAGCAGATAGGATAGCGAGGACAAATTGAAAAGTAGATCCACGTAAAAAATAAAACCAAGAAAAATATCTAAGTATAAAAGAGGCGACTATAACGGGAAAAGTGTTCTACCTTATAAAAAAGAGTTGTCACCTGGCCCATAGTAGATGACGGAGATGTCTCCATCACCCTTGTGAACTCGACATTGGGAATGTGCCGAGCTACCCAAGGTAAAAGGCCCTCTGTCGTGACAGAATCAAACCAGAGAGCCCCCAAGGCCTCGTCCCCTTGGCAATCAGCCGAGTTGCGCACCTGAGCTCGAGAGATGGGCGGCTGAGCATTAAGAGCAGGAGTTGCCCAGACCTCGGAAGGTTGGGCTTTAACTCCAGGGGCCGCCTCTCTTGATGAAGCAACCTCGACCACTTCTGAGACCATTGGCCTGTCCGAAGTGGTAGTGGTAAGAGTGGCGACAAGGTCAGCGGTTGAGCCTGACTGACCTGCTGTAGACGAGGGGGCAATTCCCCTCTTCGAAGATAGTTTTTTTTTTTTTTTTTTTGCCACTTTAACCTCAGAAGGAGTGGGGCGCCTAAAGCGAGCCTGCTCAGGCATCCCTACGTGACCAAAAAAAAAAAGTGTGATCAACAAACGAACAAAAGATAAAAACGATTTCCGACTAAGTCAACCTAGATGTACCTAATACGGACGGGGTAAGACCAGATTGATGGAGCAGCTCAGGCGTGATCAGTAGCCTCTAAGACCTCAGCCCGGTATCCAACGACCTCACCTCGATAATCCGGACACGCTCCGAATCGCTCAAGTTAGAGGGATACTTGGGCGGAACTGTCAAAAGCCACTACAGTCAGAGATAATACTACATAAATATAAGCTGAAGAGAAAAAGTTAGTTCGGATATACCCGACCTGGATTAGCAAAATGGGTCAGAACCCGAGGTCGTATACCAGAAGCAGCTATAGTCTCCCAGTCCCCGGGCACCCAGAATCACTTGTTCTTCCAGTTCTTGTTCGAGGTCGGGACGTCTGTAATCAGGGTCTTGCCTGTCTTTACCCAAGGCAAAGAGTAATATCAACCCTCACAACGAGGGTTGGACTTTACCTGGTATAGGTGGGAAATTCATTCGCAATCAAGTCGGGCTGGCTGAGGTGGAACCACAAAATAAATGACCCCATCAGGGCTCTACAGGCATTTAGTATTATTTGCCCGGGAGCCAACCCCAAGTGCAGAAGGACCTTCCTAATTATCGAATGGAAAGGGAGTCTTAAGCCGCCTGTGGGGCGACCAGAAACATGGCTACCTCACCATCCTTGGGATCACTGGGAATTTCACCAAGTGTGGGAGCTCAGAGCACCACTGAGTCTGGAATGTGGTACTCCGACTTGATCCGCACCAGGTTGGATTCCGTCAGTGTCGACCCTATCGGCCTGGTTTCTTCTGACTCTACCAATGACTGACTGCCAGCTTACTCCCTTGCTGGGGCAGACCCCTCAGCATCCATTGGTTGTTCGGCCGAGGACTGTTCACCATCCTCGACCTGTGAGACGCCCAGAAATCCCGATTGCTCATCATCATGAGCGGAGATGGTGGGTTTTCCAGCAAATCCCAATCTTTCGATACCCCATTGTAATAGAAGGACCTCAATTCCTCCCACTGATTGGACAGGTGCGACATTATTAGCCAAAGTTATGATTGAAAATCAGGGGCCTAAAAGAAAAATGAAAAAGAGAGGGAAGACGAGAGAGATGAAGCTCACCGAAGAAGGAGAAGGAACCCTTTGAGGATTGTTGAAAATCGCAAGTCTGAGAGAAGCAGAGAGAGAGGCAGGGAGACGACAGAGAAAATGGGCATAGCGATGTTAGGGCATCCCCATTTATAGGGAACTTAGCCATACAACATTTAATGCTCACACTTATTGCGGCAGCCAAAACGGCTCCTCAATGCCCACACTCGAACACGTGAAGCTCTACCACTCGCTGGTCGACCCAACTTTCTAGAAGACGCTATGCGTCAACACCCCATAAGCTGAGGACCGAACAAGAGCCCTGACAGCGCATGTGACCACGAGCCACGACACGCTACCTCGAGCGTTCCGTGTCATGATTGCAGATACGCTCTGATTCCCGAGCACGCCACCTTATCTAGCATTGATGATGCGCATGCTCGATGTCCCAGGCGCAAGAAAGTCTGACCTCCTCAATACCGACTTACTTCCAGAGCCTGCTGCGCAAGCTCGGAAGTAGGGGGCTTTTGTTATAGGTAAAAATAGATTGACTAATAAGATAAGGTCAGGTCGGACACTTGCGGTCAGGTCGGATACTTGTGTAAAACGTGAAATCGGCCAACATCGGTTATGACCAAGGAGCCCCTAAATGGCCAGAGAGCAACAACACCCTATTAAGGAAATGATCTACCCCTCGAGCTCGGTTGTCAGAAGATGAAGTACCTCAACTTCCATCTAACATCGAGCTCTTCC
The DNA here is from genome assembly GCA_021015155.1 of Magnolia officinalis. Taxonomy (NCBI): domain Eukaryota; kingdom Viridiplantae; phylum Streptophyta; class Magnoliopsida; order Magnoliales; family Magnoliaceae; genus Magnolia; species Magnolia officinalis. Next base: position 10,227,534 of record JAJHSJ010000017.1, read on the forward strand.
ACGGTCCCATACATTTCTGAGCAGTCACTTGGATCATTTCTTGAGAACAACTCCCGTCCCATGCGATAAGATGAAGAGGATGATCATCCCAAAGTTCGCCTACATTTCATTGAGGAAAGAAGCTCGGCCCTTGTGCTCAGACAAAGGCAGGTCAGTAGGTTGACCATGCGCTTAATACCGAGGGAAAGCCTAACCACGGTTCACAAAAGAATCCAGGTCGGTAAGTTGCTTTCAGAAGCAACCATATAGATCACCTTGGTGTCTTGTCAGGCGCTTCTACTAGTTCTGACTCGGTTCCAACTATTCAGATCTTATTAAACTTACTCATCCGATATCCTAGCCAAGAATTTAAGGAGACGACACAACATGAGTTTGTTTGAGATCTTCATCGAAGATCTTGGAAGATTATTGCAATACACTATGGATCTGAATCCCTCTACAATATGTCCCTGCTAAATAGGAAAATCCCCTTTCACGCTACCGCCTTCTCTCACTTATAAATAGGAGAGTCTCTAATAGTGAAAGGTACGCACAATCTAACCCAAAAAACCCCACTCTCTACTAGAGCCAGATTCCCTACCTTACTTGGGCATTGAAGGGTCTCTTACTACAACTAGGGTCTCCTTTGTCTTCTCTGTATGCAGGTATTCGAAGGTCCAACGAGGGTTAACTAGATTTCCACATCAACCCACCCAATTATCAAGTGGACCATACAATCAGAAAGACTGGTGATTGACCATTAATAGGTCACGAAAGTTTTCAATGAAGTTGATATTTGCCTTTTACCTTTGTTTAGGCTTATGTAACGTTATTAGTAGATTAGATAGAAAATAAACACTATAGAAATATTAAGGTGATCCATAAGAAGTTTTTAATGGTAGGGTGTTCAATCACCACTATTTCTTATGGTATGGTCCACCTAATAATTGAATCTACTTAATTTTTGAGACAACATCCTAAAATGATTTTTTTTTTTTTTTTTTAAAAAAAAATGGACAACGTAGATACAGTATATATACATCAAGGTGGCCCCTAGGTAAGGACGGCACAGTCTTGGATGAGGCTGTGGACTCACCTAATCCGCTCCCACACTGTGTATCTGTGTGTGAAAGCACCATGGTATTTACATTTCATCAAACCTGTCCAACAGGTGAAACCCCAAGGATGAAAGAAAAATATGAAAATCAGCCTGATCCAAAACTCAGGTGGGCCACACTCCCATGAACTTAGAGGTTTTAGGTGAACTTTTACATTGTCCCAGTGGGGCAGCTCATATGAGTTCCGTGTCAGATTTATATTTTGGATTTAGGGTGAAAAATAAGGGTTCTGATAAGATGAATGAAGTGAATGTCAGACGACATACATCATTGTGGGGCCCATAGAACTCGGGTGTTGTAGGCAATGCGTAAAAGAGGTGTTGTACGTAGAACATTCCAGTCCCTCTCAATGGAGCCAGAAAAAGTATACAACTCAGCGATGGAGTTCATCATGATGACCAACGGCTATGATTTGATTAGGATGATATCTGTGCTGTAATCCAAAGTACTTTTGGTGAGATTGCGGGAAGAATATTCAAATCGTTACATCCCTCTCATTCCTTCTTTTTTTCCCTTGTGTTTTTATTTCGATCATGAGTTACTTTTGAAATGCGTTTTGTGTTATTGTAAAAGAAGTGGGCCTCTGGAATCTAACGGTCCAAATCAGGCCAATGATCACAATTTTCTCGCAGGTGGATTTTTCTTTCTTTTGCATGAAGGGGAGATCAAGATCATGCAACTCGGCCGGATCAACTAAAAAGAAGGCAGATTGAAGGTTTGAGTGGGCCACAATACATGAAGAAATGGGGATTTAACTCTCACCGTTGAAAACTTTCTAGGGCCCACTGAAATGTTTAGTTTCCATCTAATCTAACCTGTTCATAAGATCATATATACCTGTATGAAGGGAAAAGATAAATATCAGCTAAGCCCATAACTTCTGTGGCCCCCAAGAAGTTTTAAATGGTAGGCTTTAAATCTCTACCGATTCATGTTGTGTACTCCACTTGAGCCATCGATCTGCCTTCTTCTTGGGCTGATGTTCTAAAATGTCCTATCAAAATAGATGGACGGTGTGGATAAAACATATAGGTTATGGTGGCCCCACAAAGTCCCTGAGACCATCCGTCTCTAGCTAGTAGCTAGGCCCTTGTGGGGGGTGGTACCCAATCCTTGCCCCCTGTTTGGCCGGGTAGATTGGATGGGATGGGAAGGGATTGGAAAATAAATCCTGGGATTGGCCAGGCGTGCCAAACAACGAGGGATCCTGATCCTGGGATATAGTACAATCAACTGACATCATTATCATTATCTTTAAATCCCATCCAACCTACCCTAATCCCTTCAAAATTACCTGGACATATTTGGTTTGAAGGATTGAAAGGTTTAATACTAAGATTGGCCAGGCGTACCAAACAGACCGGATATAACAATCCCATAGATCTTGCACCACTCTACTAATGCAACTATTATTACCTTAAAATCCATGCAATCCACTCTAATACCATCCAATCCCATCTGCCCGGCCAAACAGGCCTTGGGTGATGACCCAGACAACCTTAACACCAGCAGCAACGTGGTGTCGGGACCTTGTGGTGTATGTCTTATCCACGCCATTCATCCATTGTGCTGGATCATTTTAGGCCATGAACTCCAAATTGAAGCACATGCAAAGCTCAAATGGACTACACCACATGAAACAGTGGAGATTGAACATTAGCCGGTGAAAACTTACTAACACCTACTACAATGTTTATTTGTGGCAAGGTCGCACAGATGTGATATCACATGGATAAAAGGAAAACACAAATATCAGCTTCATACTGAGTTTTCAACGGTTCAATGGGAGTAGATTGCTGTGATTGTATGGGTCCTGACAAATCCACTCCGCCCATCTGTTTTAAAAGACTATAACAGGGCATGATCTAAAACTCACGTTGGCCATACCACACGAAACAGTGGGGATTGAACACTTGGCTGTAGAGAAATTTTGTATGAGGATGATATTTGTTCCTACCGTTTATCTGAGTGGTAATAATTCTATGAACGGTTTGGACGGCATATAAGCATCATGGTGAAGGTTTCAACGGTGGACATTGCTATTCCCACTGTTTTGTTGGTGTGGCCCACTTGAGTTTTTTATCTGCCTGCTTTTATTATCCTGCCCTATTGTGGCCTTTAAAAACAGATGGACGGAGTGGATTTGTCACGGACATCCCTGTAGACCCCACACAGGCCTGGGCACACAGATATCTCTGTGCTTATTGTCATGGATAATCCGCACCCACCAGTTCCTGTGGTGTGGTCCACTTGAGCTTTGGTCATGCTTCAATTTTAGACTCAAGCCCTGAAATGAGCGGGCAAAATGGATCGACGGTGTAGGAAAAAAGCATACATCACGGTGGGCCCTAAATATTTCACCACGCAATCCGCGTCCCCATGTTTGACTTTCGGTGTAAATCGCCTAAAAAAGTAATGATTATTTTCCAGTCATACCTTACTTTGACACAAAAATCAAGAATATTACAAAATATCTGTGGGTCCCATTGTGATGCATTTCACTTATCCACACCGTTCATCCATTATTACATTTGAATTCATAACATGAGTAAAAAATTGAAGCATATCCAATACTCAAGTGGACCACGTCATACAAAAAAGAGAATCCAATACTTACCGTTAAAAACTTTGTAGGGCCACTGTTTCTTTTGGCGTGGGCCATTTGAGTGTTAGATTTGCTTCATTTTTTGTCTTATGCTCTAAAATATTGTAATAAAACAGATGAACGGAATGAATATATCATATGCATTACCTTGCAGTTAAAAATTTAAACTTACCTCTTTTTAATCAATTTCACATACACAAATTACTATGCATTTTTAAACAAGATGAAATAGTAATAATTATCATTTACGGTATATTTCCCAATGTGCTGAAAAAACAAACTGGCCTTGATGCTCTGAAAGAGTATGAGGGATCATCCTCAAGCACTCAGTAACCATACAGATAGCATAGACATTACATATCGATCAAACTAACCGTCCACATGGTGTGGCCCACAGTAGATAGGCCATGAGCCCAAAATTAGATAGATTGGACGATCCAAACCTTTGATTAATGGACATTGGTTTTTGAATTGAGCCTGTCGACCATCTCTCATGTTAACCGTCCATTAGCTGTCCACTAATAAGCTAGACATTATCTCAGATTCTCGAGTGCAATTTTTGTTATCAGGAACTATCTTAACTCACTTACATCTACTCGACTTGTATAATTTCTCAAGTGCATGTGTATGAACCATCTTACCTGCACGAGTATCGAAGTTGTTATCATGAAAACTCTCCTTTTTCTTTCGTGTACTCAAAAAGAAAACAAAAGAAGAAGAAGCGAATTGCGTCCTGTCCCCCTCTGGACGGATGGAAACGGATTGGCTACTCCCCTGTCACCAGCCAATGGTCGGTGCTCTGTAGGCCCACAATGATGTATGTGTTTCATCCATGCGGTATATCTATTTTTTTAAAGATTATTTTAGGGTATAATACAAAAATTGAGTTATATCCTAATCTAAAATAGACCACGACACAGGAAATAATTTTGAATGATGGTTGACCATTAAAAACTTTTTGGGGCCATAAAAGTTTTGGATCAAGCTGATCTTTTTTTTTTTACCTTCATCTGAGTATGTATAACCTAATCAACAGATTGGATGTCAAATAAACAGTACAGTGGGCCTTAGGATATCCAATCACTATTGTTTTCCTGTGATGTGTTCCACCTGAGATGTATATCCATCTCATTTTTGGGAGTAAGCCATAAAATGATCCGTAAAAATGAATGAACGGTATGGATGAAACACATGCATCATGGTGGGGCCCACAGAGCATTGACCACTGGCCATCAGGCTAGTTGCAACCGGAAACGGATTGGCTACTCCCCCTGCCACTGGCCCAATGGCTGGTGGTCAGTGCTATGTGGGCCGCACCATAATGTATATGTTTCATTCATGTTGTCTATCTATTTTTATGGATCATTTTACAATATGAGACCAAAAATGAGATATATCCCATCTCAAGTGGACCACATTATAGAAATAGCGTTGAATGTGCTTCAACCATTAAAAACATTTTGGGGGCCATAAAAGCTTTGAATTAACCTGGTTATTGTTTTTTTCCTTCATTTAAGCTTGTATGACCTAATCAACGGATTTGATATCAAATAAACAGTATAATGGGCCTTAGGAAGATTTTAATGGTGGATATCCAATCACTATTATTGTCATGTGGTGTGGTCCACCTGAGATTTATATACCTCTAATTTTTGGGATCAAGACTTAAAATAATCTTTAAAAATGGATGAACGGAATGGATGAAACACATACATCATGTTAGGGCCCACGGAGCACTGACCATTGGGCTGGTGGCCGGGGAGTAGCCAATCTGGTTCCTCTAGACATGGCTATGTGGGGCCCACCATAATGTTTGGGTTTTATGGCACGAGACCAAAAAAATGAGGCATATCCAAAGCTCATTGTACTGATGAAACCTTTTCAGGGCACACTATGATGTCTATTTGCTAACCAAATTGTTCACAAGGTCCCACAAATCTGAATAAATAAAGGAAATTAAATGTCAACTAATTAATTCAAAAATTCTGTTGCCCCAAATAATTTTTAAGGGTGGAAGTTCAATCCTCACCATCGTCCACTTGAGCCTTGGATCTTATCTCATTTTAGGATCCTTACTCCTGCTCCGGTGGTAGACTGCCCGTTTGGCCAGGCAGATTGGAAGGAATTGGATGGTATTAGAAGGGATTGGAAGTTAAATTCTGGGATTGGCCGAGCATGCCAAATAGACTGGTGATCTGATCCCGGGATATAGCAATCCCATGGATCTTAAGACAATCTACTGACAACACCATCATTACTTTTAAATCTCATCCAATCCACCCTAATCCGTTTAAATTTGCCTGGGACATGTTTGGTTCGAGGGATTGAAATGGATGTGAAGGTTTAATTTTAGATTGGCTACGCGTGCCAAACATACTCGATATAGCAATCCCAGGATATAGCAATCCCATAGATCTTAAGACAATCCACTTACAACACCATCATTACTTTGAACTCCATGCCATCCACCTTAATACCATTCAATCCCTTCCAATCCACCCGGCCAAACGGGCCGAAGGAGTTTCGACACCCGGTCAAGGATTGAGTATCCATAGGTGGTGAAATCGCACTAGGCGTGAGTGTGCGGGTTGTGTGTGCGTGTGTTAAAAAATTAATAATAAAATAAAATAAAATGATATTTAAAAATGGATGAATAACGTGGATAAAACCAATGCATCACGTTGAGCCCGCAGAGATCCTGTCTTGACCGATTCCATCTGGACGGGCCAGACGTAATCCGCTTACAAAAACATACTCCGTTTTCTACGCAGCAGTTAAAAGTTTGGTTGGGCAAGTGACTTACAATCTACTGGAGAAGATATACGGTAGAACATGCGGAACCGGAATAGGGTAGAGCCAACTCTCCCGAGTACGCTTTAAATTTTTATGTATCAATCAGAGCCGTCCATCTAAATCCTCTTAGTGTTGATGGGAAATTATTTGAAATAAAGATATATTGGTTTATCCTATCATCTGATAGATGGCCTTCAAAGCTACGGTAAAAAGGATAATCATGAACGTTCAATGCAGGAAAGTGGAGAAAATGATGGATAGAATTTATCTAAAATGATGGACGGCCCTGATTGATCATTCTAATTGGCATGTAACTGATCGGCTCTACCATATTCCGGTTCTCCCGGATCTACCCTACCATCTCCTCACGAAATTTTCAAAACCCGTTGAATCCCAAGGTCAACACCACCAGCTTCATGTCACTTCTGGAAAAGCTCTGTGGGCCATTCATGACGCATGTATTTTATCCACGCCGTTCATTTATTTTGACTACTCATTTTAGTAACTGATCTAAAAAATGATGCAGATCCAATTCTCTTAGGTGAATCATACCACAGAAAAAAGTAGTGATTGAACGGCCACCATTCAAAACATCCTAAGGCCCACTTTAATGTTTATTTTTCATCCAACCTTTTGATTATGTCACACAAACCTGGACGAACGAAAAAAAAGAAAAAAAAAAAAAAAAAAAACAAGATCAAGAACTTTCGTGGCCACAAGAAGTTTTTCATGGTGGGCTTCAATCACCATTATCTACTATGGTGTGGTCCACTTGAGATGAGGATCTTCCTAAATTTTGGGAACATGCCTTACAATGATCTGGAAAAATGGATGGACGGAGTGGATAAAAGACATACATCATGGTGGGGCCTACACAACTTTTACGGAACCAATCAGCACCGTGCTAGAGGGTCACTACCGAATCTGAATTACACAATAGCTTTCAAGCTGAAAATTTTAGCACCATAGACGCTGTGTTTTTATGTACTTTTGTTTTAGAGTCCAGATCCTGTGTTACTTGGTTAAAAGAGATTTTCAGACCATTGGGGTAACAGAAATCTCTGTTGAGTAGATAACAATGGATTTTGGCTCTTTTTTTTTTTCAATGGAAAAGTTTTTATCAATAAAGTAAAATTTTAAGGTATGGAAATAGGTTTTGGATAACAGCAAGTGAATTAAAAAAAAAAAAAAAAGCTAATTTCGTCAGAATGTAGGTTGTCCGTACAATAGGAGTCTACTTTAGTAAGATAAGTTGAGGGTAGGGTCGGTTGAGAAAAGGGAGGAGGACAGAAGGGGGTGTCTATATTAAAAAATTGGGCGGGGTCGGACCTGAAATATCATATTTCGATTAAGCCCGGCCCGACGACCCAGCCTGAAACAGTTCAAAATCCGGGCCAAGACCTAATCAGGCCCGGCCCGTTGACAGAGCTAGTTAAATACTCCATAGACTTGAACGTATAGTTTGTAAACATGCATAAATTAACTTGAATTATACCATTCAGATCATGGCCCACCATAGATTATCAAAATCACCGAATCTTATAGGCAAATCGATGGAAATCGAGGCTGATCGATTGAAATCTAATGGATGTTTTTTAAAAAAAAAATGAACGGTTGGAATTAACAATAGACGTCCATTATTCTGATATGATGATCGTCCATTCGATCTTCTCTTGTGTCTATGACGCATGTAATGTGGGGCCTACTGCTTGGGCTGTTTATTTGGGGTACATATATGCCACATGAACAATTTTGTTGTGCATGCGCATGGAGCATCACACTCTGCCGGAGTATCAAATAACTCCTTATAAAACATTTGAGCCACTGTCCCTCAAATAGAATTCGCGCGAGTTAATATGAACCATTCTCGTCAGATTCGGACCGTTCATGGATTGATACTATGGTGAACATCCACAAACCTTAAAATCAGGCCGTCAAACTCATTAGGAAAGCAAATATGTATTATGAAAGAGGAAAGTTTGATAATGATTTCCAACCGGCTTATTTCAACAGACTGATTTGGCTCATATAACGAGTTAAACGTTCTTATTTTGAAAAAAATATATATTAAATGTCCTTACCACCTGATGAACGGATCAGATCTTATGATTGTAGTTTAATTTATAAATTTACCGCGAGGCGTTATATATCCCAGTCGCGCGATTCTTGTTGCATGGAAAATGATATGAACGAAACGATCTCCAAGCCCCAGTGGCAGTTTCGTAATAAATTCAGTGGTATTATGGTAATATCGTCTCCCTCTCCAGGGCGCGTCTTTTAAGAATGTCTTGAAAGAGAACTGGTCTAGTGATCCACAGGACCACGTGAAAATGCAGTCCTCGTGCTCCACTAAAGTACGCTGGTCCTCTTCTGTCCATCGAGGAGTCCTCGGGTTAGGGATTTTTCACATTAGGGTCCATCCATCCAATGGGACCCACAATAGAGATTTCTTAGCCACATATCAAAATCGATTAGATGATCTTGACCGTCCCATTTGTCGGCTAAAAATGGATACTTAAAGAGAGAAATGAGTAGCAATCAATATTTGATTGGAGAAAGTCCTTTGATCGGACGATCAGGGCCATCAAAACTATATAACTTCTGAGTTACAAATATTCTATTGTATGGCCCACCGAATGGATGGTCCAGATCTTATCAAAGCCGGCCAATTATATGTAAGAACGGAGGGGTCCATGTAGCGTGTACTTCAGTCGATAAACGGTATCATCCGGGTAAAGTTTAATGAAAAATGACCAGAATAGCCCCATGTGTCCCCTCTCGAGGATCCTGAACTAGCGGCTTTCAACATGATACACGAGCCCACTTTCCGTATTCCACAGAAGCGGATTGCCTACTGACGCTGTCTGGCGCTCTGTGGGCCCACCATGATGTATGTTTTTTAATCCATTTTCGTTGATAATTTTAGGCCATGATCCAAAAATTAAAACAGATTTAAATCTCATATGAACCAAGTTACGTAGGCCCCACTATGATGTATATTTTGTATCTCACCACAAAAAATCAGTAGGAAGAGTGATGCCCATCATTTAAAAGTTCTAAAGGTCATAAGAGTTTTTAATCAAGCTAATATTTGAGTTCTCCCTTCTTTCATGTCTTTGTTAACACATGAACAAGTTGAATCTCAAATAAATATCATGGTGGATCTTTGGAAGGTTTTGATGGCTCTCCCCACTGTTTTTTGTGGTGGGGTCACCCCATATCCAAGTCCGCCTCATTCTTTGGACCATGTTGTAAAATGACCTCTCCAAATGTAAGGATGCTGTGAATACAACACATACATCACAGTGGAGCTCATATAACTTAGTGACGTCATATCATTAGCAAGTCTCGCTACTCAACTTGTCTGTATTCAATGACTTTTTCTGATGTGATTTACTAAAGGGTTTTATTTATCTCAATTTTTGAATCATGTCTTAAAATGATCCTTAAGGTTAATAAGATGTGGTATATAACATTTACATCATGGTGGGGATATAGAGCTTTGGTGCATCGAAATACTAGAAGTCTGTCACACCATGCAATCCTCTTGTATTCAAGACTGTTGGTTAAACGGAGCGGGTTAGATTAAGTAGCAGTAACATGTTGATGGGTGAGGCCATGATCTCCATGTATGTGTTGTGTCGTTCATGTATTTTGCAATGTATATCCATGTAATGCATTTATTTTTATACATCATTGTAAGTTAGAGTACTAAAAATAAGGTAGATCCAAATCTTAAGTATAAAACACAGGCTGTGCATATCTTTTATATTAAATATCCACAACGTATCCTATAAATGAAGCAAATCCAAATCTCTAGTGGACCACACAATAAGAATTGAACTCCCTCTATGTAAAACTTCTTCCTACTTCATTCAAATATGTATGACTTTATTAATAGGTTGGCTTGCAAATAAACATTACAGTGGGCCATAGTAAATTTTTAATGGTGGCCATTCAACCACTATTTTTTATGATGGTGGTCCACTTAAGATTTGGATCAGCCTCATTTTTACAACCATTCCCTAAAATGATCAGGCAAAATGGATGGAACGTGTGGGTATGCAACAAATACAACAAAGTGGGCCCCGCCATACAGTGGTCTATCCTATGGTGAGTCTCCGTTTAAACATGTCCTGTACCGGAATTTATACTCGTCCATTGGGCAATGGCAATACGTGTGCGTTGAAAATAGCTTAACGGTGCTATTCTAATCGTTCATTTTCTTCACATGGGTTTACCTCACCTTATTTTTATTTCGTCGCTGTCCTGATTTATGACCCATGGATTTTTCACAGCTGACACGTGTGCCAAAATGACCCCTTCATTCTCTCGCAAGTGTGAAACACTACACCTCCTTTGGGACCATGTGAGTCGTACCCTGACAGTGGGGCCCACCACGATTTATGGGTTGTATATCTACGCCGTCCATCCATTTGTATTTTAACTTAATTTACGGCATGGCTCAAAAATGAGGAAGATACAAATCTCAGGTGGACCATACCTCATGAAAGAACGGTGAATGACTATAAAGACTTTTGTGGGCCAAAAAAGTTCTGAATGAAGCTGATATTTGTGTTTTCCTTTCATCCATGTATGTATGACCTTATCAACAAGTTGGATGGAAAATAAATATTATAGTGGGCCATAGGAAGTTTTAACGGTGGGCGTTAAATGACCACTGTTTCCTGTAGTGTAGTCCACCTGAGATTTGTATCTCTTTCATTTTTTGTCTCATGCCATAAAATGAGTTGTAAAAACAGATGGACTGCGTAGATATACAACGCATGCATCTAGGTGGGCCCACGGGCAGGTACCATACACACCACTGGTTCCATAAACGGATTGGCTACTCCCCCTAACACCAGCCAACGGCTGGTGGTTGGTGTTCTGTGGGCTCCACATGATGTTTGTGTTTCATCTATGCCTTCCATCTATTTTTATAGATCATTTTAAGGCTTGTTTGGTCGGGCAAATTGGATGGGATTGGAAGGGATGGGAAGATAGATCCCAGGTCATGCATGCTAAACCGACAAGGATCCTAATCCCAAGATATAGCAATCCTATAGATCTTAAGACAATTCACTGACATCACTGTCATTACCTTTAAATCCCATCCAATACACCCTAATCTCACCATTATTACCTTTAAATCCCATCCAATACACCCTAATCTCTTTAAAATTGCATGGGACTTGTTTAGTTAAGGGATTGGAAGGCTTAATCCCAGGATTGGCAGGGCGTGCCACACAAACCGAATATAGCAATCCCATGAATCTTTCACCAATCCACTATGGCAGCATTACCTTGAAATCCATGCAATTCACTTTATTACCATCCAATCCAATCCAATCCAATCTGCCTGAGTTGTATCTCCATCTCAAGTGGACCACATCACAGTAACAGTGTTGAATGAGCGTCAACCATTAAAAACATTTCAAGGGCTGTAAAAGTTTAGGATCAAGTTGATTTTTGTTCGTTCCCTTCATCTGGGGCCTGTATAACCTAATCAATAGATTGGATGTCAAACGAACAGTACAGTGGGCCTTAGGAGGATTTTAATGGTGGGTATCCAATCACTATTGTTTTCATGTGGTGTGGTCCACCTAAGATTTATATACTTCTCATTTTTGAGATCAAGCCATAAAATGATCTGTAAAAATGGAGGAACGGAATGGATGAAAAAACTACATCATGGTGGGGCCCACAGCACCGACCACTAGCCACGGGGCTGGTGTCGGGGGGAGTAGCCAGTCCGTTTCCACTGGTTCCGGGTCAGTCAGAGCCAAGTCACGTCTCCGCTCCATTGGCTCCACTGGCAGATTCGTAATAAATACTCTCCTCCTCTCCAAAAGGCGCGTTTTTCAGTACGAGTTCGTTTTGCCTCTGTCGCGACTAAGCATCCAGCGTCTGTCGCCACTCTGGGCCCACAGGCTTAGATAGTCCGAAGATCTGAACAGTCCATTTTCTCTTTCATACCATAAATAAGTTAAAAACCGTTAATCAACCTACAAAAATGATCTCATCCTTTGATTTTTAGAGTTGAATCGAACCATCAAAAAATTTCTCTTCAGTGTTTTAAAATCGTCAACAATGATAATGTTCATAAATCAAAGCCATCCTTTCAGTATACTTTTTATGTGATGTTCTTTTAGCATAGATTCCAGATAATGGGCGGTTCCGATCATCAGACGACTCAACATGTGGGCCCCAGTGTGCGCGACAGATGGTAGATGCTTAGTCGCGACATAGGCAAAACGAAGTATTTTAGCATGGCGAACTCCTAGAATTTAAAAAAAGAAAAGGGCAGAGAGAGAGAGATCCCAGTTCTCTCCATCTCATCACCAACCCAAAATCTAAAATCCGGACCGTTGATTCCTTCGACGATCGAGATCTTTTTAAAGAGGTAGTCACGAAGCTTTCAGCTCCCATCGATTTCTTCATCCTCAGTTTCGGTTGTAAAAATCTCTTTCTTCTTTCTCCATTTGATTTTTTCTCTTATTTTTGAGTTTGATCTGAAGTTTTCTTGTCTGATGAGCCTTTTGATGCGTTCGTGGCCCAGATTTCGGTGATCCGGGCCGTTGATATGATGGGCCACGTACTTGATAGGGGGTGTTGTAGAAATCTTCCAGTTTTAACGTTCTTGGCTTTCGAATCTTGCGTCCTATGGGCTTGTTATATTCCTTGACCGTCAGTTTATCTGCCATCGATCGAACGGTTAGGATCTTCCGAGGCTGGAGATTTAGGGTGACATTATGTAATCCATGGAGGGTGGATCAAATCAACGGTCTGATCAATGAACCGTGGGCCCTGATCGAAAGCCTCGAGAAACTCTGTATTTTCCAATGGATTTTTTTTATTTTCGAATTCTGTTTGATTCAGCTGGGAAATTGTTGCTCAAAGATAGTGTTTTTTGTTGGTGGGAATTGTATGATACTCCAGCAGACTACGGTAGATGGTACTAACGCACATATCAACTATACATGTGGAATACCTTCCTGTCGATCTTGATCATTGAAGTCTCTGGATTCCACCGCAGATGGGGAATAACCTGAAAATCGCGTTGATTGAACGATCCTGACCGTTACCATGATGAGGGAATTTGATTGTTGAATTTGGAACGTTGTCCTTTCTTTGCTGTGGCCATTTATTTGATTGTGGCTGATTGGATGGTTGGTAGTGTCTGTTCAAGGTAATTTTTCAGATGTTTCCTGTCTATAGTAGGACCCACGTTTGGATTGTCTGGATTGATTTACACGTGTACTGCACATTGGTTAATATGTGTTGGGAGAATCAGATCAAAGTGATTTTTGGGCTATGTTCCATTTGCTGTAGGATACATGATTTCAATGGTCTGGTAGGTTATGATCCTTGTACGTTGCTAGATCATCATAATTTTCGCTTTTGTTTTTATATTTATGTCTGGAATTCTTCTTGAATTTTCATTGTATTTGATGGTTTTAGGTATGTTTTTTGCAGTTTGAAGGTCGACTAGATGCGTTGGCAACTCTGCATAGTTGACATAGAAATTGGAATTCCTGTTCTTAGCTGAACCATGTTTCGGGCAGAAATGGTGGAGAAATGCTAGCTTCTCAATCTGGGTTGTGTTTTATGCATTGCCCAAAACACCAAGTGCGCTAAGTTGGATCCGCAAGGTTTCCGTGTCTTGGCAGCACACCCAACCACTATCTCAGACCATCTAGTCAGATTTGTGTCCATGTAGTCATGATCGGCATCCATTGATTCTGGTAAGTAGCTGAAATATCATTTTAAACCAAGAGAGATTGTATAATCTTCTCCTGTATTGCAATGGTTTCCATTTGGGCTAGTTCTTGGTACGTTTGGATGCCACCTTTTGATGATCCATATGGCTTCTGGTGGTGGGCCATGCTGGGGATGGGCGGTAGGACGAAATTATCCCACAGCAAACAATTCTAACCATCCAATTGTTTGAGCTTTTTCCCGTTGGTTATATTTTATTTGTCTTTCAACCATCTGATTGACAGATGGCAGATATGGGATCATTGATATGTGGCCCCTCGAGTAGGGACTGGCCCCTCCAGTGGTCTACAGCAGTTCCCCTTCAGATATGATGGCGTATTTCATTGTCATAATTATCAGTGAAACCTTGATTGCTTATATCATTCTTTGGTGTACATGTGCTTCTGTTTATGTGAAGTGCTGGCTAATTCTTCGATTAGAGATTTCTGTTATGTGTATGTTTTTCATTTTATATCGGTATTATTATGTTCACGAAAGAAAGAGAAAAAAAAAACCACTTTGTTCAATTTAATTTTGTTTGAAATCCATACTTTTGCAGATTTCTCCATGGATCCAATACTTGAATAAGCTAGAGTCATATCATTTCCGAGGAGATGAAAGGAGTGTCTTGGGGGCTGATAGTTGGTGTTTCTGTTGGGGTGATAATTGGAGTGCTTTTGGCCATTTCAGCTCTGTTCTGTATTAAGATTCAGAGACGACGTGCACAGCTTAGGAGTAGCAGTTCACGGAGGGCCGCAGCCATTCCCATGCGTGCCAATGGTGCTGATTCTTGTACAATATTGTCGGACTCAACGATTGGTCAGGAATCGCCGAAACCGTCTGAATCGAATGGGATGTCCTTGTGGCTGGAGGGATCTAGGAGGAAGGGTGTACTCTCAGTCTCTGGGATACTCAAATATCCTTACAAGTATGTCCATTTTCTTCTGTAGAAACCTTGTGGGTTTATGTGCTGTACTGCTGTATTTCTCAACTTCGTGTTTCAACTATGAGATGATTCATGGTTTTCATTTTGCCTTGTAAGAAGAAGGCTTATGATTTAGCCTTTATGACTATGACAGGTGGGTTAGTGGCTGCCAGAGATGGATATGTAATTACAGGCTGTTGGATATGGTGTCTTCAAGATGCTCCCTTGTATGCTGGGATGTCCATGAAGATCTATTAAAACATAGTCCAAATACAGCATTATCATTTAGAAGTATAGGGAAACTGAAACACGCCTAAAATTACGAAAATTGTAGGAAAACATAGAGCAGCTTCCAGTGGTGCTGATGTATGTGCCAGTGTCAAAATGTTAGCATAGTTCAAAAATATAGAAGAGCTGCTTCATTATGAAGTAGGTCTTATTGCTTTGCTTGCCGCACACAATTGCTGATGATAGCTGTTGCTTTTGATGACTTTGTTTATACAATTTACTCCCATTTGCATGTCGCTAGTGCAGCAACTTAATTTGAATTCAAACTACTTAATTGGACTTAGATATCAAATAGAATTGGCAAGGAAGAAAGTTCTCATTGCTTTCTGATCTTAGTTTCCTTAAAACTAGATGGTCAATGGCTTGAAGGTTTTGACTGTGATTGATTTGGATGGGTGAAAGTAAGATGATGTATCGCCATGAGAAGCCCTGTTCATATTCTCATGTGGAGTTGATGAGATAATGTAATCTAGTTTTTGAGCATCTTAAACTATTGGCAGGATGTAGAAATCACAGCACAACTATTTGCATTGACCTAAAAGTGGACTTCTTTGGTGTGATATGCTTTATTTGCCTTGTACATGAGACATTTGCTAGCTTTATTTTTGCAGATAAGGAAAGAGGATGGAAACCCATGGGAATATTCTCTTGTAAATTGCTTAAATGACTGGGTGTTGTGAATTTGATGCCATGTAATAGGCAGATCAGTCTAATTTCCAAGTAGGCCTATTTTATTTTTGTTATGCCTTATGTTGCCAATTGTGGAACTGCAAAATGCTGCAACAAAGAGAAGAGACTTCATATTCAAACATCTAAGGCTTTATTAGGTTTCATTCTTTGTCATAATCTGTGAATCTTTTTATGTTTGCTTAGGAGGGGAAACAAGTTCATTTTATGTTTTCATCATGGATATATCCTAAACAAGTTCTCTACTATGTTAGACATGTCGTCATTTGCTATGTTAAACTTATTTTGCCTTTTCTTTGATGATGCACTAACAGAGAAATCCAAAAAGCAACTCATAATTTTACATCAGTGATTGGGCAAGGGGCATTTGGTCCTGTTTACAAGGCTCAGATGTCGACTGGCGAGACAGTTGCGGTTAAAGTGCTTGCCACTAATTCCAAGCAAGGAGAGAAGGACTTTCAAACAGAGGTAATTCTGGTTAATACCTTAGGCCTTATAAACTGTTTATAGAAAGTATCGGAACTTATCTGTCTTGAGATTCATTACATTGGTCAATCTTTAAAACTGTGAGCATTCATGTTCAGTTTTTTAAATGTTGAGTATCAAATCTTCCCAGATTTTCAGATTCCCTCACATTTTGAAGAAATTTGCCTACTTCTCTTGCTCGAGCTCCAACTTCGCGCAAGTAAAGTGTCTGCCATCTATGATTCTCCTCATGTCAGCTTGAGAAAGTGGCACCCAAAAAAAAGAGTAGTTCTATGCATGTGCATACATACAATGCACATCTCTTTTGGCATTACTCTTT
Organism: Magnolia officinalis; assembly: GCA_021015155.1. Lineage (NCBI taxonomy): Eukaryota > Viridiplantae > Streptophyta > Magnoliopsida > Magnoliales > Magnoliaceae > Magnolia > Magnolia officinalis. Next base: position 10,244,495 of record JAJHSJ010000017.1, read on the forward strand.
ATCATGAACCTCATGTTGTGAATTGCTAATCAGTCTTCTGTAGATACCAAGAACATAATATAACAGTAAGATTTTCTGATTAGAAAAAATTTCTATGATATATGTATGGTCTCAGTTTTAACCTTCTGCACTAGTACTACTGCTAGGGTAGTCAACAGGTTGGGTCCTAGACTTCTGTACCAGACTAATAGGCTTTGGGTTTGCCGGGTCTGGGTACCCATCAGGTCTTTGAACCTAGGTTTCTAGTTGGGTTTGGGTTGGCCCAGGTCAAATGAGAACATTTACACGGTCAATAGATGTATTAGATTGCACACACATATGCCACTTTGACATGTGTAGAGTGTGAACGAGGTTTCTTACATGCATGTAGCTTAGGAAATGTTATTCCATTGCTAGACTAATCAATACTATTCAAAAAAATATAAAATATTACTATTAAAACTAATTGGGCCCAACCTGACCTGATTGTAACTGGGCCTAAGTTGGTGACATGACCCAGTCTTAATGGGTCCAAAAAGTTGAGACCTGAACCCAATCCAATTTCTTACTGGTTCCAAAAGGTTGAACCTGGACCCATAAAACCGGGTTGGGTCCATTGGTTACCATGGGTTTGGGTACTTCTTGACAGTCCTAGCCTTTGGTTTTTAGACTAAGTAATGAAGATATCACCGTTTACTCTATATGCTTTGTTTGTTCAGCTGTTTATTCCCATGACTTAATTTAATGTTCATCAATCAAATTGGGTCTTCTGCAAAAGGCTTCTTTGGCTTTTGAGTAAACACAACCCTGTTTCTCTTTGTTTGCAGGTTCTACTGCTTGGGAGATTACATCACAGAAACCTTGTGAATTTGGTGGGCTATTGTGCGGAAAAAGGCCAGCACATGCTTGTATATGTCTACATGTGCAACGGCAGTCTCGCTTCTCATTTGTATAGTTAGTACCCCATCAACTCTTTTTGTGGTAGCAAAGGAAAAATGCTAGGGATTTGAGTAACTTGTCAAAATCATCCTTGGCTTGTCTCATGTCTCGAACTCATGTGTCATGCACTCACATATGACAAAAAGAATCTGGCTGTGTGACTATTCATAGACATGCACATGGCAGTGTACATGTGGCACACATGTATGGCAGTCCCAAGTCGTCCAAATCATGGGCCTAGTTGCAATCAACTCAACATTTATTCAGATTAGTGAACACACCTTTTTCTTCTTCTTTTAAGTTCTTTTGGTATGTGACAGTGCAGAGATGTGAATATGCTGCTGTTCATGCACATGGTTTATTTATTTATTTATTATTATTAATAACACCACTAGACGTGACATGTTCTTCAATGATCGGTTATGTAGGTGAAACACATGAGCCACTGAATTGGGATTTGAGGGTTCATATAGCACTGGATGTTGCAAGGGGTCTGGAATATCTTCATGATGGGGTACAATTTCATTTTATTTGCAGAAAACACAAAGATCAACTACTGGAAAATTTGTAGGAACAGATGTGAAGGCTTCTTGATGGAGTAGGACTCACATCCGACTATCACAGCACGTGCCCATACAACATGTGTGTGAGAAGTGTGTAGTTCATCAGGCGAGCCCCACCATGTATGTGGCATCACCCAAAATTTGGGTTGGTCCACTCATCAGGCAGGCAATGTGTGCAAAACAATTGACGGTCAGGAAAATGACTAACGATACACATTTGTGGTACAACTGTCACCTATCTGTTTACCAGGCTGATTTTTTAGCTGAGGCACATATTGGCAGGGTCCATCTGGTAAACAGTCCAGATCTCCCACACACATCTGACATTAGCCTGCGTGACGAGTGAATCCTACTCTAGTGGCCTTAGAAGGGTTTTGTTAAGAAACAAAAATTGTATTTATTTATTTATTGTGGTCCATTTTTGGTAGAAATAGTGATTGTGCTAATTGGGTAACTTCCTTTCTTACTGCAGGCTGTTCCACCTGTAGTGCACCGGGACATCAAATCTTCCAATGTACTGTTGGATCAGGCCATGAGAGCTAGAGTATGTAACACTTCTATTGGCTCTATATTTCAATGAGAACTGATCAACTATAACCAGCCATCAGCTAACTTCTCCTATGACCTAGTTTACAAGCATTTTGTCCTTTCAATATACAATATTTTCAAGGGCACGAGTGAAAATGAAAACTTTGAAGGTGCAGGAAAAAAAAAAAAAAAAAAAAACCACAGGTCTCTTTGTAGGTGATCAGTTCTCTATTTCTAATGCTTATAAAGTATGAAGCAAAAGAAATTCCTCATAGCATTCTATCATGTCGAGAGAACTTGGTTATGTCCACGGCATTTTTGCCTTGGAGCCGAAATACTCCCATCTTCAGCTTTTGGTTGAACATTTTATTGCCAAAGCTAAAATGATTGATCTCCTTGCGAAAATTAGTTATGAATCTTTTTTTTTTCGTCATGGTAATTTATTGTCTTCTAGAACATCTGGCAATATTGGCTTTGTTGACAAGAGGAACTAGAGGGTTTGGAGCTTCAGCATATGCAGGATTCTGTACCTTAAGGGTCCATAGTTTGGTGATCCAGACCATTGGTCTGATGAGCTAGACAGTGGATGGGGTTGCCCCACAAACCTCTGATCTTGGAAGCTAAAATTTTGAGGTATCCCTGCTAATGAAAAAAAAAAGAAGAAGATTGGAAGATCCTATCCCCTCTGGTGGCTACAATTACACTGTTGGGAATAAAAATACCAAAATGAGTCTTCGTCAAATGGGAAAAGGTCAAAGATCCTCTAGTTTGGAAGATTTCTGGGGCGTCACCATCAAATGTGTGGCCCAACACCAACTGCCTGGATCATATAACCATCTTGGCATCAGCAAACTCGATATTCCTGTGGCTTAGCACCCATAGTTCATTATTTTGATTATTGTATTCATGTAAAAGTAGATGGACACAGCAGCATCATAACATCTATGCATTGAAATGCTTATTTAAAAGTTTCAGGCTTTTATATAAAAAAATGATGAAATAATATGTGAGTGACGGACAAAACTCTGTTGAGCAGGTGGCTGATTTTGGGCTTTCAAGGGAAGAAATTGCAAACCCACATGCATCTAGTGTCAGGGGAACTTTTGGCTATCTCGATCCTGAGTATGTATCGACGAGGACCTTCACTAAGAAAAGCGATATTTACAGCTTTGGAGTCTTGCTGTTTGAATTGATAGCGGGCAGGAATCCTCAACAGGGTCTGATGGATTATGTTGAACTTGTAAGATCTCTTGCCTCTTTGTTTCCAGTTAATTCCACATAGTAATTTTCTTTTTTAACAATTTCAATTTCTGGAATAGCTGAAAACCTGCATATCCATCCACCTCAAAAGATGACCTCCATTCTTTAATTTTCTCCGCAAATCTGTCCACTTGTAACCATGCAAGTTCGATTTTGAAAGGACGAGGGCCCTAATCCTCTTCCTCCACTTCCAAAATGATCGGACAGTGATCAGACACTGGTTTTGGCAGGCCTCTTTGATATTTATGAGGTTATTTTTTGATCCAATCCAAGGAAACAAGAAATTGATCCAACTTTGGTTTCATGGCATTGACCCGACCATTTGACCACGTGAATTTTCACCTCTCCCATCAATAAATCCACCATTTCATTCCTGACTATCCATTTTGAGAAATTTTTCATGCTACGAGTTACTCAGCTCCCATTCAATTTTTCATACGAGAACCTTACAACATTAAAATCGCCGCCCATGCACCATGGCAGGTTCCAATTATTTTGGCAAACATCCAACTCATCCCACAGAAGTGACCTGTTCCTTGGGTTAGACAGACCATAAACTGACATGAGCACCCATTGATAACTTGAAGGTTTCATGGAATAATACTGAAACCAAAAATATTTGTATACCAAATGATAATAATGCCGCCTGCTGATCCTTCCGTGTTAAGGGCCGCCCATTCTTTTGATCTTCCACTCCACAGTTTATTAGCCGCTGATCTACCACCTGCAATTTAATTTCTTGAAAAGCCACCATCTGCGCTTTGTAATTTTTTCACAAGTCCTAACTCTGCCCTATTATTAATAAAATTGCATTCCATATGCTCCCTTGTCTCGTCAATCAAAACTGTCATATGCAAACAACATACACCATGGGTCCTCTTCCTGTAAATGCCTCGTTAACTCGTCCATAACCAATGGGCATACACAATACATTCGTACAAAAAATACGAACTGATCCAGTGCCTTTGATAACATTGGAAGTTCTGAGCCTCCATGTCATTGTTGCAAACCATATTTTAAAAAGCCGAAAACTTGAGTTGACTTGATGTCTAGTCAGGTTCGTTTGACTAGAAGAGTTGAACAAGTCTTAATTGAATGTATTCAATATTTAATAATAATTTTTAGTAAATATTAAAACAATTATGAGTTAAGGTATATACAATAGCCTAATGAACAACTCCACGACTCTTGTTGAGTTGGCTACATACATTTGCTTCTTGCTTGAGGTTGTTAGTTAAAAACTTGATCTCTCCTTTTACCTTTTATTAAAAGGGGGGAAAAACAAAGAAAAAAAAGAGAAGGATCAGTGGGTGAGTGATGTAGAGCGGGTCCCAGATAGTTTCATGGCCAAGATGGATCAGAAAAGGCCCAGTCGACGACAGAAGTGATCCGGACCGTCGGACCTTAGATCGGGCGTATCTCGCAATCCGGAATGAGTTACCTGACGTAAAATATATGATTTTGGGGTAGAACGAGCTACTTTAGCCAACCAACCCGGCTACGCCGGGTTACGCAGCCCGGAATTGCAAAAAACCCCTGAATCGACGGTCGTTTCCCTGTTTTAATTTCGTTTTTAATATAAATAGTAAGTTTTAGTTTGATTATAACTCTTCATCCGTTTGGCTTTAGGAGTTGCGCCCAACGTGAAAAGAGCTTAGAATAATTAGGAGAACGGTTTGGTGAAGCCAAATAGGACCCTTACTATTTTTGGCCGACAACCTTGCGCACTAGTAGACATCACGACCGTCTATAAATAGTAAGTTTACTATTTATAGTAAGTCGCGATTTCTAGGAGTTTTAGTTGTAGTTTGATTTTGATTTCTTTCCCATTGCTTGGTACCCCTATTTAAAGGGTTGTGAACTCGTTTTTAATAATTCATTAATCAATTTCGATCTGCTTTCTTTCCTCGTGGATTCGAGAAGTCTCTATGAGGAGTCCAGAGAAGTTCCGTGGATTCGGAATAGTTATCCTCTTGAGGAAGACGGTGCTCGACCTCACGTCCTCCCCTGCATCAGTTTGTTATCAAAGCGAGGTTTCTTCTCGGATCGATGACTTCTAACGGTGGGTCGGGCAACAATCCCATGGGCAGTGCTCCAGAGAATTTACCATTAACGGCGACAACTTTCGAAGTAGCGCAACAAAAGAATCGGCAAACTATGCAAGGGCTGCAAGCTTTCATCGACCGCATAGCGGATCTCTTGGCGGAAAACCTAAGGCAACTCCGTGTTCCTGGTGGTAATCCTCCACCGCCAATTGCTGAAACTCATAATCGCCTTGATCGCAGGTCATTCCTGAGGAAGGGGGATTCAGTGAGGAGGAAATCGACGACATAATCTTCCAACACCCCAAACATGGCGGCGATCGAGTAGATCGAACGGATCGAGAATTCAAGATGCGGGTTGATATTCTTAGCTTCAATGGCCAACTACACATTGAGGATTTTCTCGATTGGCTTTATGAAGTTGAGCGATTTTTCGACTATATGGACATTCTCGAAGCAAAGAAGGTCAAGCTTGTGGCCTACAAGTTGAAAAGAGGAGCTTCAGCTTGGTGGGAACAACTGCAACTCGCGCGAACCAGGTAGATGAAAGCACCAATCTGCACCTGGTAGCGGATGAAGCAGCTACTACGTGCCCGATTCCTCCCTAGCGATTACGATCAGGTATTATTCCAACAATACCAAAATTGTCGACATGGTGGTCGGTCGGTGAGAGAATACGTAGAAGAATTTTACCGCCTGACGGCGCGTAACGATTTGGTTGAGACTGAATCGTAGCAACTCGTCCGATTCAACGGTGGATTGCGTATGACTATCCAGGATCGGGTCCAGATGCAGTCTGTCTGGACGATGAATGATGCGATCAAGTTGACTACTCGGGCAGAAACGCAACTTGAACGTCCTAACACACAGACCTATCCTACTGCAAGGACCCCTGTGGTAGGTCCGCCCCAGGGAACTGCACAGCCCAAAGGGAAGGAGCCCGTAGGAGCACGCACTCAACCTCCTACGTTTGAGAACTGAGATCAGGGAAGCGGGCAAGCTAGACCCCAAAGGGGCGTATCGACTGCTACTGGTCCAAGTAGAATCTCGAACCCCTATGCTCGGCCAAGGCCTGACAACTGTTATCGTTGTGGCCAACCGGGCCATCTATCAAATACTTGTCTCCAGCGAAAAGTGGCAAACATTGCCATTAATGATGGTAGTGCTGATAACGCTTATGAAGATGCAGATATTGAAGAACAAGAGTATACCACCGATGACGAGGCAAATGATTCAGGTTGGGTTCAGTAAGATCACGATGAGTCGCTCGTCGTGAGGCGACTATTATATGCGCCAAGAAAAGAAGTGCATCCACAGCAACATAACATCTTCCGCACCAGGTGTACGGTGAATCGAAAGGTTTGTGACGTGATCATTGACAGTGGGAGCAGCGAGAACATCGTCTCCAAGGTCATGATGGAAAAATTGCAATTGAAAACAGAGTGTCATCCCTCTCCATATACAATCGGTTGGATCAAGAAGGTCAGCGAAACAAAGGTAACTGAACAGTGCACCATATCCTTTTCAATTGACAAACATTATAAGGATGAAGTAGTATGCGATGTGGTTGACATGGAAGCATGTCACATACTACTCGGTTGGCCCTGGCAATCTGACCGTGACGCCACTCATAAAGGGCGAGATAACATATATATCTTCGCTAAGGACGGCCGGAAGACCATATTGGCCCCTATGGATTCAGAGGGACCACCTGAAACTTCTAAAGTGGAGGGCCGTTTTCTCTTAACCATACGGGACTTCGTGGAAGAATTCAAAGAAACAGGACAGACTTGTGCATTAATTGTAAAAGGGGAAGAACTCGAGCCTACCATCATCCCTGAAAGACTAAGGCCCCTGCTACATGAATTCAAAGAAATTTTACCCGATGACCTTCCCGATGGGTTACCCCCCATGCGGGATATCCAACACCATATCGACTGTCCCTGGGTCCAGTTTACCTAATCGTCTCATTATCGAATGAGTCCGAATGAGTGCGAGATTCTGCAGGGACAAGTAGAGGAGTTGATCCGTAAGGGTCTTGTTCGAGAAAGCATGAGTCCATGTGCTGTACCAGCTCTATTAACTCCAAAGAAAGGTGGGAGTTGGCGCGTGTGTGTTGACAGCCGAGCCATCAACAAAATCACCATAAAATATAGGTTTCCTATACCACGGTTGGACGATATGTTGGACATGCTAGAGGGTGCAAAAATATTCTTTAAATTGGACCTAAGGAGCGACTACCATCAGATTCGAATACGACCGGGTGATGAGTGGAAAACGGCCTTTAAGACCAAAGAATGATTATATGAATGGATGGTCATGCCCTTCGGTCTTTTGAATGCGCTTAGCACATTTATGAGATTGATGAACCAAGTTCTGAAATCTTTCATTGGGCGGTTCGTTGTGGTTTATTTCGATGATATTTTGATAGACAGTTAAGACGAAACCACCCATATGAAACACCTTAAGAAGGTCCTTCAAGTGCTCACTAAAAATAAATTGTATCTCAATTTAAAAAAGCGCAGCTTCATGACTGATAGCCTATTGTTTCTAGGTTTTGTCGTAACATCCACGGGCATTCGGGTGGATGAGGAAAAGTTGAAGGCAATCAGAGAATGGCCGGTTCCCACAAATATTCACGAAGTGCGAAGTTTTCATGAACTGACGACATTCTATCATCGGTTCGTGAAAAATTTCAGTACCATTGTGTCACCAATCACAGATTGCATGAAGAAAGGGCAGTTTCAGTGGACTGACGAAGCCGACAGGAGCTTTGCCGAAATCAAGCGCAGATTATCCACGACTCCGGTTCTTGTACTTCCCAACTTCGACAAACTGTTTGAAGTCGAATGCGATGCCTCATATGTCAGAATTGGGGGAGTTTTGTCTCAAGAAGGTAGGCTGGTAGCCTTCTACAGTGAGAAACTTAGCGATGCACGCAAGAAGTGGTCTACATATGAGATCGAGTTATACGCGGTGGTTCAGGCACTGCGACACTGGCGACATTATTTGATTCAAAGGGAATTCATACTTTACAGTTTACACGGACCATCAAGCTCTCAAATTCATTAATAGTCAAGCTAACATTAACCGTGTGCATGCTAGATGGATCTCGTTTTTGTAGGAATTCACGTTTGTACTAAAACACAAGTCAGGGCAACAAAACAAAGTAGCTGATGCACTGAGTCGCCGTGCAACTTTGTTAGTCACTATGAGCAATGAGGTTGTCGGGTTCGAGCGCCTCAAAGACATATATGCCGATGACGATAACTTGAAGGATGCATGGGTTAGATGCCAAGAAGGTCACCCCGACGACTTGCATATGCAAGATCGGTTCCTTTTCAAGGGAAATCGATTGTGCATCCCGAACAGTTCGCTAAGGGAACAGGTAATCCAAGAGTTACATGGAGGTGGCCTCAGTGAACACCTTGGGCGAGACAAGACGCGAGCTCTTGTGGAAGAATGGTATTATTGGCCGCAATTGGTACATGATGTGGGAAAGGCAGTCCAACGTTGTTATATCTGTCAGACCTCCAAGGGCAATCTCATAATACGGGCCTCTACACCCCGTTACCCGTGCCTGATGGCCCTTGGGAGGATTTATCTATGGACTTTGTGCTTAATCTTCCACGAACACAACGCGACATGGATTCAGTGTTTGTGGTAGTAGATCGTTTCTCCAAGATGGCGCACTTTATTCTATGCAAGAAGACTCTCGTTGCAACACACGTGGCGAATCTATTATTCAGAGAAATTGTGCGGCTACACGGGGTTTCCAAGACTATTACTTCTGACCGTGACACGAAGTTCATAAGCCACTTTTGGCGGACTTTGTGAATTCGATTCGATACACGACTTCAGTTCAGCAGCGCCTACCACCCACAGACTGACGGTCAAACTGAGATTGTGAATCGCACGTTGAGAAACTTCCTTCGATGCATTTCAGGAGATAAACCGAAGCAGTGGGATTTGGCTTTATCTCAAGCGGAGTTTGCATTCAACAACATGGTGAACCGCTCGACAGGGAAATTCCCGTTCTAGGTTATTTATGGACGAGTGCCTCACCACACACTAGACTTGGTCCCTCTGCCCAAGCTCCCAGGCATGAGCATTGCAGCAGAACATATGGCTGACATGATCATGGGCATTCATGCGGAGGTACAAACTAAGCTACATGCCTTGAACGAAAAGTACAAGGATCAAGCGGACAAACATCGGCGACAAAAAGTGTTCGAGGTGGGCGACCAAGTAATTGTCCATCTGCGCAAAGAACGATTTCCGACCGGAGCGTACAATAAGTTGAAGAATAAAAAGATTGGACCGGTACCAATCATCCAAAAGATCAATGACAACGCTTATGTTGTTGATCTTTCAGATGACATGGTGATCTCACGGACTTTCAACGTCGCGGACCTGACTGAGTATCATGAACCAGCGCAGGATGAGAACTCGAGGATGAGTTCTTTCGAAGTGGAGGGGATTGATGTAGAGTGGGTCGCAGACAGTTTCATGGCCAAGATGGTTCAGAAAAGGCCCAGTCGACGACAGAAGTGATCCGGACCGTCGGACCTTAGATCGGGCGCATCTCGCAATCCGGAATGAGTTACCTAACGTAAAATATATGATTTTGGGGTAGAACGAGCTACTTTAGCCAACCAACCCGGCTATGCCGGGTTGTGCAGCCCGGAATTGCGAAAAACCCCTAAATCGACGGTCATTTCCCTGTTTTAATTTCGTTTTTACTATAAATAGTAACTTTTAGTTTGATTATAATTCTTCATCCATCGGGCTTTAGGAGTTGTGCCCAACGTGAAAAGAGCTTAGAATAATTAGGAGAACGGTTTGGTGAAGCCAAATAGGACACTTACTATTTTTGGCCGAAAACCTTGCACACTAGTAGACATCACGACCGTCTATAAATAGTAAGTTTACTATTTATAGTAAGTCGCGCTTTCTAGGAGTTTTAGTTGTAGTTTGATTCTGATTTATTTCCCATTGCTTGGTACCCCTATTTAAAGGGTTGTGAACTTGTTTTTAATAATTCATTAATCAATTTTGAATTTATTAGAAATTATTTTTATTTTCTACTTTCTTTCCTCGTGGATTTGAGAAGTCTTTGTGAGGAGTTCAGAGAAGTTCCGTGGATTCGGAATAGTTATCCTCTTGAGGAAGACGGTGCTCAACCTCATGTCCTCCCCTGCGTCAGTGAGACTCAGCTTGGTCACTGCAAGTCAGGTCAAGTAAAATCAGCTAGTGAGCTGATTCAACGAGTCCTGACGATTTGGGGCAGGAGTCACCCTCATAAGGCTGTCAATGGGCAGAGCATGAGTTGAGTTGACTCAGCCAAGTTTCTTGGCCTGATTTTGACAGGAATCACTGATTTTTAGATTTACATTGTAAATGTGGCATAGATGGATGAGATCATAACCATTCATTCAACAGCTCCAAGTGAATGGCTGTGGACCAAAAATCACTGTTTGGACGATCTTGACCCTTTAATTAGTGGTACCCAAAAGGAAACTAAAAGGCAAAAATCAGCAATGACTCACATTTAGGAAAGTTTATTAGATGGATAGGAGTTGTCTAATGAAGGCAATTTCCATTGAGGCTAATCAATGGGAGAGCTGATAGGATCATGTTTTGGATTATCAAACATTGCCACATGTATGGTGCACAATACATTTTAGTGTGACTGTATTGTATACTTTTTTTTTTTTAAACCCACCCACCCACCCACGACTTCAGTGTTGAAGTTGAAACGCAGAGCGTCTTCCACTGAGGTGCATTTGTGTGTGCGTGTGTGGTTTGACACGGCATTTTTACCTAATTAAAATTTTATTACTCGCTAACAATTTCATTCTCTTCTGTGGCTAATCACACGGCATCTATGATTGGAACATTGTTCTTTGGAAGGTCCATAGAGATGCCCCATCTGTCACCGAAACAGAAACCTGCCGGGGTGAATATTCACTTTGCATGTGCATGTTATGTGCACATTTTATGGAGGAATGTTAATATCACTCAAAATATCATGAAATTGTCACATGCTACTCCATGGAATATGGCACACTGTAGATTGTAGAACATCCTGACTGTTCACTTGGAGGTAGGGGTGCACACGGTTCGGATCCGGTTCCAAAAGGGATGAGAACTAAAGGTGGCCCCCTTCACATTAATGGTCCATATCAACAGCTGGCAGGACCAATTCATCTACATCCTTCGCCATTCGGTTCCAGTTTCAAAACCGAAACCGAACCGTGTGCACCCCTGCTTGGAGGGCCCCACCTTGTAAATGATCAGGTCCCCCAAAATCGTACCAGTTGTACATTCCCAATTCAATTGCTCAAATGGAGGACTTTTGTCCATTGAAAACGAACAGTTGCAGCGGAGTTCTTTGTACCCATCCCTTATTTTCCCATTGAAGAAGTTCATTTAGAATGGTTATTTACTGGTTTCATTTGTGGGGCCCACGAAATGAGCAACCTAGATTTATTCATCCATGGAGGTACCTATTTTATCATCATTCCCCTTCTTTGTATAATAGATACGATGCATTCACTTCAGTATGAATTGTATAACATTCTGATGTTTTGCTCTTGAGTAGGCGGCATTAGACACTGAAGGGAGAGGTGGGTGGGAGGAAATTGCCGATTCCCGTCTAGATGGGAAATACAACACGCAAGAACTCAATGACATGGCGATCCTTGCATACAAGTGCATCAACCTTAGTGTGAGGAAGCGGCCTCCAATGAGAGACATTGTTCAGTCGCTCACTCGGATTATTAAGATGCGGCACAGTCGAAAGCATCAGAAGCAAGCCCTGCCTGTTACAGTGGAGGAAGTCATGATCGATATGGACCAATCGGAGGTCCTGACTCCGACGTCCGTGCATCAGAGAGAAGAATCAGTCGACAGCACACTAGGTCCACCTGATGTTTGATATTAGATTCTTTAAAAAAAAAAAAAAAAAAAAAACTTTTGTGTTGTTGTGGATTTGTTTTTGTTTGATTTTATTAATGGTTGCATAGATCACAAATTCATTGTAACATAACAACAAAACAGTTTTTGTACAGTCATTCTTTTTGCTCAAAAGGAAAAAGTGTTAAATTGTTTTCTCGTCTCTTGTTGCATTGTGTTTAGGTAAAACCCTACTGAAAATCCATTTCAATTTGGTAGGTGGCAATGAGTTGGGTTTGAACCTACAATGGCAGGCTAAAATGACTTGAGGCCAAGCCCAATCCAAATATCAATTGAGCCATGCCCAGGCCATGGGCCAACCTAGTAGGTCCAGCCCAGACCAAAGCTGAGTAGGGTTTGTCAGGTCAGGCTGGCTACTCGCTCATTCTTGTTCTTACCATTAGGACATTTCATGAGTGGGGTGCATGCCTCCATGACGGATTTTATTCTATTGATTTGTGTGAAATCGGCCTGCAGAAATGATAGATCTAAATACTAGGAAGTAGAGCTGTACACGAACCCAATTAGCTCGGTTAACTCGGTCGACTTGACTCGAAAAAGCTCGATTCGACTCGGTTCAGAACTGAATTCGAGCCGAGTCGAGCTTATTTTTGGAGCTCGAAAAAAATTTCGAGCCGAGTTCGAACTTGTCTAAGCTCGAATTGACTCAGATCAAACCTCAACTTGAATTGAACTTGGATCGAATCAGTTCGGTGACTTGGTTAACCAAGTGTTTGATGAAATGACTCAACCAAGTGTTCTTTCGGGTGCATAGATTCTCTGCGGGATCGGAAGGTATAGATACGAAACAGATCACTACAAAAAAAATGAAAAAAAGAAAGAATGTTACATGATAAAACTACCAATGTATCTTGATTTTAATGCTGCCTACCAAGTGTTTGATGAAATACCTGTAAACTGTTGTTGTTTTGCGTACTATGAGAAATTGAAGGTGTACTTCACGTGTTAGAGAAAATGTCGCACAGGCTCGAACTGGCCCGAGCTACTGACCGAATCGAGCCAAGCTGGCTAGTCAGGCTCGAGGACCGAGCCAAGCTATGCCAAGCTCAACTCGGTTCGATTTGTGTACGGCTCTACTATGAAGGGAAATAGGGTTTGGGACATGGCTGCAGCACCCTCACCCATCGGGAATTCTTTTCACCTTGAGTCAATGTCAGCCCGAATGCTATCCAATTATCCTTTGGATCGACTCAGCCCACTTAAAATTAATTATAAATGGGCTTGACTTGCCCACTAATCCGCACTAACATACATGCATCATTTGGGGTAAGTTATCTGTGGGCCCTACCTGATGAATGGCCCAGATCTGGCTACTATGTTGCAATGGCATGTGTGTTGTGAGAATTGCAGGACCTACACGGGCTAATGTGATTATGGCTTCAAAGGTTTGGTAGGCATACATGTTTGTAGACATTCATCTTACTAATACAAGTGATTACAGCAGACTTACACATTCGTTGGTTGGAAGATAGATAATCAGTCCTTGCATCTACATTAGCTCTTTCTTAAGAGGTATTACACCAATTTTAAAAGTGTAGTTTGCAGGAACATGGAAGAATAGACAGCTCTCAATTGGCCAACAATCCAACGGCTCTGAAGTACTCCACCGATTCATCGTACATCTCTTCAATCCCATAGGTGTAGCCAAATCCTGCTTTAATCAGCTTATCTGAGGAGATGCTTAACTTGGGATGCATGGGAAAATCACCAAAACTGCAATTTGATCACACCATGAAAAATCATTTCAAGCAATGAATTTGGATTGACTAATGTAAGAAGGATGATGAAGAATCCAAGATGGGGAGAAATGATCATATAAAGGCACTTCGCAGGTTATTAGAGCGGGAGGTCTTGTGTTCGAGACTCTTCACCGGGGGTGATTAATGCAGGGGCGTTTTCACAATGGGTTCGAGTGGGGTCGCCTGTTGGATGCAGGGGCACACTTGGGGTGGGTGACCCATGCGATTTGGGGCCCACGAGGGAGGTCTCGTGTTCGAGACTCCCTACCAGGGGTGATTAATGCACATTTCACATCGGGCTCGAGTAGGGTAGCCCGTGGGATGCGAGGACACACTCGGGGTAGGCGGCCCATGTGATTTGGGGCCCGCGAAGGAGGTTCGGCCGAGGTCCTAACCCATGAGATGTGGGGCCTGGGCAATGAGATAAAAGGGATTAATTTGTTACATTTGTAGCAAATCCGAGCCTTACGAAAGATGGGCCACCCATGAAGATGGCATTGCAGCAAGGTTGGTTAGGCCATGTCGAGGCTCATCTGACAGGTGGGTCATATATTATAAGGTGTGGATTGATGGATGTGTCAATGAATGTTTTCTAAAACATAGTGGAAGAAAAAATGAATGAAAATTGGATGGCTTACTTGGTGAGGACATTGTAAGATGGATATCGTTTTGAGAGGAATTTGGCAAGCTCCACTACACATGTATTGACAGCGCAGCATATGTAACGGCCGGAAGCTGATTCGTTCTCCGCTACAAAGATGTGGGCCCTACATACATCCTCCACATGTACAAGAGAGATTGATCCTGAGATCAGTTGCATGCCTTTCAAAGCGTTGATCATGGATTCATCCCCTACAAAACCCAGCTGTAAACCATGAAAATGATCCAATATGAATGGACGGCCCAGATCGTGTACTTGCTTTCACATGTGCATGTGGTGAGGGTGGGACCCATCTTGTATATGCCTTAAAAGATATGGCTTCTAACACTAGAGTGCAGACATATTGGGAATGATCACATATGTGCCATACATTTGAAGCTGTGTGGGGCCTACCCTTGATGTCAATGAGGAATCCATACCATGCATCTGGTACCCCTTCTTATTTTCACCATACATTCAACAAATCATCCATATACAATCATGCCTAAAAGCTATACATCCAACTTTTGTGGCCCACCTTGGTTTTTAATTCCTTGAGTTTCTCTGCATCCCTTCATCCCTATGGGCCACACATGGATGACATAGACACAACGCTATAGACCCCACATTTCATATGGAAGTTTCTATGTTGGGTGCACCCCTACTCAATGTCTCCACTTGTTTCCTTTGGTGTGGCCCACTTGAGTTATGAATCAAGCTGGATTTTGGGATTTAGGCCTAACATGTTGGAGGAGATTATCTAATGGACAGGTTGACATTACTGCGGCCCCACATAGCTTGAATGCATGGTAATTACAATACATTTGAACGTATGTGATCATTCCCAAGTGATATAAGATCGTTTGGCCCATGCATGTCCATACATAAACCACACCCACACAGCCAGTAGTGTTTCTGACCATTTGATGGCACTTATGGACACCTATAGCACATGCCATAACACACATTTCGTGTTCTAATTCTAAATCTCACCTGTGAGCAAGGATAGAGCGATGGCGACGCTACTTGGGACCTCCGGAGTTAGAGATGAGCCGGCGACGAGAACAGGAACAATGGTTATGAGGTTGAGGTTGTTTTCTTCGGCGAATTTCCATGCCGCCTTCTCCGCTAGGGTTTTCGACACTGGGTATCCCTGCATTATATTATTTTAGATATATTTTGTAATTTTCTCATGTGTTATGAGTTTTTTTTGAGTTGGTAAAACTATGGTTACTAAAAGACAGAAAGTTCAATAAAAGAAAAAAGGGCATGTTTGGGTATGAGGAAAGCCACGGAAATGAGAGAAATGGAAACATTTTTCCATTGATGTGACCTTTTGTGTAGTTTGGATGATAAAGAAAATGGTAGATTCCACCAAACAATCAATTACCTTTTCTATAGTATGGATTCTTAAGTATAAGATACAAGGTAACTATTATGAAGAGAATATAAGATTTTCACTTTCTATCCTAATAAGACTCCTAAAAATGGAATTTATGTTTGCATTGTGCCTTAGAAAATAACCATTGCACTAAGGATTCCTCCAATATGAACATGCCAATAAGGCTACAGCTTGGGTTCAAGTCAACTCAAACCCGATTGACCCAACCTGAGTTTAGGTAGGGTTTTAGATCCTTGGGTTGGGTTCAGGTTGAAAAACGCCAACCCTATTTTGGGTTAAGTTTGGGTTGAGCAAATATGGGTCGGGTTAGGAATAATTACATGTATATGAAAATTTTGGCTGAAGTTTTCTAACCCATTCACATGTTACCCATATTGGGGCTCACATGTTGAGTGTGTTTACACCCGATTTGACCACACCAAGTCTGACGGCTAGTAAGCCGATACATGGTAGCAGTAGCACCACTTCAATACAACAAAACAATGCTCTTTTCAGCACAACGCTGTCTATTCTTCATCTGCCATGGACATTTATCATTATTATTATTCAATCTGACTCCTCCACTGTTAGCCAGCGCTATGCTGCAAACCAGCGTAGATCGATTATATTAGAATTAGCTAGCTTGCCACCCTATGTCCGTGATTACATTGTCAGACCTAAGAAGATCTCTAGGTCTCGAACAGATGGCCAGCGGGGTCGTCTTGCTACGTGCCTAGGGATTCTGTTCGACTATCTCGTTATGAAGTTCGATCAAAGCACTGAACAAGCTGTTGTTTAATTACGTTTGCCATTCCACAAAGCCCAGTCGGATGACAAAAAGGTGGTCATTCCTCGACAGCCTTGCCCATGGAGTGTGGTTCCAAGCAACGAACGGATAGTTGTTCCCACGACTATCTCACCACGAAGTGAGGACCTGAAGTGACGAAAGAGAGTGAACTAGATTTATTTTCCGGAAAACATGTAGAAGGTTGGACAAACCTGATGGATGGATTGAATCTCGCAACCATGTGCTATGCTGGCACGCATAGTGTGTACATAAGCTTCACTGCACACATGTGCGCTTAGCAAAGCTATGAAAATAATCCTTGAAAACCTGAATTTATGACGAAGGCCTGGACCATTTTAGAATTTTCAAAAGGATACTGGCCAAGGGTAAATTGACCAAAATGCTCTTCATTTATTTTCATTGAGGGGCAACGTGGTGTGTTTATGACATCGAACCCAACAAATAGGCGGACACACCATGATTATCATACACCTAAAAGATCGGGAAGATCCAATCATCTGGCAGGCCAAATCATAGAAAATAACATACACCACTCAAAAATCTCCAATTCTACATGTGGCCCACCTGATAATTGAATCAGCCTATTTTTTGGGGCATTTGATCATCACTGTGGGATGGACCTTTCAGACAGGCTGGATGTAATACACAAACCAGGTCGGCCCCACGATGCTCTACCACAACACTTAAAAAAGACAAAGTAAACTGACCAAGGACATTTTATTCTTTTTGGTCATGGCCTTTTTTTCATTATTTCAGTTTTTTCCAAGGATTTTTTTTTTTTTGTATAAAAATCTCTTCAAAACATAGGATTGGCTACTTGAACATAAAAGGAAAGAAAGAGAAAAAAAAAAAAAAAGAAAAAAAAAATAAAGGAGGAAAGGTATGAAATGGGCCGAGCTGAGGCAAGACCAATTCAAAACCATAAGCGATTGGATCAGACTCGGGCTGCCAGGATCACCATGGTAATACTTGGCCCATGTTAAATCAGTCAGCCAGGGTTGGCTTTGTGTGCTTTTTATCCAAGTGCAAGCCGTCAAATTTATTATTAGGCCTAAAACTTGGCCCAGGCCCAACCCATGGACCTTAATGATCATCCCAAAGCAGGTGGCCCATCCCATTTACAGCCCTGATTTGCACCGAGTCAAACTGAGTCTGGCCGAGCCAACCCAAAACAGAAACCAGCTTACCCAAGTCGGCGGCTTCTCGGAAGTCAAATATTCGACGTCGGTCCAGCTCTCCTCATCAACAACATGGCCCATCCCAGTGAGCTGGTTCAGTGACACAGCAGATGCTGATGATGTGCAGACCACACGCTTCACAGTCTTTGCTTTGGCACATGATTTCAGAACATTCAATGTCCCTTTGATTGCTGGCTTGATCATGTCATTCTACAAACATAAACAATGAATAAATACAATGTGGAAAGAAATGGAACAGTACCACAATGGCAAAATAGAGTTTTCATAATCCCACATGTAAGGAAGCATGTGTTGATGTGTTACACAAACTCGAGATCTACACCATCTATCAGGTGACCGCACCCCTTTCAGAAAGTTAGGCCATTTTGGTGATTGGGTGGACTATGGTTTATGAAACGAATGGAAGATGAAAAAGCTTGGCTAAGTCTCTCAAAGCTATTCATTTGTTTCCAAAATTGTGGCCCATGTGATGAGTGAACCAGCCTAAGTTTTGGGACAGAGCATCATGTTAGAGTAGATTAGAGTAGTCCTATTAGATTAGTATGTTTCCTTTTTATGTTAAGATGCGTATCCACGGGAATTGTATTTTGAAAACTAGAAGTTGTTTATTCTGGGAGAATAACATAAATATATAGGAGAGATGGGAAATCTGTAGAGATTTGGAGAGATCTCAACAAATACATCTGTTAACATAAAAAAGAAATATCCTAATCTAATAAGACTAAATTGGGTCTCACATCGACAACCTTCATACCACTAAAGCTTGACCCGGTTCATCCAAGTTGACTCAAAGTGATTGGATTTCATCAAGACTCAAAAGTAAAAGAAAAATAATTTGATTTACTGTCAACTGGACCAAGACTCAATTGACTTGAGCTCGAAATCAAATTTGACTCAACTCGAGTCAAAATAGACAAAACATACTTACCATTGACTCAACAAACTATCTTGCCCAGCAAAGTTTTTGAGTTCTAACACTCCATGAGGGTACATGGTCCCACAAAATCAGGATTAAGGGGCCCACATCAGATTCACATTGTAGAGGTGGTGTAATTACAATTTTTGAACTTTTCATGCTTATTAAGATCTTCTAAAATTGTGATTAAGTGGAAGAAAGCACTGTTTCTACAATGCCAATCTGACATTGAAGGTATGTGGCTGTCAAAATCAGGATTAGATTTAATACTGATTGTGTGGGGCCCCAACTCAAATGAAACCTAAAGTGCTTTTCTAATAAGCGTTTCCAACTTTCAATATTATGCCCAGAAGAGGACCCAAATCGCACTTTGGGTCCCACCCATTGAACATTTTCATCAAAAGCCAATGAAAATGCGAAGCGTAGAAAACTTTGGATTACAGATAAGACCATAGATCGCGTTCCATAAGGATGGTTACCAATCCTCCAGATAGGACTGGAGGATTGGTGCACCCATTTCTCTCACCATATAAAAATGTTAGTTGAGAATCTTCTTAATACATGCTTTCAGATGGGTTTTGCACCTTGAAATGCTTGCTAGAATCCCACCTTCAATCTTTCAATGTTAGAGGATGGGCATACAAAGAACTTTCAATGCACACTGATGAGATGTCAAGCCGAGTCACTAGGAATCTAGCTCGTAATTTTAACTCGGTTAACTCAATATTGATTAGTGGAGACTTGAATCGAGTCATTCGATTTTCACCTCCTTAAGGTAAAGTAAACATCATCACCTCCCATCCATTCCCTGACTCTTTGCTTAGGAAAAGCATCATATACCCTGCAAAGTATCAAGTAACTCCACAATCTAAAGCTGCTCAATACTATTAGAAACAGGAATTAAGGACCCTTTATGCCTAGAAAGTTTAGCATCTTGATGTGCCGAAGTGTAAAATGCAAAATTCGGATTGTCATATGATAGGCTCTAATGAGAATGGGCAATTCCAAAAGTTACACATGATCAAACACTTCAACCCTTTGATCAATGGCCAAAAAATAGATGGCTAGGAGAAAAATACTAGTGCCCATAAAAAGTTGAACATTGTTTAGTATTCACCGTTGGATGCATTAGGGCTCTATAATTTCCTTAAACAAATAACAAATAGAAGGCTATGATTAAAATAGAAGTGCGCTTTATGCATAGAAAGTTTAGCATCTTGACTCATCGATGTGTAAAATGCAAAAATTCAGATTGTCATATGATAGGCTCCAGTGAGAATGGCGATTCCAAAAGCTATACATGATCAAACCTTTGATGAATGGCCAAAAAATAGATGGCTAGGATTAAAATATAAGTGCCCCGAAAAGGTCAAAAATTGTTATAGTATTCACCTTTGGATGCATTAGGAATCCATAATTTCCTTATAAAAAATAATAAAATTGCCAATGAATTTTCATTGGATAAAGTGATGCCACAATCAAGGGCCTGTTGAAAAATTGAGGTAGCATACGATGAATGAAAATTCGAAACATGGAGATTTGAGATAAGAAAAACAAATTTGTGGGCTTAAGACGGATTTGTTATTCTTTTTCTTCAGAAAGTCCAACATGTGAAAAAATGAAGGAGAAAAAAAAAAAAATGCCAAATTGACTTCATCATACAATAAATTCGAAAAAATGAATTTCAACACTAAGATTCGCACCTCTATGTGGTCAACAAATATTTGAGTTTTATGCTAGAAAACTCTCTCAAGTGGAAGGGGTGCATATAAGTAAGAAATGTGCGCCTATTCAGGATATTCATATACTCTTTCACTCGCAACTATCATTCTAATAAAAACTTTAAGTTATTCCCGTCATTTTTCCATCTCACGACAAAAATACCCATAGTTAGCACTAAGGCGTAGACGATGGTTTACCGTCACCATCGTCTACGCCTTATTGCAATTTACTAGGGCCAGCTACATGAATCTTGTTCTGCCATTCCAATCTATCAAGGGCCAAACCTTCAATTAGACCATAGGCGAGTATTGTGCTCTCATGGCCAGTCCCCTGCTCAGATAAAGGAGGGTTGCATCAGATTGGTAGCCATTGCCAAAGCTATGCCATAACTTTCATCATGAATTGAGCTTAGCTAATAAGGCGTGTGATTTTTGATTTTTAAGTAACTATATATAATACATTTATTTACTTTTCTAAAAGTAATATTTTATTACAAAATTAATCTTCATCCTAATATAGATCATTCTATTCCTCCTTGTCACTAATGATTAAATTACCTCTGGGTCTGCAGACTCGAAGTGCAATGGGGTGGCCACATGGAAGACGATGTCACAGCCATTGATGGCGTCGTCGAAGCTGCCTTCCTCTGTCAGATCTGCCTTGAAAAGTTTTAGATCACCCAAGACTTGTAGATCTAAGAGGTGGGACACCTTTTTGTTATTTTCTGCACCAAAGAATAAAATGAGTTTGGTTATTTTTATTGGGACATGTCAATAGAGAGTAGGTGGGAATCTTCACATGCATTCAAAAGGGTGTTCACCAAAAAGTCCATGCTGACATGCATGTTGGGATTCCGGCCGCTCTCTAGTGGGGGATCCAGGTGAAGATGCCCTGTCCCAAAAGCCATATTAGTCTACTCATCAGGTGAAGATGCTCTTTGATATTACAATGTGCAGCAGGCTCCGCTGTGGATGTTCCCATTTCCCAACCATGTGAACCCCCTTTTGAATGCATGTGAGGATGATGCCATCACTTCCGAATGAAATGAGAAGCAGAAAGGCAAAGCAACCTGATAATATACACCCACTATTTAGATAAAAGGCTCCTCTTTTCCCACATCATTTATCACTTTCTCTTCTATTATGTCTAGCCAAGAGCAAAGACCACAAAAGCAATTGTATGTATGTATTAAAACAAGGGGGTGATAATATCATTCTCCCAAATCGATATTCTGCTTGTTTCCACCATTAGCCAAAGTAGATGGGATCACAATTTTGTAGTTGAAAATCAGAAAAACGATAGCCTGCCCAATCGAATCCTGGGCTCCAATATTGAAAAATGAATGGAAGTGAAAATACAAGCACCCCACTTACAAAATTCGACCTCATATCAATTTAATCACATCTTCCAAACGCACCCTTGGGTTGCCTACCCTTGTCATTGATAACATGAGAAGAAACTAGAGAAATCTCCTATGATTTTCTGTATATATTACTTTTATCCCAATAAGGTTCCTATAGAGAAACATAATGGGGAATACAATAAGGTTCCTATGATTTTCTGTATATATAACTTTTATCCCAGCAAGGTTCCTTAGAGAAATATAATGGAAATACATGAAAGGTAAATCAGAAGATATAAATGGAAACTAAATCAATTATCACAACTAGATTAATTATTTCAATTATCACAACTATCGGTCTTAACTATGAGGGGTCATCTTTATTATTCCTCTTTTAAGGTAGTTTAAGTGATAGGAATTCAAGCATGACTTTCTGCACCAGTATCACAGGAATAAAAAAAAGTCACCCAACTGATATATTCAATCAAATGTCAATCCAAGGATACAAGCGAGAGCGCCCTAGATTCCGCTATTTGGGTTGGCTCAATATTATATTTTTAAGCTAGTAGCTGAAGTGACCTGAATTTGAGTGTGAGTTAACAAATTAAATTACCCTTACTGAGATATTTTTTTAAAAAAATGCTGTATTGGGGGTGTGATCCAAACACGCCCTCGCCTTCTCATTGAAAACACGAGAAGAAATTGGAGAATTCTCCTATGTTTTCTGTGTATATTACTTTTACCCCAATAGGGTCGATATAGAGAAATATAATGAGAATACACGAAAAGTAAATCAGAAGATATACATGTAAATGAAATCAATCATCACAACTAATTAATTATATCAATCATCACAACTATCAGTCATAACTATTTGGGGCCAGCTTTACGATTCCTCTTGTAATGTAGTTGAAGTAACTGGAATTGGAGTAAGACTTTCCACACCGCTATCATGGGTGGCAAAGTAAAAATGAGTCACCCAACTGATATATTCAATCAAATGTCAATCCAAGGATAGGGGAGAGAGCGTCCTTGATTCCACTATTTGGGTCAGCTTAAAATTATATTTTTTTAGCTATGGGTTAACAAATTAAATTACCCTTACTGAGATATTCAAGCAAATGTTATATTGAGGGTGTCATCCAAACACGCCCTCTGGTTGTGTAGCTTGCTTCTACCTATTTGGGGTTGGCTTTTATCAATCCTATTTCACCAATTATAAGATCATGTACTACAACAAATGTCTTAAGCTCTGCTCTGGGTGTGCAACCCATAGTTCAAAAACTCGAAATTCAACTCAACTTGATGTCTGAGTCGGGTCAATTCGAAGAATCTTGACTCGACTCGATATTTTAATAATTAGATTTAAAGTTATAAGAGTTTGTTGAGAAAATAAAATACAATTGAATATTCAACCAAATGTTATATTGAGGGTGTGATCCAAACACACCCTCCGATTAAGTAGCCTCCTACTACCTATTTGGGGTCGGCTTTTATCAATCCTATTTCACCAGTTATAAGATCATCTACTACTACAAATGTCTAAGCTCTGCTGGGTGATGTGATTCTTAGTTCAAAAACTCGAAATTCAACTCAATTCGATGTTTAGCCGAATTGGGTCAACTCAAATACTCTCTACTTGATTTGATATTTTAATAATTAGATTTGAAGTTATTCAGTTTGTTGAGAAAAAATTAAAATTGTTGGAAATGTTAAAGTAAATAAATTATAGTAAGGTCGACTCGACTCGACTCGTCTAGTCAGACTCATCGTCATCGCACTTCAGTTGTATCGAGTCAACCGAGTTTCTGACTAGATGAGTCTTGTTGTGTTTTAACAGAGTCAATCTCATCTCCAAGTTTCTGAAAGACACGGCTCGAAATCTCGCCAAGTCGATTTGACTCGTCCGAATTCTGAGTTGACCCACCGAGTTACATCGACTAACCGAGTTTGGGCGAGTCGAGATCATCAGAGAGTTCCCAAAAGACACAGCTTGAGTTGACTCAGCCGAGTTTTGAGTCGACTCACCGAGTTTTAGAACTATAATGCAAAAGAGAAGGAAAGAATGCGAAGGAGGACGAACCTGGGTCTCTGACGGTGGCGTTGACGGCGTACCCTTTCTCTAACAGCCGTTTAACGAGGATGGACCCCACATATCCGGTCCCTCCCGTTACACATGCCTTCTTCCTTTCCATCCTAGCCGTTGCTTTTTCTGTCCTTCCTCCAACGAAAATCCAAGCTCGTGATCAGATCTCAGTTTCTTCTCCTTTCTTCGGCTTCGGTAGACAGACATCTCTCTGTCATAGATAAAAATCTTATGCTAGTTCACCACCATTTAAAAATGATGGTGAATCTTTTGGTGAATCTTTAACCGTAGAGAAATCTTGTTCTTGGAAATTTCTCGGGAGATTTTCAAAATTTTAGTGTTTTTGCGATACATAATTGGGAAATTTCGTCAACATAAAAAGATTTACCGTAACTTAGTAAATAAAGGAAAATTTACAAAAAACTACTTGATGAAATCAATTTATATTCTAGTACTTTTGTTTCAAATAGGTTTTCAAAAGGCTACTTTGTTTAATGAATAACTTTGTTATCTTTCTTAATGCAGTTGTGTCCTAGCATGACCAAAGGATTGGTGGCTCAAATGAGCTCTACTATGATGCTCGTTTGATTTTCAAAATCTTCCATAAATACACAGTAAATGAGTAATAATTATTTCATTGAGTAATTACCACGATGATACTAGTGCTTGATTTGACGCTTATTTTTTTTAGCACTAAAATTGAGGACACTATCAAATATATGTGGGACCCACCAAGATATATGTTACTTATCTACATTGTCCATCCCTTATCCTATTTGAAACTAGGGCATGACCAAAAAGATAAGGCAGATCCAACTTAAGCTCAGTTGACCACACCACAGGATTTACGGAATCAAACACCTACCTTTAAAAACTTCTTGGGCTCACTGTTCCTTTGGTGTGGGCCACTTGAGTGTTGGATCTGTCTCAATTTTTGGCTCATGCCTCAAAATTTACGCTCAAATGGATGGATAGCCGTTATACATCATATATATCATGGTGGGGCCCACAAATTTAAACCAATTCTTTTGGACCAGTTTTCCAAGCAGAAATACAAGTGAATTTTCAAACAAGTGGGAGAGTAATAATTAGGGTTGTACACGAGTCAAGCTAGCTCGAAAAGCTCGCTCGACTCGGCTCGACTCAGCTCGGATTGACTCGGCTTGAAAGGCCGACTCAAGGCAAGTCAAGCTTGTTTACTAAAGCTTGAGTTGAGTTCAAGCCAAGTTCGACCATGGTGTATTTCAACTCGACTCGACTCGACTCGACTCAAAGCTCGAGCTCGAGCTTGACTCGGCTTGAGTAATATATTTTAATAATATATTATATTAATATTAAATGTATATAAACTCAACTCGAAAGCTTTGGCAAACAAGCCGAGCTTCAATGTTGAGCTCGAGGGCGAGCTCGAGCTCGAACTCGAGTATAGCATGGACGAGTCAAGCCAATTAGCTTGGCCCACCTCAACTCGACTCCGCTCGATGTACAACCCTAGTAATAATTACTCACTTACCGAGCATTTACATTTGATTTGGGAAATCAAACATGCCCATATGTGAAACTCACCCAAATTATTAGGTATGTCACTCCATTTTAAGCCTAAGTAAAAAAATCAATTACATTCGTGATTCAGGTGGACCATATTATTGGAAAAGATTGCCCTCCGAAACTGGTTTTTTTTTTTGGTGTGGCTCACATGAATCACAAACGGGCCTGACTTTTAGGCCCAAAGCCTAAATTATGGCATGTCATCTAATGGTTGGAGTAGATTTTATATAATAATTATAGTGGCCCTGTAAAAATCAAGCGTGGATGTCTCTCTAAATTATTTTAACCTTAATCACAATTTCAACCTAATATTTTGTCATAGGGCTTAAAGTTAGATTACACCTCTAATGATCAAAGTGAATCTCAATTGAATATTATGGTGGGCCCTGCCAAAAATCAAGTGGTCATGTCCTCCCTTGGCTGTAGACAACCAAAGACATCCACCAAAGGTTATGGTCCTAATAGTGGATAAATTCTTACTTGGTAAGTGCATGGGTCATCTGATTCATTTAATAGATTAGACCTACCATGAGATCCACCATGGGACACTTTGTGCAACTCACCCCTATCCACTCATCAAGCAAACCATATTTGTATTTTGCTATTTATCAATGGCTACGAAATGTTTTCTATGGTGTGGCTTATTTAACAAGTGAATAGGGCTAATTTTTGCACCAGATGATACTCATGGTGGGGCTAACTTATAAAGAGGATTGGCTGTCACAAGTACTTAACAGGTTGGAAGTTATCTACTAAGAGGACCTTAAACTGTATTTAGTAAGTTGGATATAAGATGTTTAAAAACTTAGGCCACTCTTAATTTGATGGGACCCGCCATGATGTTAATTTAAGACCCATTTCGACCATTAAATATACAATCCCTTGTTAGGCTTAAAAACATAAAATAAGGATGACATATGATTTAGGTGGGCAACACCAAAGAAAATAGTTGAGAGACATCAACTCTTGATTTTTTACAAGGACCACTGTCATGACCATATGAAATCCACTCCAACCATTCTATGCCTAAAAGTTAAACCCCATCTGTGATTCATGTGGGCCACACTAAGAGAAACCATTTGGAAGGCGAGAGTTGCCTTGTGCACCTGAAATCCCCGCATCACCATTTGGCTGATTTTTTGGACCTATGCCTAAAATGAGATGACACCTAATGGTTGTGGTAGATTTCACATAAGTATCACGGTGTGGCCCACTCAAGCCACCAACTGCTCGCCGCATGGCTTGACAAGTTAATAAAGACAATAAAAAGTAATAGAATGATATTTATTAGAATTAGCTTCCTATATGAGGCCATGGATCCTTACTCATGCTCTAGTGGTAGACTTACAAGAATTTCATCATGAGGTCATGAGTTCTAGTACCCATTGTGGTGAAATCCCACTCTTGTGTGTGTGTGTGGAGTGTGAGTGCATGAGTTTTTTTTTTTTAAAAAAACAAACAAAAAACCAAAGCTTTCTAAAATGTTTCAAGTTAAAAAAAAAAAAAAAAACAAAAAAAATCTAGTTAATATGAAATTTACATTTCAATACCTTTTTAAAATGGTTTTCAAAAAGCTACCTCAGGATATAATTATCATTTCACTACCTTTAGAAACGGCATATATGAGAGCAAATGGATATCATATATGAGAGCAAATGGATGGGTGGCTTAGATGGGCCCTATCATGATTTTCATGTAAAATCTCCCACAACCACCAGGTCCACCATCCCATGTTAGGCCAAGAATCCAGAGTTCAGCTACATTCCCATTTAGGTTGGCCACGTGGTTGAAAACAGTGTATTAATTGGCAAACACTCGCCCACCAAAATGTTTCTACTAGCATGTCTAGCATGAATCATGGATAGATATATTTTTTTTGGACACAAGCCTAAATTGTTAGCATGAAACTTAATGATTGAAGTGGATTTCATGTAACTATCACGGTGGACCGAGTAAAAATTAAAGGTGAGCATCCATCTCCCAGCTTTTTACTTTGGTGTTGACCACAAGAATTAGAGATCAATATGAAATTTTACATCTAGGCTCATATGGCACTAAATATCTAATGGTTGGAGTGGATCTTACCCGTAAACATCACAATGCCCTTGTCAAATTCAAAAGCAAAGTCCAAGATGCACTGGAATTTAATTTTTTTAGCCGGGCCCATTGTGATGTTTATATAAGATCCACTCCGATCATTTGATGCATAATCCTAGTTTAAGCTCATATCCAAACTATCAAGATAACTTGTGATTTCACGTGGGCCACACTAGAGAAATAGTTGGGAGAGAAATGCCCACCCTTTATTTTTACAACGCTTGCTATGATGATTATATGAAATCCACTCCATCCATTAGAAGGCACATAAATATTCATACGCTTGGAGCCTAAATTTTAGGCTCATCCATGATTCAAATGGGCAATATCAAGGAAAGCAGTTTGGAAGGTGATCATTAACTTGTACATTGTTCCCAATCATGTGATCCACCTGAATCATAGATGGGGATGATTTTTGAGACCTTGGCCTAACACGAAGTGATACACTTAGTGGTCAGGATGGATTTTACATAAACATCACAGTGGAGCCCACCCAAGAAGCCATTTCATTAGCTCACACACACACACATAACTTGCGGGTAAAATATGTAACCAGAAAGTAGTGGGTCGGGAACTAGCCTCATTACTTCTCACTGGCCGAGAGGTGCACCTAACCCACCTACCCTACCCACCACTTACTCATCAATCAAGGTGTTCAGCTGACTTGGACTGATAGATCCCTATTGTCTTGGAAGGCGCCCCCTCTTTTGACTGTTGTAAACTAATCTCTTCTATATTCGATTCTACTCTATGATGATAATGCTAATTAATGAAGTGTTTATTCGAAAACCAATTTTAAAAATGCATTGGAATGTAAATTTCATATGAATTAAGTATTTTGTTAAATTTTAAATATTTTTTTAGAAAAAAGTATCAAAATGTAAATTTGATATTAATTAGGTAGTTGTTAGTAAAATTCTCTTAAATAAATTTAAACTTTAAATATATACTTACATAACATGTTCCTTAATGCTTTTACAATTTTTGTAGTTAATATCATGATATTGAAAATTTTATGAGATATTGAATTTTTCAAAAGCTCAAAATATTTGTGACATTGGTCCATCTCCCATGAAGAGGAATCCTAGGTTTTGCATTCGAGGGTTTCAATTCTTTCAAGTGGAGCCCGTGTTAGAAAATCCAGACCGTTGGTCTATTGATTCCTCAATTCTTTCAAGTGGAACCAATCAACAAGGAAAGTCATCCACACCACACACATTCACCACGACATGAGCAATCGATCCTGTGATCTCACTGTTGAAATAAAGTTTATCTACTAATGAGTGAGCCATGTAGCTGGACCCATTCAACCAGACCCATTTAATCATAAATGGGTTTGGCTTGACCAATCCAACCCATCATAGTTGCTCCCAATTTTAAGAATGTAATATGGTGCTAAAGGTATGGCCAATTAATTGATAGACACTAACATATACACTGATGTAGAGCGGGGTCGTAGACACTTTCATGTCCAAAATGTATCAGAGAAGGCTGATTGGAAGCAGAAGTCGTCGAGACCGTTAGAACCTTAAAACATGCATATCTCGTAAACCGGAATGAGTTGCTTGACGTATCATATATGATTTTGGGGTAGGACAAGCTACTTTAGCCAGCCAACCCGCACACTATGTTGGGTTGTCCACGCCAAATTTGTGAGATTCATCCAATCGAAAGTCGAAAATCAATTTTATTTCTGTTTTTACCATTTATAGTAAGTTTTAGTTTGATTATAACTCTTCATTCGTTGGTCTAGGTTTTGAGTCCAGCATGAAAAGTGTTTAGAAAAATTAGGATAATAACATGGTTAAGCCACATAAGACCCCTTACTATAAATAGTAAATTTACTAGTAAGTTATAAATTGAGAAAATTAGGACTACGGACCCCACCTTTTAGCCGGCTGGTTTTATGAAAGAAGACAAACCTTCTTTTGCAACTTAGACCTCCACGTGCGGGGAACGAATTTGAGGATGAAAATACCCCTCACTTTCGAAGACGAGTGCTGACGCTCCTCCAGCCAAGAGTTGTACAAACGGCTCATAAGAGATCAAAGTTACATGGCCCCACAACTATGTATTTATTATATCCACAACGTTCATCCATATTTAGAGATCATTTCGGAGCATTATCCAAAAAAAAAAAAAATCATATCTAGATCAAATGGACCACACCACAAAGAGCAGCGGGAAAACTGATTTTCACCGTTAAAATTTTGTAGGGCCCACCACTTGATAGTTAGATCTGTCTTATTTTACGTCTCAAGCTTAATATGAACTCGCCAAATCGATGGACAGTTTGGATATAACATAGACCTCATGATGGGACCCACAAAAGGCGGTGGGATTACAACAGCCAAAAAAAAATAATAATAATAATAATAAAAAATAATAAAAAAAAATCTATAGCTACAGATTATAACCGTAGCCATATCCATAGCCTAGAAAATCGGCGAGGTAAACTAGAAAACGGCGGGGTAAACTAGAAAACGGCGGGGCAAACTAGAAAAACGGTGGGGCAAACTAGAAAAACGGCGGGGCAAACTAGAAAATCGGCGGGGCAACATGAAAAACGGCTGGACAAGCATGAAAAACGGCGGGGCAAACTAGAAAATCGGCGGGGGCAAGCATGAAAAACGGCGGGGCAAACTAGAAAAAACGGCGAGACAAACTAGAAAATGGCGGGGTAAACTAGAAAAAACAGCGGGGCAAACTAGAAAAACAGTCACGCAAACTAGAAAAACGGCGGGGCAAACTAGAAAACGGCGGGGCAAACTAGAAAAACGGCGGAGCAAACTAGAAAATGGCAGGGCAAACTAGAAAAATGGCGGGGCAAACTAGAAAATCGGCAGGGAAAAAAATTCCATGTAACGTCGATATATCTACAATATGTCGATATATCGATGCGATATATCGACAATATGTCGATATATCGATGCTTGATTTTGTCGATATATCGACATATGGTCGATAATATCGAATTAAGTCCTCATTTGTCCAGTGACTTAACCAACAAATTTCATCTAATGTCGATATATCCACAACATGTCGATATATCGATGCTCGATTTTATCGATATATCGACATATGGTCAATAATATCGAATTAAGTCCTCATTTGTCCAGCGACTTAACCAAAAAATATCATGTAACGTCGATATATCGACATATTGTCGATATATCGATGCTTTATTTTGTCGATATATCTATATATTGTCGATATATCGATGCAGTCTGTTATATATATATAATATATATATATATATATATATATATATATATATATTATATATGTTGTGTTGCTTTTATGGGTCCCATCATGATCTATCTTATTTTTCTATTTGGCGAGCTCATATTAAGGCTTGAGACGAAAAATAAGATAGATCTAACTATCAAGTGGACCACACTGTAAAATACAGTGGGGAATTAAACGTCTACCATTGAAACCCTTTTAGGGGTTACAGAAGTTTTGGATCATTATGAAATTTGTTTTTCCTCTTCATCCAGGTCTTTGTGACCCTATGAATGAACTTAGACGGGGAGGATTTCTCACAAACATCACAGTGGGCCCCAAAAAGTTTTTAATGGTGATTCTCATTCAACACTGTTTCCTGTAATGTGGTACACTTGAGATTTGCATATACCTCATTTTTTATCTCATACCATAAAATGATGTGGAAAAATATATGGACGGCATGGATGAAAAGCATACATCATGGTAGGGCTCACAGACCACCGAACATCCACCATTGCGTGGTGGCAAGGAGTACCCAATCCATTTCCGTGAAAGGAGGGGTATTTTCGTCCAGAAATTCTGTCCCCGCACGTGGAGGTCTAAGTTGCAAAAGAATGTTTGTCTTCTTTTATAAAACCAACTGGCTAAAAGGTGGGGTCCACAGTCCTAATTTTCTCTTATAAATTTTAGGGAGTTTTAGTTGTAGTTTAATTATGAAACTTCTTCCAAAGCTTGATATCCTTATTTTAAAGGTTGTAAATTCAATTTTACTATTCATCAATCAAATTATGAATTTTATGGAATGATTCCTATTTTCTTGCTTTTTCCTTGTGGATTCCAGAAGTCTTCAGGAGGAGTCTAGAGAACCTCTTTGGATTTGGAGTAGTTATTCTTGAGGAAGACAGTGATCAACCTCATCACGTTTCATCCCTAAGTAATACACACATCACTTGCATCTATTTATATTATCTAACGTAAACCCACATGTTCCTACACATTCATCTTACCAATACAAGTGATTGTAGCAGTCTACACATTCGTTGGTTAGAAGATGCTAGGCATTACATCCACATTAGCTCTTTCTTAAAAGAGATTATACCAATTTTCAAACGGTAGTTTGCAGGAGCATGGAAGAAGAAATAGCACTCAGTTGGCCAACAATCCAACGGCCCTCGAGTACTCCACCAATTCATCGAACATCTCTTCCATCCCATAGTTGTAGCTAAATCCAGCTTTAATCAGCTTCTCTGAGGAGATGACTGACTTTAGAGTCACAGGAAAATTGCCAAAACTGGAATAGATCACACAGGTGAAAAATCATTTCAGGCGATGAATCTGGACTGACCAATGTAAGAAGTATGACGAAGAATGCAAAATGGGGAGAAATAATCCATGACATTGTACCAAAACTACATCAGCCACACAACAGGAAAGAGTAGGGAAGCGAATGCCTGATGTTAAAACCCTTGTGGGTCCACCATAATGTTCATATGCCATCCAAACCATTTGTAAGGTCATTCCACTGATAAACTTAAAACACAAAAAATATTAGTGTGACCCAAACCTTCTGTGGTCCACAAATGTTTCAACGGTAGGGATTCAATCTCCACTTTTCCTTGTCGTGCGGCCTACTTGAGTTTTGGATCTTCTTACTTTTTTTTTACCTCTTCTACTAAAATGAGGTGACAAATCTGACGGATCGATGGGGTGGATTTTTCACAAACATCATAGTGGGCCCCACCTAGCTTTTGACCCCAGGAACTTCTATGGTAGGGGTCGCAGGCAATCAAAGACCATTTGTTTGCCCCATGGTGATGGGAAACGGATTGGCTACTCCCCCTGCCACTAGCCCCATGGCTGATGGTCGGTGCTCTGTGGGCCCTACCATGATGTATGTGTTTCATCCCTGTCATTCATCCATTTTTATAGATAATTTTATGGCTTTATAAAAAAAATGAGAGGAATATAAATCTCAGGTTGACCACACCACAGGAAAATAATAGTGATTGAATATCCACCATTAAAATCCTCCAAAGGCCCACTATAGATGAAGGGAAAAAACAAAGATCAGCTTGATCCAAAACTTTTATGGCCTCCAAAAGGTTTTTAATGGTCGACGTTCATTCAACACTATTTCTTGTGATGTGGTCCACTTGAAGCTGCGATATACCTCGTTTTTGGTCTGATATCCCAAAATGATCTATAAAAATAGATGGACGGCATGGATGAAACATATACATCATGGTGGGGCCCACAACATACCATTGGATAGTTGATGGGCCATCCGATAGGTGGGCCATAGATTGAAAGGTGTGGATTGATATATGTTTTCTAAAAACATAGATTGGAAGAGAAAATGAACGAAAATTGGGAGGGCTTACTCAGTGAGGACATTGTACGGTGGATATCGTTTTGAGAGGAAATTGGCAAGCTCCGGTACACACGTATTGACAGCGCAGCACATGTAACGGCCGGAAGCCGATTCGTTCTCCGCTACAAAGATGTGGGCCCTACATACGTCCTCCACGTGTACAAGGCAGATCAATCCCAAGTTCAGTTGCATGCTTTTCAAGACGTTGATCATGGATTCGTTCCCTGCAAAAGCCAACCGTAAACCATGAAAATGTTCCAATACGAATGGACGGTCCAGATCTTGTACGTTCATTTGCATGTGCATGTGGTGGGACATCTAACCGTCCATCAGGTGGCACCCAACTTGTATATGCCTTGGTACAAGAAATGTGGTCGGTCCAATCATCTGGTGGGCCAGAGAAGCAGAAAATAAATGGACAGCTGCGTCACCTTTTAAATTTTTGGTACCGATGGATGCCTCGAAGTCACACGTGTGTGCCATCACGTGAGTGGGACTGGCACACCGGTGGAGTTTTGCTGATTCCACGTGCATACATAGCTAATTCATGGGGCACATTGTTGTATTTTGTTTTAAAATAAATACTAAAATTTGATTTTTAAATTTTTAGTTTTCTTCTGCATTTGGAGTTGTTGGTGTTTTTGAGTTACGGATTTTGTCCCACATTAGATTTGATAAAAAAAATCTTCTTGTATATAAAATAGGTTTTTTACTTTGGGCTTGAGCCCTATTCAGGGGGCATGTGAATTTGGTCATATGGGGAGCTATGCGAAAGCTCTAATCTATGTCATTAACCATGCATGCGCGCCGAGCTGATGAGAAAGGATCAATCGGAACGGACACATCTTTCTAATTTAAAACGAAAAGGCGCAAGTA
Source organism: Magnolia officinalis (assembly GCA_021015155.1). NCBI lineage: Eukaryota > Viridiplantae > Streptophyta > Magnoliopsida > Magnoliales > Magnoliaceae > Magnolia > Magnolia officinalis. The sequence goes on from JAJHSJ010000017.1 coordinate 10,278,737, forward strand.
TAAGTACACTCTCGCAACTAAAGTCACATGAGTACACTCCTGAATGGAGCTCCGGCCCAAATCTTATATTTTCTTTGTCAAATCCAATATGGGATAAAACGTACAACTCAAAAACAGCAACAATTACAAATGTGGAGGAAATCAAAAATTTGAAAATCAATTTTTAATGTTTATTTTAAATCAAAATACAACACACGTGTGCAAGATCCAAGCCGTTCATCAAAACACCAAAATGCTCCACTGTAGAGTGCAAATATATTGGAATGATCACATACTTGATATCTTCAAAGCTGTGAGAGGGCCCACCCTTGATTTGGATGTGGAATCCATACCGTTCATCTGGTGCCCCTTCTCATTTTCACCGTACATTCCACGAATAATCTTGATCTACAACTCAGATGGGATACACCAAAGGGACAGTGTACAATCATCTTGAAAACTTTGTGGCCTACGTTAGTTCTTTTAATGCGTTGAGTTTCTCTGTATCCCTTCATCCTGGTGGTGCAAACATGATGAGTGGGTGGATGACATAAATAAGAAACGATGGACCCCACATTCCTTCTGGAACTTTCTATGTTGGGCGCACCCCTGCCCAATGTCCTCAGTTGTTTCCTTTGGCGTGGCCCACCTGAGTTATGAAACAAGCTGGATTTTGGTATTTAGATCTAACATGATGGAGACTATCTAATGGACGGTTTGATGGCATTCATTCATCTCTGTGGCCCCACATAGCTTGAACGGATTTGTAAGCCACACCCGCACAGCTTGTAATGTTTGTGCCTGTTTGGTGCCACGTGTGAACACATGTAGCACGTGCCATAATACATATTTCGTGTCCTAAATCTCACCTGTGAGCAAGGATAGAGCCACGTGGATGCACACTGGAGGCTCCAGAGTCAGAGAAGCGCCGACGATGCCCCCAGGAATAACGGTGATGAGATCGAGGCTGTTTTCTTTGGCGAATTTCCATGCCGCCTTCTCAGCTAAGGTTTTTGACACTGCATAACCCTGCATTGTTTTATTTTACATATATTTTGTAATTTTCCCGTATGTGATTAGTTTCCTTTTCGACTATGGTTAAAATATATAGACGGTCCAATAAAATAAGACAAGGCATGTTCATATAAGGAAAATCATGAAAATGAGAAAAAAATGAAAATATTTTATTTTTGAAGTGACCTTTTGTGTTGTTTGGAGAGGCATGCTCACCTGCCCAAGTACACTCCTTTCCGTATGTGTTATGGGCTTATAATACGAACAATCCATGTGATATGGTTAGAGCTGTACACGAGCAGCAAAAGCTTGATAACTCGTTCAACTTGGCTTGAAAAAGTTCAACTTGACTCGGATTGAAACATTGTTCGAACTGAGTCGAGTCATATTTTGAACGCTCGGAACATTTTGAGTCGAGTCCGAGCTAGACGTAGCTTGACTCGGCTCGACTCGATATTAAGGTCAACTCGACTTGTAGCAGCAGGGGTTTGCTTCAAGTGTTCTTGGCAACTAAGTGCGGGTTTTTGCTTGTAGCGTCTTCCCTACTCTCCGACGACCACCATCAGCGTTGTCTAGAGTGGGTGCGGGACCATGGGAGATGGTGTCCCGAAGGGCACAGTAACAACCCTTTCTTCCATCTCCTTATAGAAGAATCCCTAAAGGCCGCGAAGCGCGTTGAAGACGCCATATCCAAGCGGCAGAAATAGGTGGGCCACCTTCAACGCTTCATCACCAACAACACTAACCTCATCAATCTCATCCAGAAGCTTCCCGACGATCTCTCCCATCCCATCATGGCAAGCCCCTCTCTTACTCAATCCCATCCATTCATCCACCCATCTCTCAATCACCATCATCATCATCGTTCTCTGACGGCTTGCAGGTCCCGTTTGGCAAAGCAGCGTTCTTCCCCGGCCGTTTGATCCACACAACGAGTTTCTAATTCTTCCTCTTATTTCATTTGAATTCGGGCATCTGTTTGATTTTTATTCATTTTAGGGTTTTTCGTTTCCCTCCATTTCGGTATAGACGGTCCTGAGCATCGGCTCAAACTCGGCTCAAACTCGGACAAGCCGAGCACGAGCTGCTGTTTCCAGCTCGAAGGCCGAGTCGAGCCGAGCTGAGACTTGATCAATCCCAGTCGAGCACGAGCTGAGCAAAGCTAGGTTGGGCTCGACTCATGTACACCTCTAAATATGGTACCCCATAAAACTCTCCTGACCAATTTTCACCTTGATCCAAAACTCTGGGGGCATAACAAAGAGAGATGTGAATCAAGGGAGGAAACTGTTTTCTTTGGCCATGGCCCACTAAAGTTTTGGACCAGGTTAAAATTTGAGCTCTAAAAGATAACCCCTCTCAACTTTTGTATGTGGTGTGGCCCATAGAAGTCATGGATTGACTTGATTTTTAAGACCGAGGCCCATCATGGAATGGTGCATTTGACTGATCGGATAGATGTTCAATATGCATCACGGTGGGCCCACACAGCTCGACCTCAAGGGAAGTTCCCATGAGGTCGACCGCATAGAACCATTTCCATATAGGCCTCGCTGAGGAATGACCAAATTTCAACCATAAACAACCCGATCGGACCTGGACCGGGCAAGGTTCACCATGATAATACTCATGCCATGTGAAATCAGTCAGCAAGGGGTGGGTTGGTGTGCTTTCTATACAAATGCAAACTTTCAAATTTTTACTATTGGGTATAAAACATGGGCCTGGATCCAACCCATGGACCTTAATGATCAGCCCAAAGTGGGTGGCTAGCCCATGTATAACCCTGATTTGCACTAAGTCAAACTGAGTCTAGCCAGGCTAACCCAAAATAGAAACCAGCTTACCCAAGTCAATGGCTTCTCAGAAGTCAAATATTCAACGTCCGACCAGCTCTCCTCGTTGACGACATGTGTTCACTCCCCAAGTATAGGGTTGTGATGTAGTAATAAACTCGGTAAGACCGAGGTCGAATCCACAGGGACTGGTCGTCACAATTCAAATTCACGATTCTCCTTAACTAATCCAATAAATAAAGGATCAAATTGCTAACACAAATCTATGGAAAATAACTATTGAGAATAAGGAAGAAAATTCAATCAGAAAGAGCACTAGGACTTTCGAATCCACCCCTAATTATCCTAACCATTGTTTGCCTGTTAATTCACCTTAAATTAGATTGATCAACTTATCTAGAGAAAGCACAATCTGTGTCCTTAATCGGGCAAACAGATTGTCTAATTCCTTCAAGCAATGCCATGAATAACATATCCCATGTCCAAATCGGGCATATGGAATATGCAGTTCAGTAAAGCACCCTGTTTCTTCCTCTACAGGAACCTGTTCATGATCAGATACAAGCACCTAGAATAAGCATCCAGACCACATCCATCCATAGACTCTGATCAAGTTCATAGATGGAGAAGCATAGAATTTAAAACAATCAAGCACACTAAGGAAAGAAACAAATCAATCTAATTAAAGTAAATCAACATAGAACAAAGGTTATTCAAATTAGGGGTTTCATCTCAGCCCTAGCTGAGAGATTAGTTACCCATAAAATCCATTAAACAGATGGAAAAATAAAGATTCCTAAAAGAAAACATCAAACCGATTTTTCTCTCTTCTTTCTTCTCTTTCTTCTCTTTCTTCTCTTTCTTCTCTCCCTTGTTGTAGATCTGGAACTCCTCCGGATCTGGAATTCTCTAATTTCTCAATGCCTTTCCCATGTCCAAAATCCTCTTTTATAGCTGCTGGAGGCGGTGGAAGGCTGGAATCGGTCGTGTAGTTGTCGCAGCAGAATTCGCATAACCTTTTCCGCAGCCACCTTCTGGGCTTCATAAGTCCCTTGTTCTTGGCACTTTATCCGTAAAATCAACGTCTCCTGGGACGTTTTTGGCCGGCCTATACGATGGACGGAGCAGATCTTCAATCAGATCAACGTCGAGACCACACCACAGCCCCAAAACGAGTCAGTTTCCGAACGTTGAAACCGAGCCTACGCACACTGTTTATGCAGTGGTGCTCGGTGGTGTCCATGATCAAAGTCGGTTTGGAAATCCACACCGTCTATTGCATTAATCTCAAAAATTCAGCCAAGAACAGTCGGTTTTGAAAGTCTGTTGATGCGGCCCACCTGATTTCTGCTCCGCCGTCCGTCCCGTGCTTGAACTGTTAAAAACCAATCCTCGCTGTCTCATTCCATTCTGTTACCTAGACGTAGATGAGAGGGACCCAGGGACTCTGATGGCCGGTCCGGATTGTTCGTTTGAATAATGGGTGGGGCCCACAACTGAGAACCGAAAATCTGTGTGCGAACGCTGGAAACGAAAGTTTCCATTTTTTGAATGGGAGTCGATGGGGCCCACTTTCTATGGCATTTGAGAAATCCACTCCGACCATTGAATTATACTTGAAATTTCAGTTGGGAAGGACTGCTTTTGGATTGATTTTGTTGCGGTCCACCTTATTTTTTTCTCCACCGTCAGACCTGCGTTTGGACGGTTTGGATCTGATATATGCTTTCATTTGAAATACCGTCACCTAGGAGTGGTTTTTAGCCCCACTTTGGATCGTATGGACGGTTTGGATTGTCCATTTGGACAATGGATGAGTCCCACAACTGCGAACCCATACTCTCTGTTTCAAACCAAAAACGGCAACTGCCTTGTTTTTGAATCAAAGAGAAGGAAAGTCGGTCAGCACTTGCTGACCGTCTTTAGGATTTTTGGTGCACGTGCAATGCACTTATGTATGTTGCACGTTCGCCATCCGTGTGGGTCCCATGGATATGTGTATATGAAATCCGTTCCATCCATTCACTTTATCACCCCATTTAAGGCATTGAGACTGAATTTGAAGTAGTTCCATATATCAGGTGGGCCCAGAATCAACGGTTTATGGGCTGATTTGTCAGTTGGGGCACTTCCATAGTGATCCCAGGGCTGAAATTTGAAATGTACGATTAATTAATGTCCCTAATCCCCTGTATAAAGTTTCGAGTTGATCGGATGGCGGGAAATATGTGATCTTGCATTTTGCACCAATTTCAGGCCTCTTTATCGTGCTTTCCTCATATCCCAGGCGTGTATATTCTTCACCATTGGTTTTCTGGAGTACATCTCGTGCTCTGGTAATTTTGGAGCGTCAAATCTATGCTTTTAACATCATTTTGCTATACACGCTCCTAATTTCCTCCTGTAACAAAAACACGAGTAAAATCTGGCATTAAATATTATCATGTATGTAAAATCAAGTAATTACTGGGGTCTGATATGCAATATTCGACCCTGATCAACATGGCCCGTCCCGGCGCGCTGATTCAGTGACACAGCAGCCACCGATGATGTGCAGACCACACGCTTCACGGTCTTCGCTTTCACACATGATTTCAAAACATTCAATGTTCCATCGATTGCTGGCTTGATCATGTCATTCTACAATCATAAACAACGAATAAATACAATGTAGAAGGAAATGAAACAGTACCATAATGTCAAACCTAGAGTTGTCATGATCCCGCATGTGTTGATGTGTTACATGAGCTCGAAAGGCGACCGACACCCCTTTCCGAAGGTTAGGCCGGTCTAGTGATTGGGTGGGCTAAGGTTTATGAAACGAATAAAAGATCGAAAAGCTCGGCCAAGACTTTCTAAGCTGTCCATTTGATTTCAAAATGGTGGTCCATGTGATGAGTGAACCAGCCTGATTTTTGGTACAGGGTATTCATATGGTGGGGCCAACATGTTGGATAGATTGTGTGTCCCACCCATCGAACATTTCATCGAACCCCATGAATATTCATACATAGAAACTGTATGCAAGAGAGGATTGGTGCACCCATATCTCCTACCATCTAATAATGTGGGTTGAGAATCTAAATACTACACTTTCAGATGGGTTTTGCATCTTGAAATGCTTGCTAGATTTCCTACTTTCAATCTTTCAATGTATGTGTGCAAAAAAGAAAAAAGAAAAAAAAGATGGAAAACTGGGTCATTCCCCATCCGTAGCTGTTACCATATTATCAATAATTTGAATTATATGTAGGCTACAACTCATTTTCAATTGGGGCCCACTAATTTACTGTAAGCCACAATCAAGGAATTATAGGACAATTGAAAACCTCCCAAAATTGAAAGACAATGCTAAGATTTGCTCCTCTACATGGTCAATCAATATCTCTGAATTGGTGTACACCAATGTGCGAAAAAACTATCACAAGCGAAAGGGTACAAGACAAGGTATTCCAAAATGGTTACATAATAATCGTAATGGCTGTTACATAATAATAATATAATGATAATAAACCGTTATGCATTACGAGGCCATAACAACCCACTACAACAAAATGAGGATTAGCCGACGATGTATTTGGCTAATCAGCGGCGCTAATTTAAATGGGGCATCGGTTTGCGATCGGTATAAATACCGTACGAAAAGCCCTGGGCTCCCCTCTCACGACTCTCTCTCTCTCTCTCTCTCTCTCTCTCTCTCTGTAGAGGCAGCGACAACCATCGTCATCTCCACCTATTTCCCCTTTCTCAATCGACCCTCTCTCTCTATTTCCCCCTTTCCCTCTCTCAATCGACCATCTCTTTGTTTCCCCTTTCTTAATCCATCTCTTCTCCTCTAGGGTTAGTCTCTCTCTCTCTCTACAGACCGGATCTGGTTTTTCTTTCAAGCTACAACAGATTTCGATGCAAACATGGGGTTTTCTCTCAAGTAATTAGCAGATTATCTACGACCACATCTAATCATAAGGTAATTTCAGCTATTTCGATGCAAACATGGGGTTTTCTCTCTGATTTTCTGTTGAGATTTTTTTTCTTCTGATTTTTCTCTCGCCGATTTTCGTCTCAGTAGAATGAGAGAAAATCTGTAATTAATTTCGAGGAAAATGATGACCTATGGGACATCCGAGCCGTGCATAAGGTGGGCCCCACGATGAATGTTGCCCTGTGCAGAAACCAGGCTGGTCCGCTCATGGTTTGGGCTGCCATGTAAATCGAACATGGACGGTTTAGATTGGACCTGCTGACTGTCCGATTTTCTACCGAGATTTTCTTCCTTTTTTTTCTGATTTTTTGTCTCCGGTAGAAAGTTGAAATTAATGTAGAGGAAAATGATCACCCATACGGCATCCGAGCCGTGCATGAGGTGGGCCCCACAGTGAACTTTGCCGGGTGCAGAAATCAAGCTGGTCCGCTCATTGGTTGCGGCTTCCCTGCATGAGAAAGGAAAATGGACGGTTTAGATTGGACCTTCGGACTGTCCAATTTTCTTCGTGATTTTTCTCCGATTTTTTTTCTCTGTAGAGTGACAGAAAACCTGTGATTAATTTCGAGAAAAAAAAAAGAAAAAAAAAAAAAAAAAGATCACCTATTCGACATCCAAGCCATGCATAAGGTGGACCCCATGATGAACTTCACCTGGCGCAAAAATCAGGCCCATCCACTCATCAGTTGGGGCTGCTGTGTATGGGAAAGGAAAATGGAGATGAGATTGTGAGTACAAAATTTATCATTTTTCTCTAATGATGTAGATGAGATTGTGAGTACAAAATTTCTCTAGATCATTGTGCCTTTGTACCCATTAGTTACCATGTCCAAGACTTACACCCCTGCTCCTTTTCAATACAGCGAAAAACTGATAATCTTGGTGGGTTATGTCTAGATATCTATTATTCATTTGGTGTGGTGGCTGCATTGTTAGATTTGGCGATCTTCGTCATCGTATATACTTGGGAATATTGCAACATGGTCTAATGCATAGTTTTCAAACCAGATTATTCGACATGGGAGTCTCTGGAATTAACCAGGCCAGGTCATACACATGTAAGAACTAATTCCCTAAATTTTTTATAATGATTTTCTGCAATCCAGTTACCATGTAAAGTTTGTTTTCACTGCTAATATCCCCAATTTGTTACTCTTCATTGTTTTTCTCTTTGGTTTTGCATAGCAGATATTTGGCATAAAACCTTAGTGAAAAGCTTTTTATCTCTTAACATGCTCATCTGCCGCTAGGGATAGAAAACCTTAGGAAATCCTAAAAAACATACTTTCTTTTGGAGAGATTTCAAAGAATATAAAATCAAGGTATTGTAGGCCTACTAACATGACAAACTTTTTCATCTCTTGGCGATGGGCATCCTTGCCTTCATTTTACATTTATCTTTCGCATATGAATTAAATCTCCTGTTTTAAGTAGCTGACAGTAGCATTATACCTGAGGATTTTCTCATCTTGCAGTACTATGGACAAGGCCCATCTAAGGCTTGCTTCAGCAAAAGCTGTCCAGCACCGGTCAAAGTACTGGGATAAAAGAATACCAATTGACGTCTTTTATTTGACTTTAAGATATCATATTCTTGAGCTTTTCTTTCTTGTAAAAGTTTGTTAGAAATGTTTTTTTACTTAACATTGTATTCCTACTCTTAGTATGAAGATAAAATGTGTGGATTGTTCCATTGCCTGTTGTTGCCTGAAAGCAGATAATGTTTGCTTATCCAGAGATTTTAATATATTTCCCACTGGTGGCAGCTGACTTTATCTTGGCACATAGCTAGGGTGTCAACCCACAAGCTAGAAAGCTATTCCTTAGCAAAGTACACCAATATATAAAGGAAAGGCTTCTGGATGCGAAGTATGCTTGTGGCTTCTTATTCAGCATAATTGGATCCCATCCACTCAAGTTTAAAGAGGTAAGTATTTTTTATAATTTATTCCATAGACCAATCACTTGGAAAAATTTCTCTATTCTGCATTTCATTAATGAATGTTGTAAATTTTCATGCCTGTATGAATGGGGTTGAAGTTTCTTATACTAGATAATGTCTTTGTTGTATCTTTGTCATATTGATTCCATTGGACAAACATAACTTAATGGAAGTTATTCAAATGTGTTACCAACTGAAGGCACACCAACTTTCTATGCAACATGATGTGAAAGTATCCTCACATATTTGGTCTATACACTTGCACATCATCCTTCATAACATAATGTTGATGAATGCAAGGAGGTTGAAGCATTTGAATCAATTTACTTGTATCTTTGCTCTTCTCTGTTTCATTCGTTGCTCTGTACAAATTATTGGTCTTTTAAATGCTATAAATGAGGAATCTACCATGGGATGATGTCTTGATCACATCATCCTTCATATACCACCATGTTGTATATGTAAGATCAAATCTGTCCACAAGTTGTATTCCTGCTTTCTATGCCCTGCAGCCAAAAATCATTTAAACCTACAACACAGGTGTCCCACACCACATGGAACAATGAAAATGGGACCCCAACCCACATGGAACAATGTATCTTGCATCAAATCTGTTCATCAGATGGGACTCACTTGGATCAAGGTTATATTCTAAAATCAGCTTGATCCAAAACTCAGGTGGTTCACAATTGACCTTGCTATAAACTAGAAATGAGACAATACTATATAAACTAGAAAATCAACATCTCAGCTACAAATTCCTGAATCTATGGCTTTGCTTTCAACAATCATGTTAAGAGCCTAGCTTGATGAAGAGGTAATTGTATTGGAAATGATAAAAATCTCAACAGTTATCTAAAGAGGTAATTAACCTGACATGTTAAGAGCCTAGCCTGACTATGCATGTATGTAATGTTTGTGGGATGAGAATGTTTTTCCATAACAATCTTAAATCATGTTTAGAGATATCAAAGATTCATAACATCCTTATTCTCTTGAGGAATTGAAAGTGCTTACAGAAGATGCAGTTGAGGTGAATGATGAGCAAAGGATGGACAGGTGAATTTCTCACAAACATTACAGTGGGCCCCACCTAGGCAGGAAGTTCCTACAAAAGGGCATCCGACAATATTTCTACCCTCCAATATGCGACTATTACACAGAAAATATATGCATATATTTTTTATTTTTTTCACTTGAATTGGATCTCTCTTTCATGGGTTAGTGGTTGAAGCTTATAAAAATTATCCTACTATTTGAAATCCAACATTATAAAGACACTACTTCCTTTTCAGCTGTGACAGTCTTCTGCATCTTGCAAATTGGTTACTGCATATTGATTGTCCGCAGGTTACTTGTTCAGTTCACTGTTGTTTTTTTTTTTTTTTTAAAATAAAAATAAAAATTCTTGTGATTTCTTACCAGCCCTGCCGCCAAAATGGTTTGACTTGCAACACTCATCTGCTAGCTAATACCTTTTGCTTTGTGGCTTTAGATGACCAAATATATATTTGGTGACCCAGATGCTGCTGATATTGTGTTCACAAGTGGAGCAGACATTTTGGCTTTGGGAATAAATGTTTCCCATCAAGTTTTTATTTCAGGTGCCCTCTCAAAGTCACATTTCAATGATATCATAATCATGTACTAGTTTGGAGCTCATGCTTTGCCCCTTTTTTGCTTTAATTATAAAAGTATCCACTTCATTGCTTGCCATGGGTGGCTTAGTTTATGTGGCTGGGTGCTTCCAGAAACTCTAATTGTTGAAAATACTTGATTTTTTTAACGGGTGGCCGGGGCTTATTTTGTTGCTGGGAATTTTATTCTTCGGCATTTATTTTCTATGGAAACTGTAGAAAGGTTAAATGTTTTCCGGAAATAGTTTTAAGTGATGTTTGGTTTAGACTCCGGATGGTGGCAAACATGTGTGAAAGAGATCCAAGCCATTCATCAAGTGGGTAACCTTAGTCCTTTTTTGCATCCATATCCTTATCCTTCTTGCATCTTAGATTCTTCTTGACTTCAGTTCTGCTGAAACACATCTTCTAATAGTGGGTAACCTTAGTCCTAATTTTGTATGACAGGGAGCAGTTAATTTTGCTCTCATGATGTCACAAATGGAGGGAGGTTGTCCTGTCGACTACAACACTATCACAGATCTCTTCCTTCAGGTTTGACTACTATATCCCCTTATCTTGTCTTTGATGTTAATTGATTTTTTTAAAAAATAAAAATAATTGTTGCCTTGTTTGATCAACCATCTGGAGTTGCAAAGTCAGAGATTGTGCAACTGTGCACGGTTTTTTGTGCTTGAATATTTTGTTTATGCTTGCTTATATATGCTTGTTTGGTTGCCAATGTTCTTTTCAATATGTTGTTTTGACTGGAGACCTGATCTTTTGGTGTTCAATTACAGAGGAACATGATACGAGAGGCAACGGCCTTCTTATTAGATGTTTTGAAGCCAAATTTACCAGAACATGCTTACCTCCAAACCAAGGTTACCATTAGTAGATTAACTTAGTGTTTTATTTCTTTTCTTTCAATTCTGTTCGGATCCATAATGCTTGTCCTCCTTACAGGTCTTGGAGATAAATCTTGTATGTGCGCGCCCTTCAGGTAAAGCAAACTTTACGAAAGCTATTGAATGAAGGAAACTACCTAATCGATAGATAAATCTTGTATGTGCGCGCCCTCCTTACTCTCCCTCTCACTCTCCCTCCCCTCTCTCTCTCTCTCTCTCTCTCTCTCTCTCTCTCTCTCTCTCTCGCTCTCTCTCTCTCTCCGCCTCTCCCTCTCCGCTCGCTCTCCCTCTCTCTCTCCCTCTCCCTGATCTCCTTTTGCTCTCTCTCTCTCTCTCTCTCTCTCTCTCTCTCTCTCTCCCTCAAAACCCTAGCCCTCTCTCTCTCTATCTCCTCGGCCCTCTGTTGTCTCTCTATCTCCTCGGCCCTCTGTTGCAGTTCGGCCTTCTGCTTCTCATAAATCTCGGATTCTCAGGTATGATGTAAGATTTTTCCCTTCTCGTTGTTGCTTTTTGCAATTTATAACACCTGATTAGGGATATGCATTGTCGAATCCCTAATTAGGGATTTGTATAAGAAATCCCTAATTGGGGATGTGTATTGTCGAATCCCTAGTTGGGGATTTGCATTGTCGAATCCCTTTTTAGGGATTTGTATTGTCAAATTCCTCATTAGGGATTTGTCTTGTCCAATCCCTAACTAGTTGGGGATTTGAGGACTTTTAAAATTGGGGATTTTCTGAATTGCCTAGCTTTGCTGCCTAAATTCTTTTCCTTAAATTAATCCCTGTGAGTTATGTTGAGTGAGCTTTGCCCTGAATTAGGCAACTTGCATCAGTTTCCCTACATATAGGCAAATGGATTAAAAATTGGTTTTGACATACGGTATCACTCACCACCAAAACTCATGACAGTTGATATAGGGCCAATATAGAGTGAGCTCTGTTCAGTCCAAATCAGATAGTTAGGTTTTTTAATAACTGTTTTCTTAGAGATATGGTTCATCCACTACCAGAAAAAGGGGCAAAGGCTACGGATTTAATCCGTAGCACGTCTGTGGCACGACCGTCGTCGTAGATGCCGAAACAATAGGTCTAAAACCTATGGCTACGGATTTAATCCGTAGCTATATGTTAAAATAGTTACGGATATAATCCGTAGCAAATATTTTTGTAGCCAAAAGAACCTACAGCTACAGATATTATTGGTAGCTAAAAGTAGTGTTGGATCTGTGGCAATATGCCGAATTTATAACAGCTACGGTTAATATCCGTAGCTATAGCCTACATTAAAAAAAAATTATAATCATTCATTCATTCAATTACCACCTGCATAATCATTCATTCATTCATTCATTCATTCATTCAATTACCACCTGCATTCATTCATTCATTCAATTACCACCTACATAATCATTCATTCATTCAATTACCACTTGCATAATCATTCATTCATTCAATTACAATCATTCATTCATTTAATTACAATCACATGGTGTCATTGGATGGATCTGAGTCGAAAGATCCCGTAGTAATCAATCAGTTCCTGGAGCTAGAAGATCTTTCAGTGGATAATGAAGCTTCATGTATTAATGGTGAAGAGTTACAAGACCATTCAGCAGGGTGGTCCTATTTGTGTGGCAGATTTGAATGAAGCTGAGGTCTGGGAACTTTGGCTTGGACTCGAGCAGTTGAGAAGCAAAATGCTCCACCATAGATTGTTGAATGTGACTCCTCAGCAATCAATCGGGAAATTCATCATCCATCTATCCATGGCGCCTCGCAAGATGGTCGATGAGATTAGAGAACTCAAAGGAAATATCTCAGTTTATTTGTTCATATTAAGAGAGAGGCTAATGGTGTAGCTGATGAGTTGGCTAGGACTAGGAGAGGAAGAGATGTGCTTGATTTCGTAATCAGGGACTCATTTCCTCTCCTGTAGTTCTCTTTCCCATTGGGCTTTTAATAAATCTATTTACCCTTTGGGGGGGGGGGGAAAGCATCTCTATTTAAAACAGGGAAAGATGCCTTAAAACTTACCTGTTCACCCATGCTAATAAACTTCAATGTGATCTCTTCAAATGATAATTTATAGTTCATCTGCAGAAAAAATAAAATGCCATGTTATTTACCAACAGTCCCATGGAAAGAAAGCATTTAAATCCATAGGGGAATTACTTTCAGATGGCTCCTATATGATATGTGGGAGCCATCAAATATCCAAGAATATAATTCCTTCAAGCGGAAAGCAGTTCTCCATAAGGAAATCACATTCTATATCTCAACTATTTCCACCAGAATTTTGCTAGCATCGTACGCCACCACTGTTCTCCATCATTGGCCACAACTTGTGTCTTGCCACCTGCGGATCCAGACTATTGATCTAGCAGGCCCACCAGGGATGAGTAAATGCAATTGATAGGAGATCCTTGCTGCCCACAGAGAGGTGTGGAGAGTTGGGCCATCATTTGTAACCATCCTTTGTATGACATGAGCTCACCTAGATGGATGGTCTGGAATGTGGTGAGGAACAAGAGACAATGAATGTGGGAGAACAATGCTAGCAGGCCTTGAATAACAAAACCTCGTGGTTTTCTCGTGAAAAAAGAGAAACATTGATATTCTGGATGAGACTCCATATGCATGCACAAAAAGCCAAAGCATGGCAATCAAAAACTTTTAAACTGCAGCAAGTAAACTCGTTTAAGACCAAAGCAGAGATGATAACTTGACTAAGAAATGTTCCATATATTTAGAAAGGTTCCGTATACTGTCGTGCAAACATAGAAAACTTAAGAAATAGGTTCCTCACCTTTGCATAAAAGGATGCTGCTCTGACAAAATCTTTTGCTGAGAAAGCAGCTTCAGCCTGCAATATACTTATTTTAATCATATGATGCCACAAAAACTCAATGTATCTATGCCAGCATGTGCAACCAAAATGGGCAGATCTAATCTTAAACTTTAACAACTTCTTGTCAACAAATCTACTAGAGAAGAGGCCACTTGCATGATGTGCATCTCCCGATACCTAACTGAGATTAGCTGCATGTGCTACCATGCTCACAAGTGTGCAAGATATAGTTTGTACATCAGGCAGCCCCATAGTTATCATGTGCCCTGACCAAAAAAAAAAAAAAAAGGGACTAAAAGAAATAGTATCACAACATTCTACATTCAATTTATCTGTCCCTACTTATGACCGGACTGGCCTTATTTTTAGGGGCAGGGCATATTAAAAGTCAGGCGCCTGATATGAATTCTTCTCACCCACTTTGATTGATAGATACACCTATCGATCCCTTGAATCGAACTATCCAAATCGAACTCTCCAAGCAATCAAAGAACTCACCCAACATCTCATACCTGACCATCCAAACAACATATTCACATTTCAAATGAAAATCAGACATCAATATCAAACATCTTTAATAATATTATTTTTTAATAGGTGAAGCATTCAATGATCCTATCTAAATGGACAAATGCCTCATATGAAAGGTTTGGATAGGCCAACCGAGCAAATTTTTGGACATCATCTGGCTTTGACATTTAGATGGTGACATTCAATCAACCTTTTACTACACTCGTTCTCCATACTAATTTCAGTCCATTGCCTCCTGCCAATGAGCACTACTTCAAGCCATTAGTAAAAAACCACTACTAATTACCCAATTGTTTCTCATTAAACAACTGAAATACCACCAATTTTTCAAAATATAAGTACGAATATCTTCAAAATTCTAAAATATATCAAAACACTACTAATGCCGCAACATGCATATGGCAAACATGCAACGTGGGAGAAAGCAAATGCTGGGGACTAAACAGAACTGAGAATATCAAAAGAAGTATCAACAAATAAAAAACCAAAAATGAACTTTTCAAAGATAGTATAATTTGTTAGTAAACTTAGTCGATCCAGTATAGTAGTCATGCTAGCTTCTGTCTCCATTCTGGCATCAGCAGTTTAATAAGTGGATTTTTCCAGTCCAATTTGAAGCTCTTGGCCCAAGCTTAAAATAAGTATGAGAAACTTCAGAGGAACCCAATCCACATCACTCTTCCTGGTGCAGATATTAATGCCATAATTTTGGAGAAATTGCAAACGTAGGTGTCAGAGGATTAATGGGCCAGTTGTTGGGCTTGAGATTAATGGGCCTAACCCATGGATCATAAGCCTAGTTCAGCCTGCATCAAATGGGTACATAGTAGAGGATTGTATCTCTCTAGGAAACTAGTTGTCATGTACACCACTCAAGTTTCAATGGGATACAAACAGGTAATATGTGCACTGCTCAAGGTAGTACGACCATAGCCTAAGATTCACAATGGAAGGCAAGCAAGGTGTCAAAAACTGAAAGATGAGAATTCATCAAATCCAGCCTCTAAATGTCTGCCCCCCGGATCTATAAGAATGCCCTCCAAACAAGAGAGAAGATTAGAGAAATCTTCAATTTCCTCATCCAGCATGTTTCTCTTTTAGGATGAACCCAAAATCCACTAGATTCTGAACCTGAGAAACATTCTGCCACCATTAGGTTAGAGGAAGTGCATAGGCTCGCAAAAGAGGAAATAAGGCTCTAAGAGGGAGATCACCACACCATGGATCATCCCAAAATCTTGTTCTCGTACCATTAACCATTGAGAAATCTATGATATGGAAAATTTGGGAAGCTACACAAGCTATCTCCTTCCTAAGAGAAGAAGCTTGGTAGAGGGATGGGCTCTTGGTCCACAAACCGCTGGGTGCTACACCATACTAGGCAAAAACGATGGATTTCCACAAGGGGAATCTTGTATACCAAACCGCTAGGCCCACTTACCTAGCAATTCCGAATTGATCAAATCCAGCCTCTTAATTATGATTCCATCAACTAAGTTGAACTTACAATATCCAAAGGAAAGAAAGAAAGAAAAACTCAATATCAATCTTATCCAAATCCAAAAGGGAATGTTTAGATTTATGTATGATATGAATTTGCAATTTGAAGTCTAAATTTCAAATTCCTTCCCACAAGCTAGGAAAGGAAACAAATGCACATCCAACTCAAAATGCATGGAACACAAAAGTGAACACACTCCCCATGTGCATGTCCACCACAAAACATGAGCCAATAAATAAACCCAATTTCCAAAATGTGCTAATTAATTCTAACCCATGCAAATTTAGCAACTTCCTAAACTACCCTTGAATTCTCTACAACTCTATAATGCCTAACCTTTCTTTTTTCTTTTTTCCTTTTTTTTTTTTTTTTTTTTTAATGAACCCAAAGCTTATTAAGAAAGCAAAGCAAAACAATAATGATGACTGACATCAAAGGAGAGGATGATTAAGAGATCCTCCCTTCAAAACACATCAATTTGAACATGTATGCAACCGGTAACTCCTTTGATACCATCAGCCAGTTAACAAAACTGCATCACTGTTTGATAATATGCAAAAACAACACTATCAAAACTATGAAATACCAACAATGCCCTAGACTAAAAACATAAATGATGAGAATGCCTCACGTGTAGCACGTAACACATGAAACTTAGGAAGTTGACACGTGCAAGAATGCCCCAATGGCCCTGAATGCAGGAGATTGATCCAATCACGCCCCATCCCACGTGTAGGCTCCACATGTTTGCACAGGAGAAGACCCAGATGGCAGCCCATTTCGAGCGTACAAATGGCACCATCCTAAAGCATCTAGTTTCTTTTTTTGTTTTAAGGGAATAAATGTTTATTAAGATTGTCCTGTTTTATAGGTTATTAATTTTAGAAATTTAAAGATCTTTGCTAGCAAGAATTATTTATTTTAAGATCTCTTAGATTTTTGTTAGAGATGAGATTCCTTATGTTGGATCTTAAGGATTGTAACAAAGATCTGTCACTCCTTGTAAAGAAGGCACAGGCCAAGCATAGTAACACATGAATGATTTTTTTTATATTTTTTTCCTCTAAGCAAATTTTCTTGTTTCTCTATGGTAGCAGTATTGGGGGGATGTAGTGTGATCTCTAACATAAGACAGCAGTTAAGCTTGCTCAGAGTCTTTGATTTTTCTTGTTGCATGTGGTTCTTGCCACACTTGCATGCAATTTGAAGTTTCAACCTGGTGACATTCGTTGCAAGTAGTTTCTTCTTGATTTAGTTGCATCACAGCTCCATCAAACGGACCCAAAATTGCTAGTGTGAGCTTGCTCTTCTAAACTAGAAGAAGCAAGCACAATGTTGGATTTGGGCCGATGGCCATTTTGCTAAATGCAAATTCAATAACACCCACACATACCATCAAATATAATAAATGTTTGTTTCAACCATGAATGGTTACTTACGCTTCCCTTCTGCCTGATACCATATAATAGTCAATTATATAGATAATAACATAGCTAATGAGAACAGTGATCCATACCGTTCAATTATAGGCCACAATATGGAATCATATAGAGTGAAAAACACTTAATCCATTTCAGGATTATTTTTTTCCAAGAAAACCAAACTCCAACTTCCTACTTCTCAAGGGAAACGCCCAAATCGTATTCAGATTCTCAAGAAAACCCCAATTCCCAACTTTTCAAGGAAACCCCAATATCAATCAGATTCTCCATGACAAAACCATATTGCTATTTTCCAAGCAAAACCCAACTTCCAAATTTTGCAATAATAAACCCAGTAACTTTCAGATATTACAATAAAATCCAAACCTTAAAACCATTAAAAAAAACTACTACAAGAAAAGACTCCCCATACCCAATATCAGTCGGATTTTCAAGAAAACCCCAATTTCCAACTTTTCAAGGAAACCCCAATATCAGTCAGATTCCCCATGAGAAACCCACTTGCTAATTTCCAATTAAAACCCAAAATCCAGATTTTGCAAGAATGACTCCAGTTAAATTCAGATATCACAAACAAAACACAAACCTTAAAATTCAAAAAATAAAAAATAAAAAATAAAAAATAAAAATAAAAATAAAAAAAAAAAAAAACAACAACAACAACAACAATAACTAGGGTTAACTACAAAGACAGACTCATCATACCCCATGCCACTGTGCACTCCTCTCTTGTCGGGCTTGCTGGATTCGCCTGGCACTCAATGCCTACACCACCAAACCAAAAATAAAATAAAATAAAAATCGAATTCAAGAACTCGAAAGAGAAGGGTAAAATTAGAAACCCCAAAAAAACTCAGAGATCCATGATATGGTTCCTGCAAATTGTGCAGTTGTCAACGACAATATCTGTTGACAATATCTGCAGCCAATCAAAATACCAGAAAAAAGATTAGACGAAGACAGATAGAGAGAGAGAGAAAAGGGGAGTGGTATTTTGGTAAATAGGAGCGAACCCCAGGCCCAAAAAGCGACCGCATTCCACTTCTTGATTTCAAAGCGCTTGGGCTTCTTGGAGCAGCAAGAAGAAGAAGAAGATGACGGTGCTCGACGGCGACGCTGCTCGATGGCCATGGAAGATGCCGCTGCTGCGATGGAAGAGGTCGCGCTCGAAAATGCGAAAACGGCAAATGCCGCTCGATTTCACGAATCCTCTTCTAAATCAGATAAACTTTTCAAATCCGAAATAGTGTACGTTTACCATTATCTATAACAAAAGGATCGGTTAACAGTCCTACATGCAACAGAGACCAATTTATAGACGGTTAAGATTTTATTATATAAGAATATTATAAATATTAAACAGTCAGAAATAGATGGATTATTTGAATGGTTTGGATAACTCCCTGTCATTGCCATTATTTTCATTAATGAGTCACCACTATTTCACATTATGTACAAAACTCACAAGCTTTTACAGAAGACAAAAAACGGTAAACCTATCTTTGGAAAGGAAAGGGCTCTATGGGCCCCACCATGATGTATATTTTTCATCCACGCCGTCCATCCATTTTTCAAGATCATTCTCAGATAGATCCTAAAATATGAGCTCTAAATAAGTCTCGGTCGAACTACAAAATGAGAAACATCTGGACGGTTGGACGTCAACCATTCAAAACTTCACGTAAGGCGACGGATTAGAGACCTTCACCGACGGATTTTAGCCGTCGGTATTGCCGACGGATTTTAGCCGTAGCTAAAGCTACCCCAAGTCTGTCGCCTTTGCCCGATTTTTTGGTAGTGATCCTGCAAAACACATGTTAGAGTGAACTCAACTTAAAACCGGATGGAATTGTGTGACCCACTGTCTCGAAGTCATTGTCCCAAAATCACATTGGCAATGGTGTAGAGTTCCTAAATCAGCACATTTCTTTGAAAATGTTTCATGACAGAGAGAGCTTGTGTTGTTTGTGTTGTTTTCTATGACATATATTCAAGGAATAGATTATAAATTGATGTTTTCATGTTTTTTTTTTTTTTTTTTTTTTTTTTTTTTTTTTTTTAATTTTTTATCTTAACTCTCTCTTAGTATTGGAAAAAAATGCATAGGAGTTGTTTATTAAAACCTCAAAGAAATGTGATTTTGTGGAGAATGGTATGCTTTTAGTTTGGTTCTACTCTCTCTCTCTAACTTCTTGAAATGCAGAAAAAGCAATGGATGATGATTTGTCTTGGTTGAATGGTTTGAGCCATGAAACCAATGAATGATGTTCAGGAACCCATAAATAGTTGGTTATGGACACTGATTCTGTTTTTCCTCTGTGTTGGGCAGGAATACTTGCTAATGTTTCAGAGGCTTGTAAGCAAGATCTTGACTTTATGTGTCCCAACCATTGCATTAATTCGGTGAATTTCTACATAGGTGATAAATTACAATTGTTATTTCTAGCTGACTCCAATTCTAACATGTTTCCAAATTCAAATGATTGCATTTATTTCATAATCTTGGAATTAGTTTCTAATACAAGGTGACTGTCCAAACAGAGGACATGCAGTTGGTGCGGGCTACATTTTTGCATTGGCACATGACTATTGGCTCATGGCCTCTAACTATGGTTATATTTTCATGAATGAGGTAATGATTAAAATCACCAAGGATGCATTTGGATGTGTAATTGAATTAAATTGCAATAACTATTGAATATGTTCTTTCATGACCAAATTGTAATTACATTTTTTTTTAAAAAGTCACTGCAATTGCAATTTGGAGCCTAGTTATCAATACTTGGGAAGGTATATGCAATTCAGAAGTTAGAAAAAAACTTAAGTTTAATTTTCATATCCGCTTTCAATATACCATGGCCACGCTGAAGTTTGGATTGAATTGCAATTGTTAGTATAATAATTTGTTACTAGTTTCCATTGAACAGATTGTCCCAAGGTTAATCTGTGTATGTTGATTGCTCTCTGTGGACCAAAATGTGTCCAGAAACCCCCATTCCGCTTCAAAAGGAGTGGAGAAAGTCTGTCAAACTAGCTCCAATTTTCCTCTATTAGAAGAAACAAACAAAGGCCATTCCACTCTATACGATGTAGTAACTCCATATGCATCCTAAATCTGCCTTCCTACCATGTATTTAATGATCAGATTCGGTCATGTTGCATTAAGTTCCTTTGCTATTTGTTCATGTTTTTGTGTTTTCTTTTATGCACATCTTATATTTTTTGTTCCCATGAATTAAAATGGTTAGAATTCTCTACTATGTTGGTGCAGGCTGCTGCCATGTTCAAGGTTATGAAGAATGAATCCCCTCCTACACCAGATACATTGGCCCCTGAGGGTAAGAATTTCATGTAGTTCTACTTACCGAGGAAATCTGGCAGAGAGGCCGTCAGCAAGCATGCTGCTTGAGCATCCCTTTATTTATTTATTTATTCGAGACCATTTTTAATTTTTTGTAATAAATTATATATATATATATTTTGTGAAGTAATATAAATTTTGTTTAATATTCAGTTTTAATTATATTGTATCATTTTTTATGTTTCAAATATTTAAAAAATGCAGGTTTTTCAATTGAATTATATATAATAAAATTTCCCTCGAAATAATTGTTCAGATACAGAGCTTTGAGCGGCACTTGGATAGATCTTTCGCGGCGTTTTACATACTTATAGCGGCGCTTCTGTCAGAAAGACACGCCGCAAACTATTCTACAGTTAGCGGCGCTCAGACAAGTGCCGCTAAAGTATATTAGCGCCACCAATACCTTTAGCGACATACCCCTCCATCCGCGCTTGAGTAGCGCCGACTGTACTTATAGCGGCGCTTTTTTGGTTTAAGCAGCGCTTACGAGCGCCGGTAAATCTCTTTCTGTTGTAGTGACCATTACGTTTAAAAAAAAAAAAAAAGAACCCCATGACGGCTTTATAATGGTTTGTTACAGAGATAAAATATGCTTAAAAAAAATAAAATAAAAATAATTTCTTAAAGCCATAATAACTCCTATAACTCTCGTCCACCCTTATCATTATACAATACCTTAGTTGCAAATAATCAAGAAATGTGCTTCTTCAAGATATTCATCTAATTAAACCTTCACTCACAACTATTTCTCCCAATCAAAACATATATATGTTAGTTTTTCCCATCATTTCGCCATGTTATAATAAAAATACTCATAGTAACTACTAAGTCATTATCATTGTCATCTAAGCCTTATACCAATTTATTGGATCACTACATGATATATTTTATTTTATCATGTGATGTCATTCTATCAAAGGTCAAACCTTCAATTAGATCATATTATACTAATCTTCAATCCAAATAAAGGAGGGTCGTGTTAGGTTACCATATAGCATCAAACATATGTTATAACTTTCATCATCAATCCAAAATTAATAAGTAGCTAGCCATATAAATTTTTTTTTTTTTTTCAATTAACTAAATATAATATATTTATTTACTTTTATAAATTTAATATTTATTCATCACTAATGATTAATTACCTCTGGGTCTTTAGACTCGAAGTTCACTGGCGTGGCCACATGGAAGACGAAATCACAGCCATTGATTGCGTCATCAAAGCTGCCTTCCTCTATCAGATCTGCCTTGAAAAGTTTTAAATCACCCAAGACTTGTAGATTTAAGAGGTGGGACACCTTTTTGCTATTTGCTGCACCAAAGAATAAAATACATTTGGTTGTTGGTTCCATTGGGAAATGTATAGCTGAGTCGAGTTGACTCGGTCGAGTTTTGAGTCGACTCACTGAGTTTTAGAATAATGATGAGATGAGGAAGAAAGATTGCGACGGTGGACGAACCTGGGTCTCTGACGGTGGCGTTGACGGCGTACCCTTTCTCTAACAAGCTTTTAACGAGCATGGACCCCACATATCCTGTGGCTCCAGTTACACATGCCCTCTTCCTTTCCATCCTAGCCGTTGCCATTTCTGTCCTCCCTCTAACGAAGATGAGAGCCGTCACCGCACACAGACTGCCCTTGGATCAAAAAGCTATCATTATTGGAGACTCGTCTGCTAGTTCACCACCATTTAAAATTGATGGTGAATTTTTAGTCGTAGATAGAATAGTTTTTATTTTTACAGAAATCCACACCGTCCAAATCGCTGTATATGTGGATGGACCATAAAAAAGAAAGTGCAGAGAGGAGAAAATAGTAACATTTTCTGTTTCTCTTGGAATTTTGGACCACTATCAAACCATCCATTTGATAGATTGGGTCACATGATTAGTGTTGATTTTAAAGGTGTTATCCTTTTAAAATATGCCCTACAATCAAAATGGATGGTCTGGATAACAGTAAATGATATATGGATGTGAGAAAGATGCGCCACTACTATTTTCAAAATGATGGTGAACTATCATAGGTATGATCTAACCCTTTTCTCATTATTGGGGAGGCGGATTGCCTGTGACTCCGGGCACAGATATATTCCTATCCCTCGGGCTGTGTGGGGCTACAAATATGTACGTGTGACAAATCGAATCCGTGTATCTGTTTTGAAAGGAAAATTAGAGAAGGAAAATAAAAATTAGGAGGATAAGAAAACTCATGTGGGCCACACTAAAGGAAAAAGTGGAAACAGGAATGTCCACCGTTGAAGCCATCTTGGAGATGACCATGACGTTTAGGGAAAATCATGATGTTTACATGTCATCTAAACCGTTAATTAGGTTATTACCAATCAGATAAACTGGTGGCATAAATCTATACTGATACAAAAATTCTGTCGCTCTCATGCGTTCAATCCTAATTGTTTCGTGGTATGACCCACGTAACTTTTGGATATGCATGATTTTTATATCACTGTACTAATTGTGATATTTCAAAACAGATGTACGGAGTGGATTTATGATAGAAATCTCTGTGGACCCCACACAGACTCGAGCACAGGAATATCCCTGTGCCGGGCCACTGGCAATCCGCTTTCCATTATTGGGGGCTACGCGGTTTCACTGAAGTGGGTGGATCGGACTGTAGGGCCCATCTTGACATATGTTCCTTACATCCAGGCTGTCCATCCGTTTTGAAATATCATTTTAGGCGTTGATCCTAAAATTGAAGCAGATCCAAATCTCGGATGAACTACACCACAGGAAACAGTGGTGATTGACCATTAAAAACTTTCCAAACAGCTCCCATTAGCTAAAACTAGATGGACTAAATCTGTGGGACCCATTGGCTCTGTTCCACACAAAGAAAATCAGAATCGTCCAGCAATCTTAAAAAAAAAAAAAAAAAAAAAGGAAGATCGTCCAGCAATCCTATCCTCTAATTCATTTATCCATGTTTGTTGGAAGAAGATGATTGGATTTTTTTTTTACAATTCGAAAGTCAGGAGATCAAATAAGTGTAATTTTAATTCTGTTAGCGTCAGTATCAAAGCTGTGTGTGTTTAGTGGAATCATGTAGCACTGGTGTACCGTTCCATCACGCGTATTGGTACTACCCCGCCAGAACATAGATAGAGACAGATGTCCTTGCAGGCAGGGGAAACGGATTGGCTACTCCCCCTGCCACCAGCCAATGGCTGATGGTAGGTGCTCATCCATGCCGTCCATCTATTTTTCTAGATCATTTTATGATGTAAGACCAAAAATGAGGTATATCGTAATCTCAAGTGGACCACATTACAGGAAACAATGTTGAATGAATGTGCACCACTAAAAACTTTTAGAGGGCCATAAAAGTTTTGGATCAAGCTGATATTTGTCTTTTCCCTTCATCTGGGTCTGTATGACATAATCAACGGATTAGATGTCAAATAAACAGTACTTTGGGCCTTAGAAGGATTTTAATGGTGGATATCCAATATCTGTTTTCCTGTGGTGTGGTCCACCTGAGATTTATATCCCTCACATTTTTGCGATAAACTCCTAAAATGGTCTGTAAAAATGGATGAATGGAACGGATGAAACACATACATCATGGTGGGGCCCACAGAGAACCGACCATCAGCAACAAGGCTGGTGGCAGGGGGAGTAGCCAATCCGTTTCGGCAGGCAGGGCCTCATCCATACTGTCCATCTATTTTGGCAGATAATTCATATCATTTTAGGGAATGAGCCAAAAGAGGAGGCATATCTAGAGCTTAAGTGTACCACACCTGAGGAAATAGTGGAGATGAAATGCCTACCATTAAAAACCTCACAGGGCCACGGAAGTTTTGGATCCAGGTCTGCATGTCCGACCTTATAAACAGGTTATATGGCAAATCACATCACAGTAGACCCTAATAAGGTTTCAACGCTAGATGTCGTTGTCACTTTTCTATAGTGTGGTCCGCAATACTTCCATCTATCTCTTCTTTTAAAGGCGTTGTCTCAAAAAAGAAGCAGAAGTAGGGCTCAAGTATACCACAACAAAAGGAAACACCTTTTTATTGAAAACCTGATGGGGTGACAGAAGTTTTGGATCAAGCTGTTATGTTTTCCCTTCTTCAAGGTCTGTCTTACCTTATGAATGGGTTGGATAAAAAAATAAACATCACCTCGGCCCTAGCGAGGTTTCAGTTAACATTAGCCATCAGTGGTATGGGCCACTCAAAGACTTCGATCATCCTCATTTTTAAGCTCATTCCCTATAATGATATGTCAAAATGAATGAATGGTGTGGATAAAATACATATAGAACTGTGGGCTTCATAGCCATTGCCAAGATTGTCTCCTAGTGAGGGTTGATGGGGAATTGCGAAGCACACAGAGATGAATCAAGCAAAGTATTCCAATAGCATGAACAAGCCTAATCACAAAAATTTTGAATTTAAGGTGGAAAAATCTTTGCGGGAAAAAATCATGTCACAAAGTGATAGATATCACTATAAAAGTAGAAATTACAAGAGATAGAGAGAATATTCGATTCGAACAAATCTTGAATCTCCCCTTACAAGCCCTTGAAAACCCTATTAACGAATTAGAAAGCTCTAAGATACACCACAATTCCGATTACACCCATATATAGCCTTAAGGAGAATCACAATTGAAATCATAAACAAATCCCATAGATACACAACTCTACGTAAATTTGCATGTTCGTTCGATGGCACCTTCAATGACATCGACAGACCGTCGATGACATCGAACCCACTTCAATGGTATCAAACTAATGACCAAAATGTTCCAGCAATTAAACATGATTTTTCTGAATTTTACCGATGTCATCGAACAAGCCTTCAATGGCATCAACTAGCTTTCGATGACATTGAACAATGCACCTAAAGTGTCCAGCAACAAACTTAATAAAATTTAAATTTTACCGATAGCATCGAGCCGACTTTGATGGCATGTAAGCCTGCTCGATGACAGCAAACTGTCATCGATAGATACGTCGATTTACAGATTTAAGACATCAATAAACAACAATTTCCACCATGACTTCAATCACCATTCTTCATAGTTTTTTTTTTAATCATTTCTAAATCTGCCTTGCATCATAACTCGACCATTACTTCTCGTGCATCATTCGTCTTCTTTTAAACATTCGTCAAGCTACAAAACTTCAACTTATATGTGGGAACTACTTTAGTGAGTATATATCTATATAGTCTAATTCCTATTTTATTTAATTAAAGGAAATGTTATTAGTAGGCTCTACCTGATGGTTGACCCAGATATGGGTACATTGTTGCGATGGCAAGTGTTTTGTGAGAATCGCAAGGGCCTAAACGGCATTGAAAATGTAATTAGGGCATCAAAGGTTTGGTAATCTTACTGATACAAGTGTTTACAGCAGACAACACATTCGTTGGTTGGAAGGTAGATAATTAGGCATTTCATCTACATTAAGCTCGTTCTTAAGAGAGAATATACCAATTTTCAAAGTGTAGTTTGCAGGAGCATTGAAGGAGAGACAGCTCTCAATTGGCCAATAATCCAACGGCCCTCAAGTACTCTACCGATTCATCGTACATCTCTTCCATCCCATACTTGTAGCTAAATCCAGCTTTAATCAGCTTCTCTGACGAGATGATCGACTCAAGATCCGTTGGACAATCACTAAAACTGGAATAGATCACACGATTAAAAATCATTTCAGGTGATGATATCAGCTGGAACCAAGGTAAGAAAGATGATGAAGAATCCAAAATGGGGAGAAATGGTCATATAATAGCATATCCCAGCCTAACAAAAGATGGGCCGCTACCCCATGGAAATGGCATTAAAATCATAGGATAGATGATGGTCCATCCAATAGGTGGGCCATATATTGGTAGGTGAAGACATTAGAAGAGAAAATGAAAGAAAATTAAGAGGGCTTACTCAGTGAGGACATTGTACGGTGGATATCGTTTTGAGAGGAATTTTGCAAGATCCGGTACACTCATACCAGCAGCGCAGCATATGTAACGGCCGGAAGCCGATTCGTTCTCCGCTACAAAGATGTGGGCCCTACATGCGTCCTCCACGTGTAAGATAGAGATCGATCCCGTAGTCAGCTGCAAGCTTTTCAAAAAGTTGATACCCAATTCGTTCCCTACAAAAGCCAGCCGTAAACCATGAAAATCTCCAATACGAATGAACGGCCCAGATCTTGTACATTCATTCGCATATGCATGTGGTGGGACATCATATCTAACCGTCCATCAAGCTGTTGGAGGCCTAAGCGTGCTGAGTAAATTCTGTGGGGTCCACTATGATTTATATATTTTATCAAATCCGTCCATACATTTTACCAGATGATTTTAGGACATTATCCCAAAACTGAAGTATATAGAAAGCTAAAATGGACTATAGAAAGCTAAAATGGACCACACTAAACGAAACAGTGTGAATTGAATGTCTACCGTTGAAAATTTCTCGGGGCCATAGAAGTTATGGATCTATCTTATATTTGTTTTTACCATTCATCCATGTTTGTATGATTTTATGAGAAGTTTGGATGACAAATAAACATCACTGTGAGGCCTAGTAAGGTTTCAACGGTGGAAATCATTATTTCCACTGTTTCCTGTGGTAAGGTCCACTTGATCTTTGCTTAAGCTTCAATTTTGGGATCAACCCCTAAAATGACCTAGAAAAATGGATGGACAGTGTGGATAAACCACATAAATTCATAGTGGGCCCAACAGAGTTTACTCACTACGCAGGGAATGGATTGGCAATTGGCTGGTGGTCGGTGCTCTGTGGGCTCTACCATGATGTATGTATTTCATCCATGCCATCCATCTATTTTTCTAGATCATTTTATGATATGAGACCAAAAATGATATATATCCCAATCTCAAGGGGACCACATTACAGGAAACAGTGTTGAATGAAGACCAAAAATGATATATATCCCAATCTCAAGGGGACCACATTACAGGAAACAGTGTTGAATGAAGGTCGACCATTAAAAACTTTTTGGGGGCCATAAAAGTTTTGGATCAAGCTGATCTTTGTTTTTTCCCTTCATCCGGGACTGTATGACCTAATCAACAGATTGGATGTCAAATAAACAGTACAATGGGCCTTAGAAGGATTTTAATGGTGGATATCCAATCGCTATTGTTTTCCTGTGGTGTTGTCCACTTGAGATATATATCCCTCTCATTTTTGGGATTAAGCCCTAAAATTATATGTAAAAATGATGAACCGAATGGATGAAGCACGTACATCATGGTGGGGCCCACAGAGCACCGACCCAGGGGGAGTAGCCAATCCGTTCTCAGTTCGCAATCCGATTTCCAAGCTGTTCATCAAAATACCAAAATATCCACTGCAGGGTGCGGATATATTCGTAATGATCAAATACGTGCCATATGTTCTAAGCTGTGTGGGGTCCACCTTGATGTGTACATGGAATCCATACCGTACATCATATGCTCCTTCTCATCTTCACCGTACATTCCACGAATCATCCCGATCTAAAACTCAGATAGGATACACCAAAGGAACAATGTATAATCATGCCGAAATTTTTGTGGCCCACCTTAGTTCTTTCAATACATTGAATTTCTCTCTAACCCTTCATCCTGGTAGGACAAACATGATGACTGGGTTGGATGACATACATATGAGACGATGGACCCCACATTCCATCTGGAAGTTTCTATGTTGGGCCCACCCCTACTCAATGTGGGCAATTGTTACCTTTGGCGTGGCCCACCTGGCTTATTAATCAAGATGGATTTTAGCATTTACGCCTAAAATGGACGGTTTGATGGCATTCATTCATCAATGTGGTACCACGTAGCTTGAATTCCTCTTGACTACAATACACCTGTGAACAAAGACAGAGCTATGGCGACGCTTCCTGGGACCTCCGGAGTTAGAGATGAGCCGATGATGAAACCAGGAATAACGGTGATGAGATTGATGTTGTTTTCTTTAGCGAATTTCCATGATTCCTTCTCCGCTAGGGTTTTTGACGCTGCATATTCCTGCATTGTTTTAGTTTAAATAGATTTTGTTATTTTCCTGCGTGTGAATGGTTTTATTCTCGAGTATGGTTACTTAAAGACATGAAAGGTTTATAAAAAAGTAACAGAAAAAGCATATTTGGGTATTGGAAAACGATAAAAATGAGAAAAATTGAAATATTATTATTATTAATTTGACCTAATCTTATGTTGTTTGGATGGTAAAGAAAAAAAAATAAGGTAGATTCCATGAAACAATCAACTACCTTTTTCATGACATGGATTTCAGAAAATATGAGGTGACCAACACTAAAGGAATATAAGATTTTTAATCACTATCCTAATAAGACCCCCGTGAATAACTCGATTGCACTTCTTGTATATCGAATGCAACACTCCGTCGACCATTTACTGATATGTAGAATTAAACTTACGTCAGTTGTAAGCCCACAAAAAGCTCACTGAATCTTTGAAAATCTTTTTATCCACTTCCTATTTCTCATACAATGCCACACGTCAACTTCCTATTGGCTTTCCTAGAATTGTCAGAAATAGGGTACAATTAGAGCTAGGCAGGATCCAACCCCAACCGAAGGCTAGGATTGGGTTGGATCAAGTAGGCCCACTCAGATCTGACCGCACAACGAGTCGAGTTCAGGTCAGTATCCAATCCGAACCGATCCAATCCGGGATCCGATCTGATCTGCACAACATTCATTCAACACTGTTTCCTGTAATGTTGTCCACTTGAGATTTAAATTTGTATATACCTCATTTTTGGTTTAATACCATAAAAATGATCTAGAAAAATAGATGGACGACATGGATGAAATAAATACATCATGGTGGAGTCCACAGAGCACTGACCACCAACCATTGGCGGGTGGCAAGGGGAGTAGTCATTCCGTCTCCTCTTAGGTGTATTGACGTGATAAAACCTTGACGTGGTAAGCGGATTGCGTACCGAGTAACTCACCGTGGTAAGCATACTGAGTAAACTCTATGGGGTCCACTGTGATTTATATATTTTATCCACTCCTTCCATCCATTTTATCAAATAATTTCAAGGCTTAAGCCCAAAAATGAAGCATATCAAAATCTCAAATGAACCACACCGCGGGAAAGAGAGCGAATTGAAAGTCTACTATTGAAAAATTCTTGGGGGCCATAGAAGTTTTGGATCAAGCTTATATTTTTATTTTCCCTTCATTCCATGTAGGTATGATCTTATGAATGGTGGAAGTCATTATTCCTACTGTTTCATGTGGTATGATACACTTGAGCCTTTTATATACTTCAATTTCAGGTCCAACCCGTTAAATGAGGTGGAAAAACGGATGGAAGGCGTGGATAGATCACATACATTCATGGTGGGCCCAACTAAGTTTACTCAGTACGCTCACTGAGTAACTGAGTACGCAATCCGATTTCATCGACGTGACGTTACGAAGCGGATTGGTAGGTGTACCACACACCAGCTGTGTATTGATGTCAGCAAGTTCTGTGGGTCCCATCATGAGGTATGTGTTATATCCAAACCGTCCATCCATTCGGGCTCGTCTTAAGGCTTGAGCCGAAAAATAAGACAGATCTAAAGATCAAGTGACCACATTGCAAAAAGCAGCGGGGGGTTGAACGTCTACCATTGAAACTCTTTTAGGGGTCATAGAAGTTTTGGATCAATATGAAATTTGTTGTTCCTCTTCATCCATATAGTTGTGACCAAATTAACAGATTGGATGGAAAATAAATGTTATGGTGGGCCCTACAAATTTTTTAATGGTGAAATCATATTTTTTTATTTTATAATATTTTTTTAATTTTCAAAAAAATAAAAAAATAAAATAGAAGACTCGATCCGAACCGTACCCAACCCGATCCGACTCAGTTTCCCTGACCGAATTGGACTCGGTTTGGGTCAGGCTAGCAGTACAATGGATCGGATCGAGTCAGATAACCTGGACTCAGTCTCGAATCGGATCTACTTCGGGTCAGTTCATTAAAAATTTGGGACTGATTCGAGTTCGACCCAATTCGAACTCGACCTGATACCCACCTCTAGGTACAATACACATATGACCCACCTGATAATTGTATCAGCCTATTTCTTAGACATTTGATCATCACAGTTGGAAGCACCTTTCGTACATGCTGGATGTAATATACACAAACCACTTCAACCCCATAAAACTCTACTACACCACTAACTAGAAAAGAGGAGAGAAGTTTTTTTTAAAAAAAGGCTAAGGGCATTTTGGTCATTTTATGAAATTCAGAATTAATCATAACCTTTTTTTCATAATTTTAAGTTTTTAAAGAATCTTTCCCATAAAAATCCCCTCAAAACATAGGATTGGTTGCTTGAACATAAAAAGGTGAAAAGGTATAAATGGGCCCAGCTGAGGCATAACCAAATCAAAACCAATTGGACTTGGGCTGAGCCAGGCTCACCATTAGACTCAGCCCATGTCAAACAGTCCAGCAGGGGCTGGTTTGGTGTGCTTTCTATCCGTGCAAGCCTTCAAATTATTACTATTGGGCTTAAAACTAAGGCTTAGGGCTAACCTGTGATCTGCCTAAATGATGTAGAGCACGTCGCGGACAGTTTCATGGCCAAGATAGATCAGAAAAGACCCGGTTGAAAACAGAAGTGATCCGGACCATCAGACCTTAAATCGGGCATATCTTGCAATCCAGAATGAGTTATTTGACATACCATATATGATTTTGGGGGTAGGACCAGCTATTTTAGCCAGCCAATTGGCAACGAGTCGGTTTGCCATGCATATTTATAGTAAGTTTTAGTTTGAGTATAACTCTTCATCCATTGGGCTTTAGGAATTGCGCCCAACATGAAAAGTGCTTAGAATAATTAGGAGAACATCATGGTTCAGCCAAATAGGACACTTACTATTTTTGGCCGAAAACCATGCCTAC
>JAJHSJ010000017.1:10310698-10368149 GCA_021015155.1 Magnolia officinalis
GCATTGTGATTTGTCCACATTATCAAAGATGTTGTCAGCACTGTTGCATTAAATGTAGTGCGTGATGATAGGGCTAATCAAATTTCAATAAACAAAAATTTCTATTTGTGGCAAGTAGAGGATCCGAGCTCTTGTAGATAAAGCTAGGCATGGGATTACTTGACTTGACAAACTCGTCTCGTTCGTCTCGATTTGTGCCGAGTGGGTGAGTCAATCTAAATTGAATTGACTGAGTTCGGGTCACCTAATAACTCGACTCGACCTGACCGACATCCAACTCGATACTGACTCGAATTGAACCGAAACTCGACTTGTATGTATATATATTTAAAAAACTCAGATATGACGTTTCAGATATGAGATGTCGTATAGGTGATAGAGAGGTTGCAATTCTGGCAAGTGCATTTACTTTTTTATTTGTGATTTCAACCCATGGATACCGCTGCACCCGATCTGACTCGGTGCCGACTTGACCTGACTCAATACTAGTTTATTCCTAAGACAGAGCCCTAACCCATCTAGCTTATTCCTAAGAGAGAGCTTTGTTACCCACAAAAGTCTAAATTGTATCCATTATTGAAAATTTTGTCCAATAAAGCAAGCTAGTTAACTTATGTGTAAAGTTAGGATTTAGTGTCACACCCTGGCTCTTGAAAACCAAGTTTGCTTCACTCAGTCGTCGAGTTGAGGGTGTGACTCGATTGGGAGGAGATAATATTATACACATAACCATAATAATCATCACGAATAGTAAATTTAATTAATCATCATGCATACTATCAAAAGTATTGATTATCTACTGGCTGATATCCAACACAAGTTTATACATCATTATTTAAAAGAAATAAATATAAAACAAAAAATTCTTTATTCTCGTAGCGAATCTCCAAGAGCACGTCTCTCAAAGTCATCACTCCACACGTGGAGATTCTAGTTCATTTCCCTATCCTGGATGGTTTTCCAATCATTAGAATGACCTAACAACCTAGCAAGTAGTTGTACATATGATCCACAACATAAGCATGATACAAGTGTATATACAAGAATCTTAATATGCCATATTACTACATAAATATTTTCTTTAGAGAACAACTAGGGCCATAACTGCATACATCGTCCGGCCTGCCAATAGCCATTCGACCAAAATCCATACGAGCCCAACACGTGTAAGAGTTTGCTCACATCATATGCGAACGTTGGCTTAAGGTATCTCGAGTATCATGTATAACTGTATAATCTGGAAATGAGTGGCCCACTCTAGACCCCAGCCTCGACTGTAGTCCAAGGAGGAGGCCATATTGGTACCAACTCGGGTACCATTGGAAACTTTGTTCGAGAATTTAAGGAATTACTCGATCCCCGAGTTGTCTGATGTTATCAGAATGACATATTAAATACAAGGCAGTTGCATACTTAAACAGATAGTAACATATTATAAGAGTTAAGCAAAAGTAAGCATGTAATGTTATTTAATGAATGCTGAAAAATCCATCCGTGATAGTGTCTACTTACCCATAACGTCTATTCCTTATTTGACCATTCTGAACTATTGATCATTTTCTCATATATCTAATGACTATACTTGAGTCGATCTATAGAAAGTTTCATTTTTTTAGTCATAACTAGAATACAAGTATCAAGTTAATTTATTCTTTCCTTAGTGTCCATTTTCTTAAAACACCTGAAAAATGGGTAAGATCCTAAAATTGTTACATTAGTCCATTAAATCGGTCAATTAAATTCCTAATATCATAGATATGAGTCGTAAATAGTCCATTCACTGTATTTGTAACCATATATCAAAGGTATTAATCTTTATTAAGGTTGACTTAGGATTATGATCTACCTTAAAGACAATTGGACGTTTTTATCCATTTAATCTGACAATTTATTTCCTTATTTTTCATGATTTTGGTCCAATGGTCCTAATTTATCTTTGATTAGATGATCTGATCTAACATTAGATCAAGTAAATTTTTAACTTTCTTAAATCTAATCCATTGATTGGTTTATTAAACCTTTGATCAACGATTAGATTGAACCCGATCGCCGATTTAACGGTATAGATCATTATTATGATCTTTCCCCTATTTTCAGGAATCTGGATGTAGATTTTGGCAGTTGTTGGACTATCAAATGGCCCCAATTTCGGCAGCTTTGTACTCGATTCAAATGGTCGAGGTTTAGTCATGTTTCAAGGTCATCTAAGGTTTTTAATTCCATCAGATTTGGTGGCTATTGTGTGTTCTAGAATTGATTTAATTTGGACTTAATAGAATGTCCATTAAATGGGCAGATTTCAACATCCCCATGTTGGTACACATGTGTAACACCCCAGTTCCTAAGACCCAAGTACACTACTCATTTTCTATAAACTCGAGTGTTAACCTTTAATGGTGGCTCAAATTTCACTTACATATTTTTTTCCTTATCAGAGTTAGTAAACAAGCGAAATACAAACAAATCGAGTATAAGAAGGAGTCCAAATATTTCAAGTGGTTACCCGAAAACTTATACAAACCAATGTCTTAACGTTTTATAAAATATGACACTACAAATTTAAAACAATTAAATTCAGGATTAGAGAGTCGCAAGATCATCTGGCTCCTCCTATTCTATATGAACGGTAACATGTGTGTTATCTACGTCTCTTGGACACTGAGTACGATTTGATAGCGTCAATGACTATCCCAGTGAGGTATAACCCCCAAGATTTATCGTATCATCAAGATAATTAAGCATAGTTATCAAAAATAGTGTATAACAATTATTTTACAAGGATTATCATAAAATTCAGATAAAGTTCATTAGATACGCATTTATCAGATAAATTCCACAAAGATAATCTTGTTTAAATGTAAGAATGCATGTACATGCTCACAGAACTGGGGATGCACATCCAGCTGGCAAAAAGTCGGCCAAGGAGAACTAGTCACTTGGAAAAAACTATGAACGAGGACACTCAAGGTGGACTAGTCTTCCGGAAAAGTACTCAAAGGTACGCCCTAAGGAGGACTAGGCACCCAGTAAAGTCCATGTAACAAGGACAACCTATAGCGGTACGAATGCACGAAATAATTATTTAAGATCACCCGATAAAATACTCTATGGTATATAGTCCATAGTGATCCATAAAACCCCCGTGTCTTACATTTACCGCCTGGTAAAGTCCGCATGCTATAAAAATGCATGATTAGAACAACCATTATTATTCCAATTTCAAACCATCATTTTAAGAAAGCTCAAAGGTCACTATGGGGGGTTTTTCACCCAGCATATGGGCATAGTGTCTCATTCCACCATCCCTGACTCATGAGATTGACAAATATAATGTTTTAAAGGTAGAACTCTTCAACTAGTGGCCAATCATTGTCCAACAAGGGGAACTTACCACTGCAAAGTTATAAAAAATAATCCATTACAGCCACGTAGGGCAATTATTCCATAAAAGCCGAACGGGCCAAATATTCCACCTAATGGTGTGATAAAAATGGATTAATCCTAAAAAGCCTCATAGGCTCAAATGACCCACAAGATGGTAATTCCACAATAGACGTTCTATTTAATCTCATCAGGATAAATGACCCCTAGTTCGAGGATCTCCTAAAACACCATAAGATAATCACAAGTGGTAAAATAAGCCACGTATAATTTGAATAACACTTGTACATTTAAAATGTTCATCTTAACCTAAACAGAGATAATCGAGATCCATAGCATATTCATATAATCAAATTAAAGTCCAATCATCAGTCATTTGTAAATAATTACAAATGTAGAGAGTAACATTTATCATCATTTCCTCTAAATACTATATTAAGCAATTAATTAATATAAATAAAAAATACTAATTATCATGATGTATATACTAAAGCTTGAAGGGTGATCCTCACCTTTCAAGTCGAATTTACTTGCTTATATTAAGTCTTGAGCATGATGGTTCACTTGAGTTGGTTTCCAATGCAACGCGGTACCTATTTCTAAATCTAAGGAGGCGTTTAAGAGTCAACATTTCCTATATTTCAAATAAAGGTCTAGATTAGATTTTCTTAATTTAAAAACAAGATTTAACTCTAAATTTATGAGATCCAAACTCACCAAACTTGATTGTTGACTCGGCAACAAGACTCAGGCGAGTCACACGGTCATCACTCGCTCTCTTTTCTCTCCCTCCTTCTTCATTCCCTTCCTTATTATTTTCTTTTTTTTTCTTCGTTTGCTGAGAACTTCTAGCAGGGTTTGGGCCCAACCAGATAGTGAGTCAGAGACCTGATTTCGCCCTACTTCCTCTCTCTCTCTCTCTCTCTCTCTCTCTCTCTCTCTCCATTGTCTTCTTGCTTATCTCTTTCAACCCCATGTCCAGCAGGATGGTTGGGTCAGACCAGACTCACTTGACTCAACTTAGCTCGACTTAGTGAAGATGAGTCGAGCTAGCGAACCACAACTCGGACTGAGTCAAGCTCATCCTCCCTCGGCGGTCTTCCTCTTCTTCTTCTTTCTCCGTGCTTCCTTCCCTTTCTCTCCATCTCAACTAGAAAGATCTAGACTCGATCCAAATCTGGACTGTGACTCGAACCGACTCAACTCAATCATAACGAGTCAGATTTACTCGACTCGGCAGCAAACAGACCGACACCTCCCTTCTTTCTTCTTCATCTCCTTCTCTATCTCCTCTCTTAGTTCTTCTGCTTCTCCTTTCTTACTTCTTTTTGGAAAGACCAGATGAAGCGCTGGACTCGACCCAAACTAGCAGTGACTCGGACAGAGTCAGTGCAACTCAGTGCCACAACAAACGGACGACGCTCTCTCTTCCTTTCCTCACTCTCTTTCCGTCTTTCCTTTTTGGGAAAGGGTTGCCCTAAAAGGGCAGCCTTAAATAAGCTTTATTAATCCCTTTCTGGAAGATTCGGGCGGTAACTAATCGAGGGATTAGTTACAGTCCTTGTCATTTTAATTTGTGTCGTTTTGCAACGATATAATCGAACGTGCCTATGTGGCCATGATCTAATCATTTAGATGAAATTATGGGTCCCTGGCCAATCGAATGGACCGACCAGATCAATGAAACAATCACCATTTTCGGTGATGGGTTTTATTGGTTTATCGAGGAAGATGACCCAACCATTAATGGCAGATTACTTCCCAATGGTTGATTCTTCGATCCACTGCACCTAGACAGTGTGGATTTGTCCCTAAAACATAGTGGGACCATATTTTGGATGACCGGATGGGTACCGTGATGGTACGTGAGATTTTCTCGTTTCAGATGCCGTTTTCTCGGGCCGACAATTTCTCTCCCAAGATCTCCGCACCATGAGTGAAAGGGCTTCCTAACGCCCTAGTCTCGATGCCTGGGATGATCCAGGATTATTTCTAGAAGGATCCTAGCGGCTGAGATCATGCCAACAATAGAAATAGAAAGATTCTTTTCGTTCTTTTACAGTTGCGGACGCCCTAAAATGCAGAATGCATGGAAGGTTGGGATCTCTCGAAATGGAGGACCGTGATTGCTTGTGACAGCTATATATAAATTGCCAGCTTGTCTAATCAAAATTTCTATTTTTGGAAAATGTCGCATGCACACCCGTCTTGTGCATGTGATTGTGTGTGGATAGGTGTGTATCAACACATGAGTTTTATAGGTTTTGGTCACATTCCTCTATCCCACTAGATGGACGGTCCAGATCACATGTTTGTGTGATGAAGATGGGTCACACGACAACGAATTTGGAGTTGCTTCTTTCGAACCGCACTCGCACGCTAGACTTTTGCGCTTACTAATGTTCGCATGTACGCATGTTCTAACATGCGAGATTCATTTGGTTGGGACTGAAATCGTCCCCTTAACATGATGGAGGGCTTTGATCATCCATGTGGAATGTGATGGTGGGCCTTACACGACGCTAATGAACATCGTCCATTCGAATCCCGGTCGAGCGGGAAGATTTGAAAAGCCAGGGAGGCTTTTGACTATTTGGGTTGGGTCAAGCCCAGATTGACCGGGCTATGCATTTCAGTGCACCGTAGGTGTGCACATTCTGTGCACCCACATAGATCTAAAAGTGGGGTCCACCTGATGTTCAGTGCAATCCACTCTGTCCATTCCCCTCGGAGGCCCTAATCATGGCCTTTGATGAAAATTCAGGCATATCCAGAACTTAGGTGGGCCATATTAAATAAAATTTGAATTTAATTTATGATCTCCACTGATCTAACGATCAGATTGTTAACTAGACCCATTATCAATTTTCTAAAGGTCTCTTCCTAGTCTAGATGAGAATTAGTGGTTAGATGCTTGATTGCAGTGGTCAAGTTATTGGTTTCTAAATTGAGTAGTATGAATAGGGTGAACGGTGGATCTAATGGGTTAGATCTCATAACCGGTATTGTACATCTCCGTTGGTCTAGTTAAGAATTGTTCATTGTTTCATCGCGATCGTGACCCTATAAATGTAGGTTTTGTGATTATGCAATGGTCGATCTTAAAAATCAACGATCATATAGCTCGATCTATAGATGGAGATTACTCCTAATGGTTAGATTTTGACTAAAGTGTAGGTGAAAAATTCTATGACTAGGAACACCCGAGTACTAAAAAATACTGGGTGTTACAATCTACCCCCCTTAAAGAGAATCTCGTCCTCGAGATTCAGCGCTTCTAATAGGATTAGGGACGATTATAATATAATATGCAGTGATTCTAAGCATTCGTTTATTTACCTATGAAGGTCGTTTGTATGTACGAACGTATACCACTAGCTACCAAACTGGGGTTGTTACAATCTACCCCCCTTAAAGAAGAATCTCGCCCTCAAGATTCGATAGCACACATCACAATTAACATTTTAGATAGCAAGGTTGTCCTGTTGGTGTATTTTATCACAAATCTTCTCAATTGTTCTCGATTTCTAGGAAATATCACGAAATTTTCTATTTCTTCATTTAGAGTGCCTGAATTCCCTGAGATACAAATTCAAATGGCTATTGTATTTCCCCTGTGCAACTAAATGTCCCTGTGCACAACCTAACCACTTCAGGACTCAAGTTCCTACAAGGAGTCGAGTTCAAAATTTACCTAGATTCTCCAATCTAGTACACATACACCTACTCTAGGGTTTTAACTTTGCCCAAAATTATACAAGATCATCTCTGGTTAGTTCTATTTGCTGTATTTTTGAGAAAATTATTATTTTTAGCCACAAGACCTCTTAGGGAATTCAAATTACAATTTCTAGTACAATTTCCTGAGTTCACGACTTTTCTAGTAATTTAAAGGGGAACTAAAGTTCTTATTCCTAAGTGCAAATGTCTCCCCCTAAAATTTCGAAGGAGCCTAAAGTTTTACGCCTGTAGATTCTCGATTTTTACTAATTCCAATGAGATTCCATATAAATTTGAATTGTTGTCCTAATAATCTAAAAGGGAACCTAAGTTCAGTTTCTAAGTTAAATAGATTAAACTAAAAATTTTCTGATTCCATTAATTTCAAGGGAATTTCAAATAAGTTCGAATAACTATCCTAATAATTTATAAGGAAACTTAAGTTTGGGTCGTTACATTCTCAATTTTCTCTCAAGTCTAAGGAAAATTTACTTAGGTTCAAATATCTAATTTCAACATCTCAACTTGAGATATTAAAAGTTTGTATAAGTTTGTTTTCCAAAGGCAAGGTTTGTCTAGACTCTCTCTGATACCATCTTGTAACACTCCGGTTCCCAAAATCTGAGTACACTACTTGTTTTCCAAAAGCCCGAGTGTTAACTTTTAACGGTGGCTGAAATTTCACTTAAATTTTTTTTTTCTTTATCAGAGTTGGTAAACTAGCAGAATAGAAACAAATTACGTATAAGAGGGAGTCCAAATATACAAATCTAAATATTTCAAGTGGTTACCTGAAAACTTATACAAACTAATGTCTTAACGTTTTACAAAATATGACAGTACAAACTTAATACAAATGAAGTCAGGAATATAGAGTCACAATATCATCTGGCTTTTCCTATTCCATATGAACGCCAACATGTGCGTTATCTGCGTCTCCTGCACACTGAGTACGGTTTGATAGTGTCAATGGTTTCCTAGTGAGGTATAACTCCCAAGATTTATGGTATCATCAGGATATTTAAGCATACTTATTAGAAATAATGTATAACAATTATTTCACAATGATTATCATAGAATTCAGATAAGGTTCATCAGATACGCATTCATCAGATAAATTCCATAAAGATAATCTTGTTTAAATGTAAGAATGGATGTATATGCTCCCAGACCTAGGGATGTACATCCAGTTGGCAAAAAGTCGTCCAAGGAGAACTAGCCACCCAAAAAAGTACTCAAAGGTACGTCCAAGGAGAACTAGCCACCTGAAAAAGACCATGCAACGAGGACCCCAAGGTAGACTAGTCTCCCGAAAAAGTACTCAAAGGTACGCCCTAAGGAGGAATAGACACCCAGAAAAGTCCATGCAACAAGGACAGCCCATAGCGGTACGAATGCACGAAATAATTATTTAGGATCACGCAGTAAAATACTCTATAGTACAACCCATAGTGATACAAGAAAACCCCCTTGTCTTATATCGACCGCCTGGTAAAGTTCACATGCCATGAAAATGTATGATTATCCCAACCATTATTATTCCAATTTCAAACAATCATTTTAAGAAAGCTCAAAAGTCATAAATTTTAAATTATTTATTAATTTATAGTAAATATGTATTAATATTTTATTTTCAGTCAGATTTTCAGATATTATACAAGGGAGAAATATGGAAATCTGAAAACCTCCCAAGAAATGCTGAGGTGATATTTGTCACTGGAGTGGTCACCTAATGAGAAGACGTCTGAAGAGCTTTTGTCAACGACATAAACAGTAGCCATGTATAGCAAATTAGCTGGTGTGAGTAAGTGTCGGCCAAAGACTAGTGCTAATCTCCGAGCTGTAGTAACGGTTCAAAGGATATAAAAGTGACGTGGTCCCACGATGATGTATTTATTATATACACACCCTTTATTCATTTGAAGAGATCATTTTAGAGCAAGAGCATGATCTGAGTCATATGCAAATCTCGAGTGGATCACACCATGAATAGTAGTGGGGACAATAATTATCTCTATAAAAAATATTTGTAGGTCTCAACATAATGTGTATTTTCCATCGAATCTGCTGTATACAAGGTCACGCAGACTTAGATGAAGATGAAAATATCATATGCATCCAAAACTTCTGTAACACCCAAAAGGGTTTCAATTGTAGATGCTCAATCTTCTACTGTTTTTTCAATGTGGTCCACTTGATATTTGCTATATTTTATTTTTGGGATATAGCTTTATGACCAGCTCGCCAATTGGACAGACTGTTTAGATATAACACATACCTCATGATGAGACCCACATAACTTAGTGATGTCAACGAACCAGCCAGGTCGGTGGTGTGTGGTACACCGGCCAATCTGCTTCCTGTATTTGGACCCTGTGAAATGGAATCAGATTATGTCCTGCTGCGCTGTATGCATTAAATGCTTAATTGCATCCACGCAGAGGGTCTGTGGGGCCACCATGATGTATTGATTTTATCCATACCGTCCATTCATCTTTTCAGATTATTTGAGGGTATGAGTCTAAAAATAGGTAGGTCTAATGCTCAAGTGGACCGCACCATGAGAAATAGCAATGATATTGAAACTCACCGTTGAAACCTTTCTAAGAGCTACTGTGATGCTTATTTTCCATCTAACTGATTGATAAGGGCATATAATTGTGGATGAAAGGAAAACACAAATATAAGTTTTTAATGGTACACTATGTGGTCCACTTGAGCCTTGGATTCGCCTTATTGTTGCGTGTATATTCTAAAATGATATGAAAAAAAATAAATAAAAATTAACTGTGTAGAGAAAACCCATACATCACAGTGGCCACAAAGAGCCTTGCCGACAGATTATCCTCAAGGGCAGGATGCAATCCACTACCCTTGACATATGCATATGAGTTGAATTTGGTAGCTGTTGCATTCACTGCTATTTAAGATGAACTGTGGATGAAATAAATGAACTGTGTAGAGAAAACCCATACATCACAGTGGCCACAGAGAGCCCTGCCGACAGATTATCCTCAAGGGCAGGATGCAGTCCACTTCCCTCGACATATATATGCATGAGTTGAATTTAGTAGCTGTCACATTCACTACTATTTCATGAAGGCCTAGCACAAGGAGGGATGTGATGAGGCTGATCACCGTCTTCCTTAGGGAATAACTACTTCGAATTCATGGAGCTCTTTGGATTCCTCATGAAGCTTTCTCGAATCCACGGGAGATAAAAGTAGAAATAATTCCAAATAAATTCTAAATAATTTGATTGATGATAAAAAAGAAATGAAATTATAACCCTTAAAATAATGAGCTCAAATCTAGGATGGAGCTTTACATTTAGACTCCAACTTAAATACCCTAAAAATGTGACTTATTATAAATAATAAGCTTACCATTAATAGATAACCTCCATTCCAACTAGGTTGCATGATTTTCAACAAAAAATAGTAAATGTCCAATTTGGCCCAACTACATTATTGTCCTAACTTTTTAAAGCCCTTTTTATGTTGGGCAGACTCCTACAACTCAAATGATCAAAAGTTACACTTCAACTAAATTTTACTAATTATGGTAGAAATGAAGTTGAATGGGACTGTTGACTAATTATATGATGAAATCTCGCAAATCCAGCACGGGCAATTTGATATAGAGGGTTGGTTGGCTTAAATAGCTTCTCCTGCGGTCAAAATCATATATAATACGTCTTAAAACTCATTTCAATTTGTGAGATATAGATGCATTTCAATTTGTGAGAAATAGGCGATTTAAGGTCCTGATGGTCTGGATCATTTCCACCACCTATCAAGCCTTCTTAGGTATATCTTTACCGTGAAAGTGTCTCCACCCACTCTATATCATGGCATATGGCCTAATTTTTATAAATATCTCACTATGTTAGCATTGGTACCGATAGCTTTCCTTACACCACATAAGTAGAGTACACAATCATTGGTACATGTAGCTTTCCTTACACCACAGGTAGAGTACATAAGTGGAGTACGATCATTGCCAATCTCATTGCAGCCATTTCTCTCTCCTCTCTCATTCACGTGGGTCTTATTTTGAGAAATGGCCAATGTGAGTTGTGTCCTACCCCATCTCTAGCCACAAGCGCACATCTGTGTGGGGCCACCATGATGTATCTGTTTATCCACTCCATTCACTCTTTTTCTCCTATTATTTTAAGGTGGGTTCCAAAAAATGAGGCAGCTCAGGTGGATCACACCACATACTACTTTTGCATTTAATGTAACTTGTATTTAAAATTGGTTGTGCATTTAATACAACCAAAACTTACCATTTAGTGTGGTCTGCTTGAGCGTTGTAATGCTTCATTTTTGGGGAGACCTTAAAATGTTCTGAAAAAAAGGAATGGATGGAGTGGATAAATAAATACATCAGCACTCACACAGATGTGCCCGTTCAAGGCTAGAGAAGGGCGGAGAAAGGACGCAATCCGTATCGACTCCAGCATTCGTACCAGCTCATGTAAATTATCACCCTGACGCGTTGGGTGATTGGTTTGTTACGTGTTCTCTGGATGGGATGGCATGTACTACTAATGTCATCGTGAGAATGGATCCGTTATAAAGCTTTGTAGAGTAAGCTTATGTTACAACACCTTTTGTGAGGTCACCATGAGGTTTTATTCACATCTAACCCGTTCATCATCTCCACCCCCATAATGTTCTACTCGGATCTCAAAAATCATTTGAATCCTGTACTTAGGTTGAATACAACAAAATCAGCCCACTATAAAACTCAAGTGGTTTAAAACATTCAAACCATGCCAAAAAACTTTAAAATCATATTTTCTGGCCACATTAGTTTCGAGATGGCCTGATTTTTATGTAGTGCATGTGAGTCTTGAACCTGACTACTTTTTGAGTTACAGGGAAGACATTTCTAAGGCATAAATGATGGATGGGTCGGTGGGTGTACCGGCCAACTCATCCCAACTGTTTCCACTGGCCGACCTAAGTTTTTGATCAACTAGTTTTTGGCAGCCAGGTGAACCTGAGGGGGAGCACATGATAGATGGTCTAAATGTCATTTACATAATTGGTGGGCCCTGTAGTGAGTTTTGGTGGTGAACCTTAACTTACAAGCTTTGAAGTGGGTCTGGCCTCCATTTTTTTTTTATGCCGCAAGCAAACAGGAAAATAGTCTCCTATATATATATATATATATATATATATATATATATATATATATATATATATATATATATATATATATATATATATATGACTTTACCTACTATAGTTGTTGTAGTTGATACCTTAATATTAGGGTGAAATCTGACCATTTACACTGTTGATACAGGAGATTGATGTATTAACCAAACCACAGGATGAAAAACTGTAGGAACAAGTGGCGAGGATGCTTTGTGATGTCGATGATTCTTTGCAAGAATTGAAATTAATCAATGAAATTCAATGTCTCGGGATTGCCTATCACTTTCAAGCAGATATTAAAGATGCATTATGTAAGATGTA
Source organism: Magnolia officinalis (assembly GCA_021015155.1). NCBI lineage: Eukaryota > Viridiplantae > Streptophyta > Magnoliopsida > Magnoliales > Magnoliaceae > Magnolia > Magnolia officinalis. The sequence continues at coordinate 10,323,292 of JAJHSJ010000017.1, forward strand.
TGATGCCCGTATCATCGGAAATGATGTTAGTGATGATCTTCATGCCGTTGCTATATGGTTTTTGCTCCTAAGGCCACGAGTGTATAATGTGTCATCCAGTAAGTTTTTGTGCCAACAATCTCATCATTCTTAGAAATGTTGCATAAAGTAAATATGTATGTATGTTTGTGCATCTATTTACAGATATTTCATTCATCGATGCACGAGGACATATGTGCACAAACACCATTTGCATGATTGTGCAATTTTTGCTTGATGTCCGCTGATTACTAACATCAGAAAGTTCTATAAATTTATTATATTATCTGTTAATAGTTAACATTGTAATAAAATATTAATTTTTTGGATTTTTTCTGAAGAGATTTAAATGACATTGTCACCTGTTCGATGGTACTTTAATGGTATGAACAAACTCTGTTATTTACAAATTTATGACATCAATAACACAACAGAACTTCTAAATCAATCAACGTACTGATTGGATGGAGAGGCAAATTAAATGAAGAAACAGAGCACATGCAATAAATGTGACAACAGACTTCAACCTCTTCTTACGACACTCTCATAGTAAGTTGAAAATATTTCATTTGTGTTAATAACTTTTAGTGGTGGGTGATTAAGAGTTGCAGAGAGAGGTTTCTTTATGACGTTTGAAAAGGACATGCTCATCTAACACGTATGCCATTTGTTATGTGAATTCTGTTTACAGCCGCCCATTAGCCCCACATTTCTCATAAGGTGAACACTTTTTGCAACCGCCCATGAGAATTTGCTAACAACAATCATGTTAGAAATATTAAGGGTATCTTGTACACAATGGAGGATAGAAGAAAACGATAACGAAATGATCAGATCTATCGGGTTGAAGGCTTGACTTGAATAATCAATTTCTCAAGACAGATTTGTTGCCCTTTTTCTGAAATTTCCAGCAAGCGCAAACGAAGGAAATCTGCAAATTGTCTTCATGATACAATGAACTCTCAATCCGATTTTCAATACAAATATTTACATATTTAAGTGTTGAACAGATCTCTAGTTTTGACACCGTTATGCCTTAAGACGTTCAGAAAAAACTCAGCAAGAGATTAGATCGAGAGTAATTGCACAGAAAATGATATAATCTTAAGGATTAAGAGTATACCTTCTGGATTATAGTACCCAAGATTTATATCAATTGAAAGGTTATGAATTTCATCCTAAAGAGGTGCTAAAGTGCCTCTTTAAGAAATCCATACCCATTCACAGTAAATAATTGTCTTCCAGGAAAGGACATGACTCTTTGTCCTATGACAGTTATTTCTGCACCCATTCAGACAGAAACAGTTATCCAACAGGAAAAACTGTATCCACATAAGCGACACATGACCAAGACGTTCATCATAGAGTCGCTGGATAAGATTCATGATTACCCCTGCCCATGTCCATTGAATGTGGACTATCCTATTTAAATTCTACACATGAATATACCCCGGTGAGCACCAATGTGACATATATGGTTGGGATCTTGAAAATATTACTTTTTCACCCTATTTACATAATAATAGCTAAAATTTTAATTAACTTTTTTTTTTAGTCAAAGTTTTCTTTACTTAAATAAGATTAGAATGTGTGGGTTCCATGCATTGTGTTACACCGCGAAGGTTTTAGTTGCGTAAATAAATTCATTTTTATTTAAGTTTTAAATCATTTATTAATTAATAGTAAATATATTTTAATATTTTATTTTCAGACAGATTTTCCAATATTATTAGGAGAGAAATGTCAAAATCTGAGATTGACGTTTGTAGCATACGATCTGGACAGCTTTTGTCAACAACATAAACATTAGCCATGTATTTAGCATCACATGACGTGTACGAATTCAATTTGGTAGCTGGCATAGAGGTTTCTTTGTACCGTTTATAAAGGACATGCTCACCTAACATGTACGCCATTGGTTCAGTGAATACTTTTTACAGCTGCCCATCAGCTACAAATGACAATCATGCCAAGACATTCATCATAGAGTCGCTGTATAAGATCACTGATTACCCCTGTACTTGTCAATTGAATGTGGACTATCCCCTTTAAATTCTCCACGTGAATATACCCCGGTGAGCACCAATGTGACAGATATGGTTGGGATCTTGAAAATATCACTTTTTCACCCTATTTACATAATAATAGCTAAAATTTTAAATAAGTTTTTTTTTTTTTTTTTTTTTTTTTTTTTTTAAATTTTAATTTTAATTTTAAATTTATTTAAAATCCAAGTTCCCTTTACTTAAATAAGATTAGAATGTGTGGGTTCCGTGCATTGTGATACACCGCAAAGGTTTTAGTTGCATAAATAAATTCATTTTTATTTAAATTTTAAATAAGATTAGAGTGTGTGAGTAATGTGAACGCTTTTATTGATGCATTGGTTACGAGGGGATAAAATTTTGAGCGGGATAGTAGATCTTCTTGATCTAGGTCCAAATCCAAGGGCAAGGGCAAACGGAATTTGAAGTATTGGAATTGTGGGATGCACTAACCAAACAACGGGCTGAAGAACTGAAGGAACAAGTGAAGAGTATGCTCTCTGATGTCAATGATTGTTTGCAAGAATTGAATTTAATCAATGAAATTCAACGTCTTGGGGTTGCCTATCACTTTGAAGTAGAGATTAAAGAAGCATTACATAAGATGTATGATGCCCATATTAACGACAATGATGTTAGTGATGATCTTCATGCCACTGCTCTTTGGTTTTGGCTCCTAAGGCAACAAGGGTATAATGTGTTATAGACAAATATCTTAAATCTGTCTGTTGGTCTGTTGATGACATTGACAGGGTTTCGATGACATCGACAGTTGACTTAAATCTGTCTGTTGGTCTGTCGATGACATCGACAGGGTTTCAATGACATCGATGCCAGTCATCGATGACATCGAAGGTTGCTCGATGCCATCGATAATTCATGAAAATTTTCACCCCTGGTCGCTGGACAGTTTTGGTCCGTTTTCGATGACATCGATGGACCTTCGATGACATCAAAGATGTTACGTAGATTTTTTGCGAAAAACGAAGATTTTGCAATTTTTGTTTCCTATTCCGATTCTACTTCTTTCTAAACTTATATAAAGGGGTGTATGCGGGATTGAGAGGTATTCTAAGGCTTTTTAAAGGAGTTCTAAGGGTTCCTAAAAGAATTTTAGAGTTTCTAAAGGGTGTAACAAGGGTGAGATTCGAGCTTGTTCGAATCGGGTAAGTCCTCTCTCTTTGTAATTTCTATTTTCATAGTGGAGATCTGTCGCTTTGTGCCGTGGTTTTTTCCTGCAAGGGTTTTCTACGTTAAATCTGTGTTCTCTTGTGTGTGCTTGGTGTCATTGGATTGCTATCTTAGATCTAGATCTGTGTGATTCCGCAGGCCAAATCCCCAATAAGTGGTATCAAAGCAATCGTTGGGGCATAGATCTGAATCTGCAGGATTAGTAATAATGGGAAGCATTAGGTATGAGATTGAGAAGTACTCAGGAAAAAATAATTTTGAGTTATGGAAGATCAAGATGATAAGTTCCTTAATCAAGCAAGGCGAAGATGGTGCTCTTGAGGAGCGAAAGTCTACTATGACTGATGATGATTGAAATACTCTTGATAAGAAGGCTTTATCATCGATCTGTTTATGTCTCACGGATGAGGTTCTCTACAACGTCATGAGGGAGAAAAATGCGGTTAAGTTATGGGCGAAGTTAGAGGATGTCTATGCGAAAAAATCCTCTGAAAATTGTCTGCATTTGAAGAGGCAGTAGTATAACTTGAAGATGACAAAGGGTAGAGATCTGAAGGCTTACATCAGCAACTTTAATCAATTAGTTTGCAAATTGCTGGATATGGAGAAAGTGATGAAAGATGAAGAACAAGCATGTATGTTGTTGAATTCTCTTCCAACGTCGTATGAGTCATTCAAGGACACTATGTGCAGCATGAATAAAACCCCGAGTGTCGACACCGTTATCTTGGCCCTTTAAGGGAAGGCTATGAGAAAGCTAAACGGCGACATGGGGACATCTTCTGATGCACTGTTTACAAGGGGTAGAAATTCTGAACAAGGTATGAATTCTTCAGGTTCTAGATCCAAATCTAAGGGCAAGGGCAAAGGAAAGGTAAAGTGCTTGAATTGTGGAAAGAAAGGACATTTGAAGAAGGATTATGAAAATCCTAAATCGAAGAGAGAAGATTTCGAGGCTTCGTACAGGGAGGCCAATGCTACCACGTCAGATGGATCGAGTAGATGTAATTCTAGTCAGATTCAGAAGACGTACAGGTTTCAGTCCCTGTGAATTCGACCTCGGTCTTACCGAGTTTTATTACTACATCACAACCCTATACTTGGGTAGTGAACACTTGCATCCTTTTGCCTCAAGTACATTAAGAGAAATCAAATTCTGCTTCAAATCAGGAACGTGCTTGAAGTCAGTCAAGGTACGCTCCACCCCATCAAACATCTTGATGCACACCGAACCAACAGCCACAACTTTACAGGCAATATCATTGCCTATAAATACCTGTCCACCATCACACTCCCTGTAGCTGGCGAACCAACTCCGATGAGGAGTCATGTGAAAAGATGCCCCCGTGTCTAACATCCACTCATCCTTACGATTATCGTATGGCTGTCTAAGCGAAGACACAGACAAAACATCATCGGAATAAGATTTAATCTAAATCGGGTGATTTGAATGAATGATGGTGAAATAATTAACTAAAGCTTAAGAGAATTCAGAGAAGGGAACTAGGGATTCAGGGGATCCACTTGTAGAGATCAGGGAATTTTACGGTAAAAGATATCAAGATTGAACCTTGGTTAATGCAGTTTCAATAGATCAGACGGTTATAAATCAGAATGGATTCCATCACAAAACCATGCCCATGAGACAAAGCCAACAACAGAGTTAAACCAATCCACAACCGAGCTGTGTGATGTATGAATTTCAGGAGGGGGGTTCGTCATCCAACCATGCCTAGGAGACGATGGTGAACAACAGGGCTTCCTAATCACAAAATCAGAATAAGAAAAAAGGAAAACTCAAGCTATCGCAGATCTAATGTAATATCAGTCACATTAAACCATTAAGAACCCGGAGCATTCCCAGTAATCAAACTGCAATCAATCAACAATTCAGTCTAACATGAATCATAACCGTAGAAGTAGACCCATCAAGCTACAAGCTTCACCCCTTAGCCCTAGCTAAGGGGTTTAGCCTAGCATGACTAGATTAAACTCCATAAGTTCCATAGAAGAAGAGAAACAAAACAGAAAAAATAAAAGAAAATAAACTTCAAACTCTGGCTCTCGCCCTTGCCACTATAAACTCCCAGCCGTTGATTCCTCCCCTCACGTTCTCTCTCTCCTTCTTTTTATAGCAAGGAGAGGTTGGCTGCTCACGAGCTGGAGTCGGAAAAATCCTTTTTAGAAACTGCCTCCACAGCTGTTTACGCAGCCGACTCGTGTGTAGGAAGGCAGCATAAGTGGCAAGATCAGAGCCTCCTGGCTCTCTTCTTCAGATGATTCTATTTAAAGGAACCGCATCCCTTAGGGCATTTTCGAGTGGCCAACATGATGGACGGTCCAGATTACCCATCCGATAGTCGCCACGATCGTGCAAACATCCACAAACCTCGGACCGCGTCCGGACGTAAAACAGAGACAACGTTTCGTTGCGCAGTGACGATGGTGGGGCCCACTTCGTGGTTATTTTGGGAAATCCAATCCGTCCACTTGATTTCCCATGAAAAAATGGTCGGACATGATCGGTTTTGGATTAGCTTCGTCAAGACTCACGGCGTTTTTCTTAGCACCATCCAATCTGCGTATACACCTTCATCTTCATGCAACTTTTGAGAAACGCAGGAAACGGATCAATGTACGGTCAGTTTGACCTCCTGATTACACTGTACGATGCGGATCATCAACATGTGTGATGATGGTGGCCCACCAGAAGTCAACCGCAACTCTCTGTTGCGGCAATACGAATTTTCAAATTCATACGGGTCAGCGATCGCTGATCGTCTTCGTCAGTCCAGCTCTCCTCATGTGCACGTGAGCTGTGCACACGTACATTATGTGAATTGGGTCCCACCTTGATATTCTGAGAAATCCACTCCGTCTATCTGTTCTATCATACCATTTTAGGCGTTGGTCCAAAATTGAGACAAATCCAGATATTAGGTAGGCCCCAAATCAGAGGTTTAGTAGCTACTCTGTCACTTGGGCCACTTTCACAGGGATCCGATGGCTGAAAATTGACGTGTACGGTTAATTTGTGGTCCTCAAGCGATGTATGAAATTCGGAGCCGATCCGATGGTGGGAACTCCGCAATCTTGCGTTATGGCTGACTTTCGGGCCTCTTTAACGTGAACGACCTGATTTCCTCGAATCTCTGACATGAAAATCCACCAATCTTGGTCCCTTGGAGTCTGTTTCTAGCTCTGGTGAATTTGGAATGTCAAGTCCATGCTTTTAATACTCTTATTCAATCCACGCTCATAATTGCATCCTGCAACAAAACACCATTAACATATGACATTAAGCACTATCATGTACATAAAATCAGGTACTAATCGGGGTCTAATATGCAATATTCGACCCTCAACACAACCCCCAACCAGCATTTTGCTAGTTCGAGCAAAGTATGCGAAAAATAAGTTGAGAGTTATTGGACCATTTCTACGAATTCGAGTGAATTTCAAAAATAATTCAGATATTAGAATTCTAAGATTCATGAATGTTGATTATTAGCTTCTCCTTGCCTCAAGCGCACGATAGACTTCACAATTAGGATCAAAGTATTAATCCATCAATTAACAAAAATTTTAAACTTTGAGTTCCATGTATGTATAGTGCAATCTCAGCTTATCACGTTCCGATGCACTTCTTCCTTTCATGATATCATTGGTAACAAATAAAGGAATGCATGACAACCAAAACCTACACCGAAACCTGCCTCATGGATCAACCTTTGATTTTTCCGTTAAACGTAATGCTAGTGCAAGGACTCAAATCCTCACCTATAGGGAGCAAACCTATGGTGAAGATCAGTTGCCTCATTTTTCAAATGTCCACCATGGGAAATCGTTTCCGCACCTATGGGGAGCAAACCCATGGTGAAGTTCATACGCCCAACCCTTTCCACAGGCAGCTATCTTGTAGCTGGGTATTTTCTTTTTCTTTCATTCTTCTTATTGAACAGGATGGACAATTTCCCCAGGTTGGTTCCTTTCGTGCTTAGAGAATACCATGTTACCCTTTAATATCAAACTGAAACCGTGATGTGTAAGCTGGGTGTGCCATGTGAAATCATAACTCAATCATTGTTTAAAGCTTCTAATCATGGATTAACAGTTCAAACTTCACTGTGGAATCTAATAGATAACTGAATCCAAGAGTCATCAATTACCAACGTCATGTATCCTGTAAGTCTATATCCAAGATGGCCGTCAAAATTACTTCGAATTCACAGAAATTCCAAAAAAATTAAAAAATTTCACAATTTTTGCTAAAGACCAAGAAAACACTTATTAAGAAACCTAATCTCCCACCCCCAACCTAAAATTTACATTGTCCTCAATATAAAAGATGTAAGCATGCCATGCACATGGGACAATGAAAGTAAAAGAGAAGTGATGGGAAGATAGTACCTGGAGAATGAATCAAGAGACTTTTCCAAAAATATCAGCGAGAGAGTAAGTCAGCGCAAGAGAGAAACCAACACAAGTAAAACACAAATAACAAAAATAAACTCCTACCTATACCACTTTCGTAGGTGCTCTCGATTGCATTTAGCTTATGCAACAAGCCTTTAAACCCCTAGGTTGCTTCTAGTGGACGAGTTGTAGTCTCATGAGGGTTTGCAGTAATGTTACCCACAAACATTGAACTAACTAACTAGGAAAATGAAATGAATTGAAAAGCTGGGTTGCCTCCCAGGAGCGTTAAGTTTAACGTCTTCAGCCAGACCAAAGCAACTACCCTAGTCCTATGCAAACAGAAAACCTACCTATACCTTCATCAAACTAGGAGATCATTCCTGGTAAACAGGATCAGTCAGAGGCATGGACATGTCTTCTGAATCAAATTTCTCGACAAATAGCTTTAAGCGATGTCCATTTACTTTAAACTCATTACCATTGTCGGGGTCTCTTATCTCGACGGCCCCATGAGGATATGCTTACCTGGAAAGAGATGTAATTGAGAGTTATACAAGAGGACTTTCTGGCCTGGCGTGAATGATTTTCGTAGAATATGTTGGTCATGAAACGCCTTCATCCTGTCCTTGTAAATTCTCGAGTTCTCATACACGTCGTTCCAGATTTCTTCGAGTTCATTCAACTGCAGTTTGCGTAGCGAGCCAGCGCTGTCTAGATTAAAATTCAAACTTTTAATCGCCCAGTAGGCTCTATGTTCCAACTCTACAGGCAAGTGGCAAGCTTTCCCATAGACAAGTCTAAAGGGAGACATCACTACCAAAAAAAGGGGACAAAGGCTACGGATAAAATCCATAGCCTTAGACCTATGGCTACAGTTCTAATCCGTAGCACGTCCATAGTCGTAGGTGCAGTAACAATAGGTCTGGAACCTATAGCTACGGATTTAATCCGTAGCTATAGGTCACAACAGCTACGGATTGAATCCGTAGCAATTATGTCCGTAGCTATAGATTACAACAGCTACGGATATATTCACTACAGCTACGGATTAAATCTGTAGCTATATCTGACAATAGCTACGGATATAATCCGTAGCAATTATATCCATAGCTGTAGATTACAACAGCTGCGGATTTAATCACAACAGCTACGGATTGAATCTGTAGCTATATCTGGCAATAGCTACGGATATAATCCGTAGCAATTATATCCGTAGCTGTAGATTACAACAGCTACGGATTTAATGACAACAGCTACGGATTGAATCCGTAGCTATATCTGGCAATCGCTTCGGATATAATCCGTAGTAATGATATCCGTAGTTGTAGATTACAACAGCTACGGATTTAATCACAACAGCTACGGATTGAATCCGTAGCTATAGGTTACAACGCTACGGATTTATCACCTGTATAATCATTCAATTACCACCTGTATAATCATCCTGTATAATCATTCAATTACCACCTGTATAATCATTCATTCATTCCATTATAATCAATTACAATCATTCATTCATTTAATTACAATCAATTACAATCCTTCATTCAGACAATTACAATCCTTCATTCAATCAATTACAATTACAATCCTTCATTCAATAAATTACAATTACAAATACAATAATGCTGAAAATACAAATCTTTGGATTCATTAGGGAAATTTGCTCGACTTCACCCTGAAATTTCAAAAATAAAGAATTGAAAGAATAAATATCTTTCATTCAATGAATTACAATTACAATCCTTCATTCAATGAATTACAATTACAATTTACAATTACAATAATGTTGAAAATACAAATCTTTGGTTTAGGTTAGGTTATAGGTTAAGGTTTAGGTTTAGGAAACCGGTTTCAAGTTTGGGATCGAATTTAAGTTTGGGTTTTCAAGTTTAGGTTTAGGTTTAGGTTAGGGAGTTGAGATTCTGATTAGGTGTAGGTTTAGGTTAAAGGATTTGAGAATAGGTTAAGGTGTAGGTTTAAGAAATCGGGTTTGGGTTCGGGATCAGGTTTAAGCTTGGGTTTTCAAGTTTAGGTTTAGGTTTAGGTTAGGTAGTTAGGTTTAGGTTAGATTGTAGGTTAAGGTTTTAGGAATTGAGAATAGGTTAAGGTTTAGGTTTAGGAAACCGGGTTCGGGTTCGGGATCGAGTTTAATTTTGGGTTTTCAAGTTTAGGTTTAGGTTTAGGTTAGGGAGTTAGGTTTAGGTTACGTTGTAGGTTAAGCTTTAGGGAATTGAGAATAGGTTAAGGTTTAGGTTTAGGAAACCAGGTTCGGGTTCGGGATCGGGTTTAAGTTTGGGTTTTCAAGTTTAGGTTTAGGTTTAGGTTAGGGAGTTAGGTTTAGGTTAGGTTGTAGGTTAAGGTTTAGGGAATTGAGAATAGGTTAAGGTTTAGGTTGAGGAAACTGGGTTCGGGTTCGAGACGGGGTTTAAGTTTAGATTTTCAAGTTTAGGTTTAGGTTTAGGTTAGGGAGTTAAGTTTAGGTTAGGTTTTAGGTTAAGCTTTGGGGAATTGAGAATAGGTTAAGGTTTAGGTTGAGGAAATTGGGTTCGGGTTCGGCATCGGTTTAAGTTTTGGTTTTCAAGTTTAGGTTTATGTTTAGGTTAGGGAGTTAGGTTAAGGTTAGGTTATAGGTTAAGGTTTAGGGAATTGAAAATAGGTTAAGGTTTAGGTTGAGGAAACCGGGTTCAGGTTCGGGTTCGGGTTTAAGTTTGGGTTTTCAAGTTTAGGTTTAGGTTTAGGTTTAGGTTTAGGTTAGGTAGTTAGGTTTAGGTTAGTTTCTAGGTTAAGGTTTAGGTTTAGGAAACCGGTTTCGGGTTCGGGATCGGGTTTAAGTTTGGGTTTCAAGTTTAGGTTTAGGTTTAGGTTAGGTTGTAGGTTAAGGTTTAGGGAATTGAGAATAGGTTAAGGTTTAGGTTGAGGAAATTTGGTTCAGGTTCGGCATCGGGTTTAAGTTTAGGTTTTCATGTTTAGGTTTAGGTTTAGGTTAAGGAGTTGAGATTTAGGATTAGGTGTAGGTTTAGGTTTAGGGATTTGAGAATAGGTTAAGGTTTAGGTTTAGGAAACCGGTTTCGGGTTCGGGATCGGGTTTAAGTTTGGGTTTTCAAGTTTAGGTTTAGATTTAGGTTAGGTAGTTAGGTTTAGGTTAGGTTATAGGTTAAGGTTTAGGGAATTGAGAATAAGTTAAGGTTTAGGTTTAGGAAACCAGGTTCGGGTTCGGGATCGGGTTTAAGTTTGGGTTTTCAAGTTTAGGTTTAGGTTTAGGTTAGGGAGTTAGGTTTAGGTTCGGTTGTAGGTTAAGGTTTAGGGAATTGAGAATAGGTTAAGGTTTAGGTTGAGAAAACTAGGTTCGGGTTCGGGACCGGGTTTAAGTTTGGGTTTTCAAGTTCAGGTTTAGGTTTAGGTTAAGGAGTTAGGTTTAGTTTAGGTTGTAGGTTAAGGTTTAGGGAATTGAGAATAGGTTAAGGTTTAGGTTGAGGAAATTTGGTTCGGGTTCGGCATCGGGTTTAAGTTTGGGTTTTCAAGTTTAGGTTTAGGTTTAGGTTAGGGAGTTGAGATTTAGGATTAGGTGTAGGTTTAGGTTAAGGGATTTGAGAATAGGTTAAGGTTTAGGTTTAAGAAATCGGGTTCGGCTTCGGGATCGTGTTTAAGTTTGGGTTTTCAAGTTTAGGTTTAGGTTTAGGTTAGGTAGTTAGGTTTAGGTTAGGTTATAGGTTAAGGTTTTGGGAATTGAGAATAGGTGAAGGTTTAGGTTTAGGAAACCGGGTTCGGGTTCGGGATCGGGTTTAATTTTGGGTTTTCAAGTTTAGGTTTAGGTTTAGGTTAGGGAGTTAGGTTTATGTTAGGTTGTAGGTTAAAGTTTAGGGAATTGAGAATACGTTAAGGTTTAGGTTTAGAAAACCGAGTTCGGGTTTAAGTTTAGGTTTTCAAGTTTAGGTTTAGGTTTAGGTTAGGGAGTTAGGTTTAGGTTAGGTTGTAGGTTAAGGTTTAGGGAATTGAGAATAGGTTAAGGTTTAGGTTGAGGAAACTGGGTTCGGGTTCGGGTTTGGGATCGGGTTTAAGTTTAGGTTTTCAAGTTTAGGTTTAGGTTTTGGTTTAGGTTAGGTAGTTAGGTTTAGGTTAGTTTGTAGGTTAAGGTTTAGGTTTAGGAAACCAGTTTCGGGTTCGGGATCGGGTTTAAGTTTGGGTTTTCAAGTTTAGGTTTAGGTTTAGGTTAGGTTGTAGGTTAAGGTTTAGGGAATTGAGAATAGGTTAAGGTTTAGGTTGAGGAAATTGGGTTCGGGTTCGGCATCGGGTTTAAGTTTGGGTTTTCAAGTTTAGGTTTAGGTTTAGGTTAGGGAGTTGAGATTTAGGATTAGGTGTAGGTTTTGGTTTAGGGATTTGAGAATAGGTTGAGGTTGAGGTTTAGGTTTAGGAATCGGGTTTGGGTTCGGGATTGGATTTAAGTTTGGGTTTTCAAGTTTAGGTTTAGGTTTAGGTTAGGTAGTTAGGTTGAGGTTAGGTTGTAGGTTAAAGTTTAGGGAATAGAGAATAAGTTAAGGTTTAAGGTTAGGAAACCGGGTTCGGGATCGGGTTTAATTTTGGGTTTTCAAGTTTAGGTTTAGGTTTAGGTTAGGGAGTTAGGTTTATGTTAGGTTGTAGGTTAAAGTTTAGGGAATTGGGAATAGGTTAAGGTTTAGGTTTAGGAAACCGGGTTCGGGTTTAAGTTTGGGTTTTCAAGTTTAGGTTTAGGTTTAGGTTAGGGAGTTAGGTTTAGGTTAGGTTGTAGGTTAAGGTTTAGGGAATTGAGAATAGGTTAAGGTTTAGGTTGAGGAAACTGGGTTCGGGTTCGGGTTTGGGATCGGGTTTAAGTTTGGGTTTTCAAGTTTAGGTTTAGGTTTAGGTTTAGGTTAGGTAGTTAGGTTTAGGTTAGTTTTTGTAGGTTAAGGTTTAGGTTTAGGAAACCGGTTTCGGGTTCGGGATCGGGTTTAAGTTTGGTTTTCAAGTTTAGGTTTAGGTTTAGGTTAGGTTGTAGGTTAAGGTTTAGGGAATTGAGAATAGGTTAAGGTTTAGGTTGAGGAAATTGGGTTCGGGTTCGGCATCGGGTTTAAGTTTGGGTTTTCAAGTTTAGGTTTAGGTTTGGTTAGGGAGTTGAGATTTAGGATTAGGTGTAGGTTTTGGTTTAGGGATTTGAGAATAGGTTGAGGTTTAGGTTTAGGAAATCGGGTTTGGGTTCGGGATTGGATTTAAGTTTGGGTTTTCAAGTTTAGGTTTAGGTTTAGGTTAGGTAGTTAGGTTGAGGTTAGGTTGTAGGTTAAAGTTTAGGGAATAGAGAATAAGTTAAGGTTTAAGTTTAGGAAACCGGGTTTGGGTTCGGGATCGGGTTTAACTTTGAGTTTTCAAGTTTAAGTTTAGGTTTAGGTTAGGGAATTAGGTTTAGGTTCGGTTGTAGGTAAAGGTTTAGGGAATTGAGAATTGGTTAAGGTTTAGGTTAAGGAAACTGGGTTTGGGTTCAGGACCGGGTTTAAGTTTGGGTTTTCAAGTTTAGGTTTAGGTTTCGGTTAGGGAATTAGGTTTAGGTTATGTTGTAGGTTAAGGTTTAGGGAATTGAGAATAGGTTAAGGTTTAGGTTGAGAAAAGTGGGTTCGGGTTCGGCATCGGGTTTAAGTTTGGGTTTTCAAGTTTAGGTTTAGGTTTAGGTTTGGGAGTTGAGATTCAGATTTGGTGTAGGTTTAGGTTAAGGGATTTGAGAATAGCTTAAGGTTTAGGTTTAAGAAATCGGGTTCGGGTTCGGGATCGGGTTTAAGTTTGTGTTTTCAAGTATAGGTTTAGGTTTAGGCTAGGTAGTTTGGTTTAGGTTAGGTTGTAGGTCATGGTTTTGGGAATTGAGAATAGGTTAAGGTTTAGGTTTAAGAAACCGGCTTCGGGTTTGGGATCGGGTTTAAGTTTCGGTTTTCAAGTTTAGGTTTAGGTTTAGGTTAGGAAGTTAGGTTTAGGTTAGGTTGTAGGTTAAGCTTTAGGGAATTGAGAATACGTTAAGGTATAGGTTTAGGAAACCGGGTTCGGGTTCGGGATCGGGTTTAAGTTTGGGTTTTCAAGTTTAGGTTTAGGTTTAGGTTAGGGAGTTAGGTTTAGGTTAGGTTGTAGGTTAAGGTTTAGGGAATTGAGAATAGGTTAAGGTTTAGGTTGGGGAAACTGGGTTCGGGTTCGAGACGGGGTTTAAGTTTGGGTTTTCAAGTTTAGGTTTAGGTTTAGGTTAGGAAGTTAGGTTTTGGTTAGGTTGTAGGTTAAGCTTTAGGGAATTGAGAATAGGTTAAGGTTTAGGTTGAGGAAATTGGGTTCGGGTTCAGGACCGGGTTTAAGTTTGGGTTTTCAAGTTTAGGTTTAGGTTTAAGCTAGGGAGTTTGGTTTAGGTTAGGTTGTAGGTTAAGCTTTAGGGAATTGAGAATAGGTTAAGGTTTAAGTTGAGGAAATTGGGTTCGGGTTCGGCATCGGGTTTACGTTTCGGTTTTCAAGTTTAGGTTTATGTTTAGGTTAGGTTGTAGGTTAAGCTTTAGGTAATTGAGAATAGGTTAAGGTGAAGGTTGAGGAAACCGGGTTCGGGTTCGGGTTCGGGATCGGGTTTAAGTTTGGGTTTTAAAGTTTAGGTTTAGGTTTAGGTTAAGGAGTTAGGTTTAGGTTAGTTTGTAGGTTAAGGTTTAGCTCTAGGGAATTGAGTTTAGGTTATAGGTTTTGGTTTAGGTTATTGGTTTTGGTTTAGGTTAAGGTTTAGGTTATTGGATTTGAGAATGGGTTCGGGTTTAGGTTATAGGTTTTGGTTTGGTTTTGGTTTAGGTTATAGGTTATAGGTTTTGGGATTTGAGAATGGGTTCGAGTTTAGGCTATAGGTTTTGGTTAAGGTTTAGGTTATAGGTTTTGGGATTTGAGAATGGGCTCGGGTTTAGTTTACAGGTTTTGGTTAAGGTTTAGGTTAAGGTTTAGGTTTAGGTTTAGGTTATAGGTTTTTTGGGATTTGAGAATGGGTTATAGTTTAGGTTTAGGAATCGGGTTCATGTTCGGGATTGTGTTTAAGTCTTGGTTTTCAAATTTAGGTTTAGGTTTAGGTTAGAGAGTTGAGATTAGGATTAGGTGTAGGTTTAGCTCTAGGGAATTGAGTTTAGGTTATAGGTTTAGGGAAAGGTTACGTTTAGGTTATAGGTTTTGGGATTTGGGAATAGTTTTAGGTTATAAGTATAGGTTTAGGTTAGGTTATAGGTTTTGGCTTTGGTTTAGGTTATAGGTTATGGGATTTGAGAATGGGTTCGGGTTTAGGGATTTGAGTTTAGGTTATAGGTTAAGGTTTTAGGGATTTGAGTTTAGGTTATAGGTTTTGGTTTAGGTTATTGGTTTTGGTTTAGTTTAAGGTTTAGGTTATTGGATTTGAGAATGGGTTCGGGTTTAGGTTATAGGTTTTGGTTAAGGTTTAGATTTTTGGATTTGAGAATGTGTTCAGGTAGAGGTTATAGGTTTTGGTTTTAGTTTTGGTTTAGGTTATAGATTTTTGGATTTGAGAATGGGTTATGGTTTAGGTTTAGGAAATCGGGTTCAGGTTCAAGATTGGGTTTAAGTTTGGATTTTCAAGTTAAGGTTTAGGTTTAGGTTAGGGAGTTGAGATTAGGATTAGGTGTAGGTTTAGCTTTAGGGAATTGAGTTTAGGTTATATGTTTAGGTTTTGATTTAGGTTAGGGGTTTTGATTTAGGTTATAGGTTATAGGTTATAGGTTTTGGTTATAGGTTATAGGATTTGAGAATGGGTTCGGGTGTGGTCCCTGTAAATACAAATATAATACAAATATAAACACGGCCAGTCCGAATGGCCAGGCCCTTCCAATGCCGTCCATAGGAAATGGACAGCTTCATCATGGTCATAACAGCGGTTCCCACCTTCCAGGGACCCCCGCTCTTCCAATAGCTCCGACGCACATCCGGGTCTGCTCTATTAATCTCGAGCAAATATATAAACACGGCCTGTCCAAATGGCCAGGCCCCTCCAATGCCGTCCATAGGAAATGGACAGCTTCATCATGGTCATAACAACGGTTCCCACCTTTCAGGGACCCCCGCTCTTCCGGATAGCTCCGACGCACATCCGGGTCTGCTCCATTAATCTTGAGCAAATACATAAACACGGCCTGTCCAAATGGCCAGGCCCCTCCAATGCCGTCCATAGGAAATGGACAGCTTCATCATAGTCATAACAGCGGTTCCCACCTTCTAGGGACCCCCGCTCATCCGGATAGCTCCAACGCACATCCGGGTATGCTCCATCAATTTTGAGCAAATACATAAATACGGCCTGTCCAAATGGCCAGGCCACTCCAATCATGTGCATTCTTGACAAGAGACGTACCAGATGCTTAAATCTGAAATATGCAGCTCCAATCCTCCTACATGCAACATCCACCTGAAAGAATGCGCATAACTGTCATACTTGAGTAATCAATACAGGAATGTACAAGTAAAACCATAAATGGCACAACGTGAACATAGTCCGGGATAGAGTACTGCACACTCAAAATTCGCCGCAAGAAAGAAGCATGATTGATTGATTGAATAAATAAAAACTAGTATATGTGCGGCAGTAATGACAAGCCAAGTACTAACCTGTATATGCGGCAGAATTTCTGTAATTTTCTTAAATATGATTTCAGATTTAATTATGCATAAATCTCTTTTATGTTTTTTCTATCCATCTTCTATTTTCTTCTTAACAAGAAAATCCATATTTACTAATATTCCCATTTTTCTATTTTTCAAAAGAATGAGTTCGGATTCCGAAAGCATCGGCTCCAGCACTCATACTTTCACAGCCCAAACCCTAACCTAAACCTAAACCCGATCCCGAACCCGAACCCGAACCACAGATGGTAGCGGTAAATAATACCATAACTTTCATGTTTTTACTGATTGGTGAAACAAGATTTGGTGTAAATATTAGTTCCCTTGATAGGAGGGAAAATCTCACATGATCCCTACCCTACAATAAGGCTATTTGGTAGACCCTAGTACAACATGACATGTGCATAGTTAAATCATTCATATGGATGGCCATTAAGATAGCCCCACTACTCATGGTCTATCATAACAACCCTAAGGTGACCACAAGATTCTAACCTTCAAAATCCAAGTCTCTCTTTTTGTAGCTGTTGGTTTGCCAGTTGTAGTATTCTAGGTGAACTCTAGACCTTTGAACTATACAATTCATCGATCTTTTATGGCATTGATTGGATGGAAAGAATAATTCATAGTGGCCCTTGAAAAATGGGTCACACATGAGAATCATGTAAGTCGATAATTTGATTGTCCACATATTTAAAAAGTATAATAAAGTAGAGAACTGCCCCATTGCTCTCCTAGGAGCATCAACTAATTAATTACAGTTGGATGTAAACTACCATTAAGTACAGAACACATTAAAGATTTACCGTGAAAAATCAAACCGATCTGATGATCAAATCCATGCTAACTTTGCCTTCTTACTTATAAACATCCCTTTTCTAACCCATTAATTGGATGGTTAGAATTGCCCCACAAAAGAATTATAAGCATCCATGATGGGAACCATCAAATAGAAAGGGAAGTACTATGCATGCATAAGAACTTCGAAATTAGAATAGACATGGCAACAAGTAAATAGAGCTTACTTCAATAACATGAATAGCATCCCATGCACCCTTCTTGCAAATAACTTCTTCGGCCATGCCCTGACTTTGAGCCATCTTCATCCCCAACAACCATCACAAATCAGTGCAATCATATAGATTTTTTTTTTTTTTTTTTAACAAAGGACATGCATTCTTTGTTGAAAAACTGACCTTCTTTATTAGGAAGCAAGCCACAAAGTCATCATTGTCTTCCACATGTATACTGATCTGATGAATCCCCCTTCATAATACCTACCAATGCAGTTGTGCAAAAGAATTGCTTTTACTTCTTCAAAAAACAGAGAATACTTTCTTTCATTTTCTGCGTACTGGCATTACTAGCCAAATCATTAGATGAAGGTCATGGACAAAAAATTAAGCCTACTGTAATAGATAAATAGTAAATCAAAGATCTAATCTCGCAACATTTTGTTCTGAATAGAACAAAACAGTGAATGTACACTAAAGAGTATCCAAATCTGAAACATGATTTCCAAGAAAAGTACAATGCATTTTACGATTATCCTAAAAGAAATCCATGCATAAGCATTATTTGATAACTTTGCTTGCTTCTTCTTTTTAACTATTATTAGTTTGTCACTTACATATATGAATAAATGTCTCTGTTGTATATATATGATACAGAAGGACAAAAGTATCACCTTCAAAATTGGAAACCATATTAGGTAGGAGAGCTAAATGGTTGGTTATGATTTTGGAAGTCTAGATCATATTATGTAGAAGTAGGACTGTCGAAGGGCTGCATGAGGCAAAGTAAAATCAAAAACTTTGAATAGGTCCAGCCTGAATAGTTCAAATCAAGGCAAAAGCCCATATGTGATTAGTTTTCCAACTTCAAATTCAGATTTCAGATTTAGACTTCAGATTCAGACTTCGGATTTCAGATTTAACAAACAGGCCCTTAGTCTTCCATCCTTCTAGAAATATGTAAATCCAATTCATGGAACAAGAGTACTCAAGGATGATAATTTTACCTTGTTAATTTGGTATCTTTGAAGATGGAGCGTAGTACAGGAATATTTGGCAAACGGATTTTTGAACCAAGTAGCATCTCTTAAGTACCTTTCCAGCAGATGAAATCTGCACTCTACATACATAGATGCCAAAATAACTATAGCTAACCTCGGACCATAAAATGTCAACAAGCTCATGTATCTTCCTTTGTAGTTCTGATTGTAATAACATATCTCAACAATTGAAAAGCAAAGATTATAATGTGGTCCACCAATCATAAGCAAAGGAATTATTATCTCTACAAGTTAGTAACCATAAAAGGGAATTCGTTCGTTCTTAGAAGTCAGTATATCCTCAATCATGCAGCTACTGGAGAAATGATTAATAATGTGGTCCACCAATCATAAGACATTCTCAAGATTCTCACATATTACCTTAATCAAGATTCTGTCCTGTATCATTGGTGCAGTTCTACTGAGCCTGCCAACACAAAAAGCAGCCATGTCAAGAACATGAGATATTTGTTCACGAGTTGTTGTGGCATGGGATCTTGTATATTTCTGGCTCCACAAAGGAGTGTTTAAAATATCATGAATATCCAATCCGCCATGCTTCTAGGAAATCTATTGGCATTCCCTCCCTTACCTAACATTATACAACATGAACGAAACTTATTATTAGAAAATAATAAGAAATACTACGGAAAACATTTAAGTGTGAATCTGATCGATCCAACCGTTGATTGAAGAAAGTAGGATTCCTGACAAATTGGATGTCCATATATGCAGAAGACTGTTTATGAAGCATAAATTTCCTATCTGAGAGACTCTTGTGACAACACCCATCCATGATATGAACCATCCAATGAAAAGTCTGGATTATCGAACCTTAGGTCCATTCATGTCAATGATGATGGCAAAAGATGTGCCAAAAAACCTGAAGAAGAAAGAAAAAAAATCAACGATATGAAATTAGTTTCATTGGCATTCCCATATCAGTCACCGCGTGAACTAGTCATCATCAGAACTTTCCAGGCTGATACAACCTCTTTGTCCATCGTCGAAACTGATTAATATCAGGCAAATACATACAGTAACATTGAAAAAAAATATTTCACTAATGACAATCCTTATGCAGTAAAATTAGTAAAGAAACCAAATGATGGCCCACATATTCCAACAGTCCTTGCATGTTTTCATTTCTGACAAGTGGGCCCATTGTTCACTAGTCCTGGACCATTGTTACATTGTGTCCTACCATGAACGTCCGCCTCATTAATCTTTAACCTGGACCTCTAAATTTCTGGCCTACGGATATAGCTATTAAGAAGAGATGCAACAACAGCCCATGTTCAACTGAAAAAGGTCCTAATATTCACTGTTGGGATCTCCCAATCTTGGATGTCTACAACAGGCCAATTGAGTGGATTATGGAACCATGGGCCCCAATTGTCGGAATGGAAAACCAATGTATATATTGCAAAGATGCAGGCCGCATCCCATCCAAGCACTTCTCTACCTACACAACAACCACAAATATTTTCAGTAATCTTGATGACTTGATTCAAATGTATCAATCAATTCAAATTTCAATATAACCCACTAAATTAGTCATTGGACATTTAAAAATGAAAAATATCCAATGGTTCTATTTCAACAACCAAGCATCTACGATTCAGAGGTTAGGATCTTTGAAAAATCTGTCCAATTTGATTCCCCTGGGGTTGTCTGGTCTCTCTATGACATTTCATCGAGCACCTGGTGGGGGTGGCTCACTCTTGCTCGGGTGGTAGACTCTCGGGAGTTTGAACACCTGGTCAAGGGTTCAAGCACCCGTGCCCAGTGCCCTGCAATTCTATGCACCCTCCACCTAGGTTGTTCCGTTGCCATCCCGAAACCAAGATCACAGAGATTTTTCATGTGGAAGCCCAAGGTAATTGAAAAGACGCCACAAGATATTGTTACAATAGCCGTCATAGTACAGATTAACTGTCTCCTTATCAAGGAAGATCGGAACGCATTTCTGTTTGCAATGAGTGAAACACACTTCAGAAGGCAATCCACGACCGGAAATGTTAACATTGACTCTTCACAGAGGAAAATCTATGTCAACCCATAAAACTAAGGTATCAAACTCTTAATGCTAGATCAAAAGAGAAACAACCAATATATTTATAAATTCAAGGCCAAAGACAAGTTAATAATGAAAATTACATCTCACAAACCTTTTCTGCTAGTGCTTTGGTAAGTGATCGCTGCCCAATTTCATCCGGTACATATAGACCAGCCCATCCAATCCATTTTGCCTCAAGCTCCTTCACACCTTTGACAAAATGTGAGAAAAGTGAAGTGATGCTCTGTCTTATCCCATTATGTAAAAAGGTATACTGGGAAGACTAAATTCTGCTCTTAGCATATATTCCTAATTGATCAGTTTAAAACATGTCAAGAGACCATCCTTAAACACTAACAACCAGCAGTTGGAAAAAGGGGAGTTTAGCATTAAACCTTGCCACCAGGAAAAGATTTTATTTTCCAGAACAACGCATCATTTTCAGGTGCGTATGCTGTAGAGCCCATGGAAGTCCTTATATTGGGGGTTGTTGCATCTACAGGTACAGGCAGCTCAATCTCCACATTTGTAGCTGTGCTGTATAATGAAGCAGAGCAAAATCAGGAGAGTAACAAATCAAATGTCCCCTATTAACACTAAGAAGAAACAGTGTCCAGCAGCAAAAAACCATTGGCCAGTGACAATATAAATGCACCTGCGCTCCTTGAACTAACTCCTCGCCTTTACCATGATCTCTATACGACTTCTCGAATTCCTTTCAACTTGAGCTTCCACCCAGATCAAAGGTTTGACCTGAAACCGAAGATGGAATTAGCATCAATAAACATCGTAAGTTCTGAAACTGGGTTGGCGGTAGTAGTAGCAGCATTAGCCAATATACATTGCAGAAGCAAAACATAAACCTGAGTACTGAGTCTATAGGTCATCAAATCAAAGGATCCATCGGGCGGAATGAAGGATATTGTCTTGTCATTTTCAAAATGGGCCAAACGCACACACCTAGACCAAAAGTGAGCAGTCATAATGCAAGTTGCCATAGAACACAACAAGCAGTCTCTCATTGCTATGGTCGATGAACAATCTGAAAGAATCAAACTAAAACAACGAGTTCGCAACATACTGATGAAACTTGATAGAGGAAGCCATGAATTCAGAAAGCCAACAGAGAAAAAAACAATGAAAATGAGTAAGAGACTGCGTAGGATATAGTCTCAAAGAAAAAGAAAGCAATAGTAGAAAGAAACAAAGACTGTGATGAGGATTGCATATGAAGAAAAAGAAGAAGATGAAGAAGAAAACATCATGAAAAAGTCTCTCTGCATGTTTGTTTTAGGCTTAAAATGTAGTTCTGAAGTCGTAGAAAGAAACCCATGAAGATTGCTTCTTTTGTATGTTTAAATGCAGTTATAAAATCATTGAAAGAAACCAACAAAGAATTTTCTTTGCATGCCATTTCAGTTTTGAAATCCTAGGAAATAGGAAAGTTCCATCATCCATCTGTTTTGGACTTAAAATGCAGTTTTGAAATTGGTAAAGAACCCACGGGATTTTTTTCATGCATGTTGCTTGTGAGTTTAAAATGCAGTTTTGACATCACAGAAAGAGACTAGTTCTTTCTTCTTCTTTTTTTTTTTTTTTTTTTTTTTTTTTTTTTTGGGTCTGTTTATTGGGATGTTGAAATGCAGTATCGAGTCATAGACAAAAACCATGAAGATTTTTCTCTGTTGGTTTTGAGCTTGAAATACATTTTTGAAACCATAAATGTTTGTTTGAGCTTACTTAAGAAATCAAAACAGTCAGCTGCTCTAGGACTTCCCATCTCAGGAATTTCATTGCCAACTTCATTGCAAAAATTCCAGCCTTCAAATGCCACTCTCAATCCATCTCTTCTCATGCCTGGATCACCCACTGCTGAAATATACCTTTGTTCTGTAAAACAAAAGAAACTGAAAGAAAGCATTTTCATCATAATAAACAATACAAAAAAATGGTTTTCCATGGATCTTTTCATGCAAGTCTGCTGAGAAAGAGGGTCTGAATACTTCAGAAAAGGGATGCTGCTTGCAGGTGTTGGCCTCTTTTTGATTTTTTTAGTCCTTTTTATCATATGTAGATCATTGTTGTGTTCTTTCTTGTTGCATTGGTTTCTTTCCTAACACTCTTATTAGTATCTACAAGCAAACAATTGAGAAAATTCATGAAAGATAACCCCTGATTTTTATACAAATAAATAAGATGTCAAGTAAAGGCAAGAGCTCATCTGTTTTCATCAGACCAATGCAAAACCAGCAGATTCAACACCCTCACACTCATAAGCATCCTAAGCTACTAATATGAGGCACATCCCTATCAAACCCTAACAAATAGCACCAGATATAAAATTTTCAAAAACAAAAACAAAACACAACTAGCAATGACTAAGATGCAATTGTAAGCAACATCAGTTGAAGCAAGGAAGATACAGAAGTGTAGATAATCTGCCATTGGTAAACACATTCAGAAACTCCATAGGCTTCTATATCAACATGAAAAATCAAAAAAATAAATAAATAACCAAAGTAAAAATAAATCACAAAGCTCAATCTAAATCTGCTTTCACCCAATTCCATAGATCCATGAACAAACCTCATTTCACAACATCCATTAAAAGACATGTATATATTCCACTATCTGTACAAGAATCCCAACTAAGTCATGAGATGGAAGGAGTTTGATTTGAATCAAACAAAAAATTACAGCAACAAATTCCACATTTCCATTGTTAAAATGGGGGAACATGTTATATACATGGCTAGTATCGTAATGTGCACGGGTTGTCAATTACAGGATGCCCCATCCACAATGACCGTGCCTGCTTACCTCCAAAAATCTCGACATGGTTTGCAAAGTAGATATGATTTTCAGCTAAACCACCTGCAACTAGCAAACCAAGCAAATGCATTTCTTTTTACAATGCAACAAAAAGGAGAGGGAGTTACCATTATTGATCGAACTTCATATACAACAAACCCACAACCTGACAAGAAAAAACCACAACCAGTTAAACTAGCAATCAAGTAAGCAACTAAAAGAATTCTTTAATCATATACAACAAACCCAAATTACTCTTAGGCAAGATTGCAAACAAAATCATTATCTCCAACTTTGCCTAATGACAACAGTCCATTTTACAAGGATCTAGATCTCATTGAAGACTAATTACAATATGGGAGGACAGTGACTGCTACTTACTGGGAGTTGATTAATGGAGCCCATATATATTATGGGGAAGAGCTCTTTTTTTTGTTCTTTTTTTTTTTTTTTTTTGCTTTTTCTTTTTTCCTTTTTGAAGCAAATAGTGAGGAAGAGCTTTACTAAGCCCACAGACAAGCACAGTCAGGTCATGTTCACACCAAAACATGTGACAGCATGGCACATATGTATGATCCAATCCATCCAACAGAAGGATCCCACCATCTTGATGCCCTGTACAAAGAATCAGGTCGATCTTGGCACAACCTTCATATTAGAAGCAGAGAACTAGTAATGGAAGAAATTCACATACCATGAAAAGAAGAATCCGATATGCATCTCTGCAACAAAAAAAGTTCAAAATTTTAAAACTACACAAACAGAGAGAATGTCATACTAAAGAAACTAGTAAATATAGTTTGCATATCTTACCATTGTTCTCATGTTCAGTCAAACAGCCAGTCAATAGTTCAATGAAGCTAGGAGGCAAAGCTGAGAAAACAGTTCCGAAGTTGTTGTCAAGTAATGGCTGCTGAGAACACTCAAGCTGCTCACTGTCAACTCTCGAAACAGGCATCTTGGTATGACATCAGGTTTTACAAAGCTCGACTCCTCATCAATTTTGCAAGACTAAAGAATTTGTATGACTAATGCTCTTTCCTCATCAAATCAACCAAACACCTTTAAGCTCTAACTTTTGATCATTGAGGAAATCAATTGAATTACAGAGCCAATCTATAAAGTCTTTCCCTCAAGGATTCTAGAATTTCTCTCCATAGCTCCCACATTATACCATAAGGAAGAATTTGCCAAATAATTGAGACTTCAGATTGGAAAGGACTGCGTGTCCATACAACAAAATGACATGGAAAAAGAACCAATTTAAGATCCACAAACCCTTTACATGGACAACCCCAACCCCAAATAAGAATCTCTCCATGGATTTGGCAAATTCCCAACTCCACAAATCCATGGATTCAAAGCCAAAAATTTTCCTCTAGGAAAAGAAGAAGAAGAAGCTCATTGCACTAATTCTCCATATGCAATTGAATCCAAGCACTGAATGCCAACACCATGGATAACCCCCTTAGCTCTAGCTTTTGAACAACCCACCAAAAGATCATAGATTTTTTTTAAATGGTAAATGCACTTTTATTGAAGAAGTGCCAAAAGGCGAAACATTACCACAAACGCCCAACCATCTCAAAACCAAACACTATAGTTGGATGGATGGCATTAATGTAAGCTACATCAGTCAGGGGATCCACGGAAGCCGCACCCCTTTTTCTAGCCCTGAAGAGGATTTTACTTTTTAATGGTGGGCATTCAGTTACCACTCTTTCCTGTCGTGTGGTCCACACATGATTTGGATCAGATTTCCATTTTGGGTTCATACCCCATATTCATATGAAAAATAAAATAAAAATTTTTTAAAAAAATGGATGAACGTTGTAGATATAACATGAACATAATGGGGAAAGTGAGTATGTGATTGCAAATAGAAATCAGCAAGGAAACACCTCAGTAGGCATTACCCTCAACTTTACATTCCTGCTTCAGGTATTGTACACAAGTCCAGGGAAGATAACTAATCAAAATCAATTTATGGAGAATTACTACTGAGTTAAGAAGAATGTTCTTCTCAATATTACCTATAATCGGGTTCCTTATACACATGAGGATCATTACTCTGCCTCATCAACATCCATGCCATTCAAATCCTTGAGTAGATTGTTATTTTGGCATATTAAAACATCTATATCATTCATAAGAGAAAAAAAAAACCTAAAATAAAATAAAAATAAAATATATAAAAAAAACCCAATCCAATTCCAAAAAAAAAAAAAAAAAAAGACAGCAATATGAATATTCAAAAGAGAAAAAAAAAAGAAAAAGAAAATCATTCTTGCATACCTAAAATGGACGCGGATTATGGCGTCAGAGAGGGAAGTCTTCGTCAGATCAAGAGAGAAGGGATGGTTAGGGAGAGAAGAGGGGTTTGTGAGAGGGGAGATCGAGAGAGAGAAAAGGGGCGCGGAGATCGGGAGATCGAGAGAGAGAGAGAGAGAGAGAGAGAGAGAGAGAGAGAGAGAGAGAGAGAGAGAATGGACGCTGAATGGGTTTGGAGTGGGGGAAATGAAAGGTTGAGAGAGAGAGAGAGAGAGAGAGATGGAGCGGAATGGGTTTGGAGTGGAGGGAAATGAAGGTTTCGTGAGATGGACGCGGAATGGGTTTG
Source organism: Magnolia officinalis (assembly GCA_021015155.1). NCBI lineage: Eukaryota > Viridiplantae > Streptophyta > Magnoliopsida > Magnoliales > Magnoliaceae > Magnolia > Magnolia officinalis. The sequence continues at coordinate 10,349,142 of JAJHSJ010000017.1, forward strand.
GAGTGGAGGGAGATGAAAGATTTCTTGCAAGGGGGGAAAAGAAAAAGGGCAGCGCGGTAAGAGTTTCCGCATTTTTACTTGCTACGGCTTGGCTACGGTTTTAATCCGTAGCTAAAAGCTATAGACCGTAGCCGTTTACCGCATACAGTTTTGACGGTCATGGACGAACGACCCTCTCAAGGGCGGCTTTGTGGGATCCATCATGATACATTTCATATATCCACTCCGTCCATTAATTTTTAAATTTTTTATAGGGATTGACCCCAAAATATAGGAAATTCTAATGTCAACTTAAACCACACCATCGATCAATGGTAAGTATTTAATCTCCACTGTTTCTTAAAGTGTGGTCCACTTGAGCCTTCGAACTACTTCCTTTTTTGGGCTCTTGCCCAAAAATGCTCTTTCAAAATGGATAAACGTATTAGATGGAGCACACATATTTTAATGTGTATAGTAGAGTCCCGTATGGGGCCGTCTCAGGTTGTAGGTACGAGTGGTGGGGCTAGCTTTTAGCTACGGTTTAATTATTTTTTTCTACGGATTTAAGCCGTAGCAATTTAGCTACGGTTTATATCCGTAGCCAAAAACTATTGTAGTCCGTAGCCTTTGGTTGTTTTTTTGGTAGTGCATTCCCAATAGGGTTTTAAAAGTAGTAGACGGTACGCCCATAAGGCATCGGTCAATCGAATGACCAATCCTTACGGTCAGGGTTACCGTCTTCTCCAAAATTGTTTGATCTCCCTATTGGAATCTCAACTTGCCCACTTGTCTTGGGTGGTATGTGGTGCTCACCTTATGAGAAATACCATATTTCTTCATTAAACTCTCAAATGGTCTATTACAAAATTGTGAGCCCCCATCACTAATGATAGCTCGAGCGTTCCGAATCGGGAAAGGATGTTCTCTTTAGGAATTTAATGACCGTTGCGATGGTCATTATTCCGACACACAAATTGCTTCGACCCATTTAGTGACATAGTTCTACAGCGAGCAAAAATAGTTTTCAAATGATTGGGGGAATGGTCCCATGAATCGATGCCCCAACAATCAAATGCCTCGATAATAAGAATGGGATTCAAGGCATCATATTTCGACGGGACAATGCTCCAATTTCTAACAACGCTCACAAGCTTTGCAAACTCATGAGTGTCCCTGAACATAGTAGGCCAATAGAAGCCACACTGCAGATTTTGGCCGTGGTCTTTTTTTGTAGAAAAGTGACTACCACAGGCCTGTGAGTGATAGAAGGAAATGACACTCTGATGCTCATCGTCTGACACACATCTCCTCAAGATTTAGTCTAATCAATATTTAAACAAGTATGGATTATCCCAGAAGAATTGCGCATCTCGGTGAAAATTTATTTTATCTTGCGCAGTCCAATGTGTCGGTATGGAACCTGTGGCAAGATAATTAGCGATGTCAGTGAACCAAGGCGAATGGGAGACTCTAAACAACTGTTCATCAGGGAACATGTCATTGATGTGTGTCGTCTCAAGGAAATCAGAGGGATGAAGGTGAGAAAGATAGTCAGCTACTACGTTTTCTACTCCTTTCTTATCTTTTATTTCTAGGTCAAATTCCTGGAGTAGGAGGATCCATCGTATAAGACGAGGCTTAACATCATTCTTAGACAAAAGATACTTGAGCGTCGCGTGATCAGTATAAATAATGATCTTGGATCTGATCAAGTAGGACCTAAATTTGTCCAAGGTGAACATTACAGCTAAGAGTTCCTTTTCCGTAGTCGAGTAGTTCACTTGGGCAGGATTTAGAGTCTTACTTGCATAATGAATAACGTTGGGTTTCTTATCTTTTCTCTTACCTAGAACTGCCCCAAGAGCATAATCAGACGCGTCGCACATAAGTTCAATAGGAATGCTCCAGTCAGGTGGCTGTATGATGAGTGCACTAGTTAATATGCCCTTAAGCTTAGTAAAAGCTTCCTGACATGGTTCAGTCCACTCTTATGGTGCATTCTTTTGAAGTAGATTACATAGAGGACAAGAGATGAGATTAAAGTCCTTTATGAATCTTTTGTAGAACCCAGCGTGTCCTAAGAAGGATCGCACGTCCTGTATGTTCTTGGGTGGAGGTAGGTTAGAGATAAGATCAATTTTTGCCTTATCCACCTCAATTCCTTTGACGAGATGATATGTTCAAGGACAATTCCCTTATGAACCATGAAATGACACTTCTCCCATTAAGTACCAAGTTCTTTTCTTCACATCTTTTCAGCACACATTTAAGACTTTCCAAGCTCGCTGAAAGATGGCCGAAGACAGAGAAATCATCCATGAAGACCTCCTAAATATTGCCCCAACATGTCAAAAAAAAACTCATCATAATATCGCTGAAAGGTGGCAGGGGCATTACATAGTCCGAATGGCATCCTTCGGTAAGCACAGGTGCCCATAGGGACATGTAAACGTAGTCTTTTTATTGATCTTCAGGGGCGATCTCTATCTGGTTGTAGCTCCAATACCCATCAAGGAAACAGTAATAGGAATGACCAACTAACCTTTCCAAGATCTGATCAATGAAGGGCAAGGAAAGTGGTCTTTCCTCGTGATAGTATTTAATTTCCTGTAGTCAATGCACATCTTCCAGCCAGTAGTGACTCTAGTCGGCATGAGTTCATTATTGACATTGGCTACGATGGTGATCTCGGACTTCTTAGGAACCACCTAAGTTGGACTCACCCATTGACTATCATATATAAGGTATATGATACCCACATCCAATAGCTTAAGAACCTCGGCCTTAACCACTTCCTTCATATTTGGATTTAGTCTACATTGTGGTTGCCGAGCGGTCTTCGCATTATCCTCAAGATATATGCGGTGAGTACAAATCGAGGGGTCGATTCCCTTGAGGTCCGCGATTGTCCATCCAAGGGCTCGCTTATGCTCCAAGAGAGTAGATATGAGCATACTCTCTTGTTCTTTCTCAAGGTGGGCAGAAATCACCACCGGGTATGTCTCATCTTGACCTAAATATACATATTTCAAATTAGAGGGCAAGCTTCGGTGGCTTGAGGTTAGACGGTAGAGGCGTTTCATCAGTTTGGGGCAACTCTTCAAATTGTGGCCTCCACCGGTTAACTTCAAGTACCGGCGCACCATCAAGCATGACACACATCTCCCTAATCAGGTCATCATCAAACTCATGGGAGTGGGTCAGGCACGTCTCTAGAGGATCAGAGGATAAGGTAAGGGGTGTCCTATCTTCCACGAAAGTATCGATCATGTTAATATCGTGGATATCGCCATCTTCCTCTAACCGTCTGTCAATATTGAAAAAGATATTCATTTCTAATGCCATATTCTCGAAAGACATACTCATGACATCATTCCTGCAATTGATAATTGCGTTTGAAGTGGCAAGGAATGGGCGACCAAGAATGATAGGAATCTGAGTGCTCGTGTTATTGATGGGTTCGGTATCCAGGATGATTAAATCAACCGGGTAGTAAAATTGATCAACCTGGACCAACACATCCTCAATTATCCCTCTTGGTACATGAATAGAGCGACCAACAAGTTGTAGTGTGGTTAAGGTGTGTTTTAATTCACCTAAACCCAACTGTTTGTATACCGAGTAGGGGATAAGATTAACGCTCGCTCCTAAGTCAAGAAGTTCATGATCAATTCGATAGTCCCCGATTACACATGATATGGTTGGGCTACCGGGATCCTTGAATTTTTGCAGCATGTCTTGTTTTAGGATGGCACTCACTTTCTCAGTTAGGAAGATTTTCTTTTGAATATTTTGTCGTCTTTTGGTCGTACATAAGTCTTTAAGGAATTTGACATACGAAGGTATTTGTTTCACAGCATCAAGTAGAGGAATGTTGACCTTCACTTGTTTCAACACCTCTAGAATATCCTGAGAGTTAGAAAGAGGTTTTGGTGCAACCAACCGTTGAGAAAATGGAGCAACTGGCTTTTCTAGAAGTTTCAGTTCTAATTTTTGTGGGGCATCACCAGATCTATCATTGTTGTCCTCTTCTGATTTTTGAGGCTTTTCAGGCCTAACCGGAAGGGTATTATTAATGATCTTCCCACTCCTAAGAGTGGTGATGGATTTAGCGTGCCCCATTTGATTTGAAGAGCTGGGATCACTTATCTCGTATTGCGGTTTAGGATTGGGGAGCGGTTGTGCAGGAAGCATCCCCTTTTCTATAACCGTCATACGTGAATCCATTTTTTGCATAAAATTTCGCATTGTCTAGGCCAGTTCTTGCATGAAATTTTGAACCAGTTCTTCTTGAGGTTTCCCCTGATTTGGATTTTGATTGAAAAAACCTGGAGGGGTAGCTGTTTGTCCATTTCTCCAACTAATGTTTGGATGATTTTTCCAACCAAGATTGTACGTATTAGAGGTAGGTCCATTAAAAGGTCTTTGATAGTTATTTACGGCATTGGCTTGTTCATTTAATACTCCTCGAAAAGCAGGTATAGTAGGATAATTTTCAGTTGTGTGAATGTTGTAATCACAGATGCCGCAAACAATTTCATTAACCTTATCCTTCTTTCCTTCCATGGCCTCAAATTTTCTTATGAGATTAGTCACTTTATAATTAAGATCATCCTCTTCTTTCAGGAGATACAACCTACCTTTCTCCTTAGATTGAGTCGGCCTAGACATGGTGTTTGATTTTGGGTAATAGTCCCACGATTGTGTATTTTCAGGTAGGTAGACTATCAAGGTAATCCCATACTTCGTCAACATCTTTATTAATGAACTCTCCATTACACATCGTCTCGACCATTTGGCGCATGGAAAATGTCAGTCCATCGTAGAAAAAATTTGTAATGCGCCACGTTTTAAAGCCATGTTGTAGGCATGAACTGACCAAATATTTGAACCTTTCCCAACATTGGAAGAATGTTTTATCTTCCTTTTGGGCGAAGTTCATGATTTCTTTTCTGAGGGTAATCGTTTTATGGTGTGGGAAAATTTTCTTTATGAATTCCCTCTGCATATCATTCCATGTGCCGATGGATCTAGGACACAGTGAATGTAACCACGTCTTAACCTTCTCTTTCAAGGAAGAAGGGAAGAGTTTCAGCCTGATTGTATCCTCAGATACATTAGCAAAGTATAAGGTGGCTATAATCTCATCGAACTCTTTCAAATGTAAGTATGAACTTTCTGATTCAAGCCCATGGAATTTTGGAAGGAGTTGGATAACCCCTGGCTTGATGTCCATCTTTCCTGTATCTTCTGAAAAAATCATGCATGAGAGCATACTCATTCCCGCCGGTTGTAGATAATCTCGTAAAGTACAAGGCAGGGGAGCCCGATGCACCTCATTCTCATCATGTACTTCCTCATCCCTAGGTTGAGGTAGTGCTTGGTCAGGTTGATTTGCAGCTATAACCTCAATTAACTCAGGGGAATTCGAGCGATGTCTAGTCCTGAGATGGACAATTAACCCCTCAACTAATCCTCCTTCAGTCAAGAGACGTCGAGTGTTGTCACGAGCCTACTCGGGCATGAAACACTCGCAGCCCTTAATCAAATTCTAAACCTAATCCTAAGAAAGAAAATAAGAATCTAGAAAGAAAGAGAGAGTTGGAAGGAAGTTACCAAATTGGAGTCCCTAAGTTAAATCCTGCAAAACAAACCTAAACAAATTAGTTTCTAAAAATAATATCCTAAAAAAAAGAAAGATAGAAATAAAAAGAAACAAGGATGAATTCCTAAATTAGAAAGTAGAAAATTTCTAAAGAAAATTAGGAAAGTCCTAAACTAGGAAGTGAGTAATGAAAGAAATTTGAAAAATAGAAAGTAGAAGTTTAGGAAAAGCTTACTAAATTAGAAATTTCTATCTTAAGAGCCTACAAAACAGGAAAGTTAGTCTCTAAACAGAATGCCTATAAATAGAAAATTCTAAAAAAGAAATAGAAAACAAAGTTGGAAAAAAGTGTTAGAATTAGAAACTTGTTAAAAAGGAAATTCTAAAAAAATAAAAAGGAAGAAATCTAGAAAGAAGTTACCAAATTAGAAACCTATCTCAGAATCGCTGCAAAATAAGAAAGTTGTGTTAGTTTCTAAAAAGGGAAAAACTATCTAAAAATAGGAAATTTCTAAAATTAAAAGAAACTATAAAAATTTCAAACCCTAATTCTAAAAATAGAAAGAGTAGAGGATTTGGAAAGGAATTATCAAATTAGAAAGTAATGTCAAGATCCAATAAAACAGGAAAACAGATTAGTTTTTTTTTTAAAAAAAAATACTAACCTAAAATTAGAAAATCCTAATCTTAAACTAATCCTAAAACTAGTTAATTTCAGAAAACGTAACTGTCAATCCCCGGCAGCGGCGCCAAAAACTTGTTCACTCCCCAAGTATAGGGTTGTGATAGTAATAAAACTCGGTAAGACCGAGGTCGAATCCATAGGGACTAAAACCTATACGTCTTCTGAAACTGACTAGAACTAGAATCGGAATAAGATATAATCTAAATCGGGTGATTTGAATGAATGATGGTGAAATAATTAACTAAAGCTTAAGAGAATTCAGAGAAGGGAACTAGGGATTCAGGGGATCCACTTGTAGAGATCAGGGAATTCTACGGTAAAAGATATTAAGATTGAACCTTGGTTAATGCAATTTTAATAGATCAGACGGTTATAATTAGAATGGATTCCATCACAAAACCATGCCCATGAGACAAAGCCAACAACAGAGTTAAATCAATCCACAACCGAGCTGTGTGATGTATGAATGTCAGGAGGGGGGTCCGTCATCCAACCATGCCTAGGAGACGATGGTGAACAACAGGGCTTCCTAATCACACAATCAGAATAAGAAAAAAGGAAAACTCAAGCTATCGCAGGTCTAATGTAATATCTGTCACATTAAACCATTAAGAACCCGAAGCATTCCCAGTAATCAAATTGCAATCAATCAACAATTCAGTCTAACATGAATCATATCCGTAGAAGCAGACCCATCAAGCTACAAGCTTCACCCCTTAGCCCTAGCTAAGGGGTTTAGCCTAGCATGACTAGATTAAACTCCATAAGTTCCATAGAAGAAGAGAAACAAAACAGAACAAATAAAAGAAAATAAACTTCAAACTCTGGCTCTCGCCCTTGCCACTGTAAACTCCCAGCCGTCGATTCCTCCCCTCACGTTCTCTCTCCTTCTATTTATAGCAAGGAAAGCTTGGCTCCTCACGAGCTGGAGTCGGAAAAATCCTTTTTAGAAACCCTCCACAGCTGTTTACACAACCGACTTGTGTGCAGGAAGGCAACATACGTGGCAAGATCGAAGCCTCCTGGCTCTCTTCTTCAGATGATTCTATTTAAAGGAACAGCTTCCCTTAGGGCGTTTTCGAGTGGCTAACACGATGGACGGTCCAGATTACCCATCCGATAGTCGCCACGATCCTGCAAATGTCCGCAAACCTCAGACCGCGTCCGGAAGTAAAACAGAGACAGTGTTTCGTTACGTAGTGACGATGGTGGGACCCACTTTGTGGTTATTTTGGGAAATCCAATCCATCCACTTGATTTCCCATGAAAAAATGGTCGGACATGATCGGTTTTGGATTAGCTTCGTCGAGACTCAAGGCGTTTTTCTTAGCACCATCCAATCTGCGTCTACACCTTCATCTTCATGCAGCTTCTGAGAAACGCAGGAAACGGATTAATGTACGGTCAGTTTGACCTCCTGATTACACTGAATGATGCGGATCATCAACATGTGTGATGATGGTGGCCCACCAGAAGTCAACCGCAACTCTCTGTTGCGGTAATACGAATTTTCAAATTCATACGGGTCAGCGACCGCTGACCGTCTTCGTCAGTCCAGCGCTCCTCATGTGCACGTGAGCTGTGCACACGTACATTATGCGAATTGGGTCCTACCTTGATATTCTGAGAAATCCACTCCGTCTATCTGTTATATCATACCATTTTAGGTGTTGAGTCCAAAATTGAGACAAATCCAGATATTAGGTAGGCCCCAAATCAGAGGTTTAGTAGCTACTCTGTCACTTGGGCCACTTTCACAGGGATCCGATGGCTGAAAATTGACGTGTACGGTTAATTTGTGGTCCTCAAGTGATGTATGAAATTCGGAGCCAATCCGATGGTGGGAACTCCACAATCTTGCGTCTGACTTTCGGGCCTCTTTAACGTGAACGGCCTGATTTCCTCGAATCTCTGACGTGAAAATCCACCAATCTTGGTCCCTTGGAGTCCGTTTCTGCTTTGGTGACTTTGGAACGTCAAGTCCATTCTTTAATACTCTTCTTCAATCCACGCTCATAATTGCATCCTGTAACAAAACACCATTAACATATGACATTAAGCACTATCATGTATATAAAATCAGGTACTAATCGAGGTCTAATATGCAATATTCGACCCTCAACAGCAAGTACACAAATATTGATAGTGCTCTTAAGGTATCTAAGGGGGCATGAGTAATCATAAAAGCGCAACGGCTCGGTAACTTATACAGGTTGATTGGGAGCACTTTTTTTTAACACCGAGATTCCATTCATATCAACAACAAAGATACAGAGGGACCCGCAGTCAGGCGCTCATGGGCTGGAAAAAAGAATTCCCGAAGCCGCCTATCATGTGGCTATATAAAGAACAAAAAAGGAAAAAGAAAGGGATTATGATTCCCTTAGCGCACCAATGCCCACTTTGTCAAGAAAACAGAGGCCCCTAATTAGCCTAGGGAGAGCGGCCATCGAGTTTGTCGTAAAGGAATTCTGGTGAGGCCTTCCGTCGGCCCGTTGATTTCAAGGAAATAAGAGATATAAAAATTTTTTTCTTTCTTTTGAAGATTTTGGATCCGTGATATCTAATAGTCCCATTTCCAATGTAGGTGCAACAGGCCCTTGAATGCATCCACAACAAAAGAGGAGTCCAATTCAATGAGCACATCTTGCAGCCCTCGCTTTATGCTAAGTTGCATCGCATCGTGGAGGACCCTAAGTTGCACTCTGTTATATGAGGCGTGTCCGTAACCCATGTAGAAAGCAAAAACCAGGTCGCCATTGGCATTTCTACAAATGTCGCCACCGCCCGACGGGCCGGGGTTTCCTGTTGCGGCCCCATCATTGTTTACTTTGACCTTGCCCTGCGACGGTCTGGACCATTTAACAAACTGAACAGTGCGAGATAAGCTAGGGCTCTGCGCGAAACCTAGACGGGAAGCGAATGGATTCAGAACTTGGGTCCCATGGAGAAGCTTAACGAGAAGCCATTTAACCTTACCAATAACCCTACTGCTAGCAGGTCTTATCCCATCGTACCTGGCGGAGTTTCTCGCTTTCCAGATCTCCCATACAATGAGGCCCGGTGTGATGCGGCGAAGGAGAGATGGTTCTCTACCCGAGTGTGTGGGACACCACCATCTAGAAAAAAGATTGGCCATAATGGAGAAACTGGGTGTTGAACGCCAAAGATGTAGCTTGAACTAGTTCCAGATAGTGGATGCTAGACCCCCCGACAGAAAAGATGATCCAAAGTTTCGGTTGAGGGGTGCAATTTGGCCTGCTGTCACAGCAAATACACCTTGAAGCTAGGGGGATACCCTGCGATTGAATCCTGTCGTCTGTTGCGACAGCCCGATGGAGGAGCCTCTAGAGGAAGATAAAGACCTTTATGGGAATTATTTTATGCTAGATCCTCTTGGCTCAGTCGACTTCCTGCTCCACATTTCGGCACACCATCCAACCTGTTTTGACAGAAAAATAGCCGGACCGGTCATGGGGCCAGATGCGACGGTCTGGCTGATCCAAGGTGCAAATCCCCGCGTGAATGACATGTTCCTTCACCCCGGGTGGGATAAGAGCTGCAGCAGGAAACTGAGTGTCTATCCCATCTGGGGAGAGTAAGTCTCTAACTGACAAGTGCAGGAAACGGTTGGGAATCCGTTGATCGATCAAGTCCTCTAATCGGCCCATCCCAGTCCAGTTCTCAGACCAAATGTTCATGGAACCTTGGCCAACCTTCCAAAGAACATTTCTATCGAGAATAGGGGATAGTGACAGTATATGTTTCCAGATAGGGGAAAAGGAGGATCTTGGGATGCCAGAAGTTGCCACCGCAGGGGAATCGTATTTTGAAACAGCAAACACAGCCCACAAGCTAGCGCTTGACCCGACTCTAGCAGACTAAGCCATCTTCAATCTAAGCACTTCCATAACATCTCTGAGCTTTCTGATCCCCAGACCACCTTCCTCAATAGGCGAAGAGATTTTGTCCCATTTGATCCAGTGACATTTGTAATTTCCTTCATACTAGCCCCACAGAAAATTGGAGAAACTCGACTCCATCCGATGGAGGATTTGGGATGGGATCGCAGCTACTGACATGGCGTTGATCGGAATACCACAAAGGACATGATTGATGAGCGTGCACCTGCCCTCTTCAGAAAGAATGCGAGCCTTCCACCCTTGGATTTTGCTTTTATTTTCCAGAAGGGTGCAGAAAAGAGGGACTCTGGCCCTGCCCTTTAGGAGGGGAATCCCAAGACAAGTAAAGGATGTGGAGGAGAAAGGAGTGCCAATACGCCGTTGAATGGATCGAATTCTATTAGCCGACATTGAAGTGGAAACATAGGTGCAGCTTTTATGAAGATTGATTCGTTGCCCCGACGCCGCTTAGTAGGAAGTGAGGAAATCTTTCACTCCTTTGATGGAAGAGCTGCCTCCATTGAAAAAGAGGACAATATCATCGGCATATAGGAGATGCGTAATTTGTTTGCAGCCCCGTTTTAGCTTGAACGGGAGCCATTTCTGGATGCGAAAGAGGTTGGAAAATCCACGACTGAGAACTTCCGTCGCAAGAATGAAATGGCTCGGGGTCAAGGGGTCCCCTTGGCGAAGGCCTCTAGAGGACTTGAAGAAACCGCAAGAGGATCCGTTGATCAGGACAGAAAACCAGTTGTTTCTCAGGCATTTTTCTATCATTTGAATCCAATTGGGGGAGAAGCCAAAACGCTGCAGAACCCGGAGAAGAAAATTCCATTTGAGATTGTCATACACCTTTTCCATATCTAGCTTTAAAATTACGTTTCCATCCCTGACTTTCCTATCAAGCTCTCTGGCCAATTCCTGAGCCAAAGCCACACTCTTAGCTATGGATCTACCCCGCACAAAGGGTCCTTGTTCTTGGGAAACTATATGTGGGAGGATAAGCACCGATCTGTCAGCAATAACCTTGGCAAAAATTTTGTAAATGCAGTTGCAAAGACTGATGGGGCGGAAGTCCAAAAAGGTTTTGGGGGCTGCTTTCTTGGGAATCAAACAGATAAGCGAAGCCAAGAATGCACGGGGGAGATTTCCACCTAGGAAGAACTGAGTGACAGCTTTATGGATATCAGGGCCGACGATATCCCAACTATTCGCGAAGAAGAAACCTGACATGCCATCAGGACCGGGGGCGCTGTCCCTTGGTATGGACAAGACCGCTTTTTTAACCTCATCTAGAGAGGGGTCAATCATTAGAAAATCATTTCCGCAGCCGAGACTGCCTGCAGGATCGAGTCCAGGAGGCAGTCTTGCAGATTGCTAGGTTCCAAAGTGAACAACTTGGAGAAATAGCGCACTACTTCTTCTTGAATCAGTTTTGGATTTGCAGAAGTGATGCCATTTTCCAGCTCAATTTCCTCTATACTAGCCCTCCTGATTTTATCTGTTGCTGACATGTGAAAATATTTTGTATTTCAGTCACCTTCATGCAACCAATTGTTGCGGGATTTCTGTTTTTAGAAGATTTCTTCAGCCAATTCCAGATGCTCTAGAAGTTTTCTAGCTTGAAAGAGATCCTCCTGACTGATATTCTGCATATCCTGATCGTGAGCTTCCATCCTGGCAATGGACTGCTCTGCTGATTTAAGTTACTGAAAAATGTCACCAAATACCGCCTTATTCCACTCTTTCAGATGGCCCTTCACCTTCTGAATTTCAGCATGAGATTTATCAAAGGCTGATCCGAAAGATCTTCCCGCCAAGCCTGCAGTGGATGTAGTGGATTCCACCTATGCATGTGTGTGGCATCAAAAGGTGGAGTTGTAGTGGATGTAGCGGATTCCACCTCTGCACGTGTGTGACATCTTGGGCATGGTCACATGATTGGCCAGGGCAGGAAGGCTGAGACGCGCGGACAGGGATACAGAGCAGGCGGAGCAGCCACCTGTGAGAAGAATCACATGGCATGATCGCAAGATATCGGTGTAGTATAAGGACGACTCCAATATTGTAGGGGATTCATCTTCTATTCTAATGGCTCTAGGTGAGCCTGGTGCTGAGAAGTGGAAGGTGATTATGGGCGATGTGATGGGTTCGTTGTACCAGACCGACATATAGGAGCTGATGGAGCTTCCAGTGGGCCGAAAAGCGATTGAATGCGGGTAGATCTTCAGGAGGATATATCATAGATACAGGATGAGGTTAGTAGTGAAGAGTTATGCTCAGAGAGAAGGGATCGACTTCTCAGAGATATTCGCGCCGACGGTATAACAGGTATCTATTATATCCATGATTGGCGCTGGTTGGCCAATGTGATCTTGAGCTGGAAGGATGGATGTGGAGTCTGCACTTCTGCAAGGGAAAGTGAAAAGCAGATCTACATGAAGCAACCAGAGCAGTTCGAAGTTAAAGGGGCTGAGAAAAGACTTTGCAGGAGGTCATTATTCGACCTGTTGCCTAGGTAGTGGTTTGATTCTTTCATGATGAGTCAGGAATTGATGACATGTAGTTCGCCAATTATGATATGTCTGAAATCAATGTACTAAAGACTCGGTTAAGTGGGACATTCAGGATGAAGGATCGGGGGGTTGCAAAGATGATTCTCGGCATTGAGACTGAAGGAGGAGTAGGCTTTGGTAATCACAGGAGGAATACCTTGTGTGTAGGTATTGATCAAGGATGTGATGGGCCAGGTAAAGCCGGAGAGCGTTCCCTACGCGTCTCTCCTCAAGTTTTCATCTGGACATGTCCCAAAAAGATGAGGAAAAGCAAGATATCTCATGGGCCTTATTCGAATGCGGTTGGCAGTGTGTGCCATGGTCTGGATTAGATCGGTTATTTCACAGGCTATTAATATTGTGAGCAAGTACCCCGACAAACAATATTGGGTAGCGGTGAGATGGTAAGAAGACTACGTCTTTCCTTTTGAGAAGACAAGAGTAAAGATGGTTGTGCATGTGGATTCTGATCTAACGGACATGCTCTCCTTGATCGTTCCTGTAGATAAGTTCAAGGTCTGTAAAACTTCTCTGGGCATGGCGATGGCGTAAAGGGAAGACAGAGTGCAAGGCAAGAGAAGCTATGATGTGATGCAGATAAAAGAAGATGACAAGAAGCTACATTGATGAAGATTGAAGACATGGTGGAGATTGTTATGGATAGATGTCTTAAATCTTTCTGTTGGTCTTGTTGATGACATCGAAGGGTTTCGATGACGACAATGTCTTAAATCTGTTTATTGGTCTGTCGATGACATTGACAGGGTTTCGATGACATCGATTCCAGTCATCGATGATATCGAAGGTTGCTCGATGCCATCGATAATTCACGGAATTTTTCACCCCTAGTAGCTGGACAGTTTTGGTCCATTTTTGATGACATCGATGGACCTTCGATGACATCGAAGATATGTTATGCAGATTTTCTGCAGAAACGCAGATTTTGTGATTTTTGTTTCCTATTCCGATTATACTTCTTTCTAAACTTATATAAAGGGGTGTATGCGGGATTGGGAGGTATTCTAAGGCTTTCTAAAGGAGTTCCAAGGGTTCCTAAAAGGATTTTAGAGTTTCTAAAGGGTGTAGCAAGGGTGAGATTCGAAGTTGTTCGAATCGGGTAAGTCCTCTCTCTTTGTAATTTCTATTTTTATAGGGGAGATCTGTCGCTTTGTGCTGCGGTTTTTTCCCGCAAGGGTTTTGCACGTTAAATCTGTGTTCTCTTGTGTGTGCTTGGTGTCATTCGATTGCTATCCTAGATCTAGATCTGTGTGATTCTGCAGGCTAAATCCCCAACATAATGTGTCATCTAGTAAGTTTTTATGTTAACACTTTCATCATTCGAGAAATATTGCATACGTACATGATTTTATGTAGACTATGTATATATGTGTGTGCATTGATACAATTTTATTTTTTATTTTTTTTGGAAATGGGACTTATATTCAAAGGAGGAAGCAAAAGGCTTCACAACAAGAAACATTTTTCGGCAGGTGTTGAGACTCAAATATTGTATAATTTCCCCCATTTATATCTTGGTTTTATGAACATAAATCCGCTTAATATTCTATTTTACTCATGTATGTGTTGCAAGGTGAATTTAAGTGTTTGGATTGAAAAAGGGTGTTAAAAGCATAATTTTGATGCTCAAGAATTATCAAGGCAAGAGATGGATCTTAGGAGACCAAGATTGAAGAATTCATATGCCAAAAATCTAAGAAAATCGAGTGAAGAATAAAGAAAATTATAGATTTGAAGTGAAGAATCCTGAAATCGTCATGAAAAAGTGTATTCTGAAGCTGTGAAGTTTATTTTGGGAAACTGCGCAGCAGGAAGTCTGTTTTGAACGAACTATGCAGCGAGAAGTCTATTTTAAAAAAATACGTATATTTGAGGCGATTTCTAGGGTTTTTCAACTTTATACGAAAATTGGAGTCCCTACTTATAAATAGGGTTCTTAGGGCATTCTTAAACATGATTCAAGGCATCCCAAAGTAAAATTTAGGGTTTTAAAGAGTTTTTAGTTTTATTAAAGCTTTATAAGTTGTTTTTTTTAGATCTTTTTTATTTGCATTTTCTTTCTTTATTTCTTGTTACTTTTTATTTCTGTAATTTAATTATGTTTTTCTAAGTTTCTTCTAGCCCAAGCTAGAAGGGAAGCACAAGGGTTTAATGTTTCTTTAAGATTATGATGATTGATTGTTTTAATGATGAGAAGAATGGTGTGTATGCATGTTATCTATTATTTAGGTTTTGTTTTATCCTCTTATAAGATCCATATGTTTCCATCATATGAGATCCACATTGATGGATAGGCTTACACTACAAGAAACACCACTTTTAGCGACGAAAATTTCTGTCGCTAAAAGTCAAATTTTCGCAGTTAAAACCTTTTAGCGATGAAAATTTTCGTCGCTAAATTCGTTGCTAAAAGACAGATGTACAAGGCTTTTATCAGCGAAAAATTCAAATCGTCGTTAAATGTAAGCTTTTTAGCGACGAAAACTTTCATCGCTAAAAAAATTTTCCAAAACATTTAGCAGCGAAAATTTTCGCTGCCAAAAAAAATTTTCAAGACTTTTTGCAGCAAAACTTTTCGCCGCCAAAAAAATTCCAAGACTTTTAGCAGCGAAAATTTTCGCCGCCAAAAAAATATCCAAGACTTTTAGCAGCGAAAAGTTTCGCTGCAAAAACATTTTTACAAGACTTTTAGCAGCGAAAATTTTCGCTGTCAAAAATATTTTTCAAGAGATCCTAAAAATATCCAAGACTTTTAGCAGCGAAAATGTTGGCCGCGAAAAAATTTTTCAAGACTTTTAGCTGCGAAAATTTCGCTGCGGAAAAAATTACAAGACTTTTAGCAGCGAAACTTTTCGCCGCCCAAAAACTTCCAAGACTTTTGGCCGCGAAAATTTTCGCCGCTAAAAAATAGCAGTGAAAAGTTTTGAAAATTTCCAAGATTTTAGCAGCGAAAATTTTCGCTGCCAAAAAAATTTCCGAGACTTAGCAGCGGAAATTTTCGCCGCCCAAAAAATTCCAAGATTTTTTAGCAACGAAAATTTTTGTCGCTAAAAGTCTCTTTTTTAAAAAAAATATACAGCTCAAAATTCCTGATATAGACCTGTTAACAATATATTTCATCATATTCATCCTGATATACACCTGTTATATAATATATTTCATCATATTCCACATTCACATCCAGCTAAACACAAACTAGTAAATCCATCCAAGCCTCGACTACAAATTGAGGCTAAAATGTTTAATTTTTTTAAATATTTATTTAAACTACTAATCCATTCATTCAATCCACTCATGAAAACAATCAATCATGAAAGCCATATACCAACAAAATAGTTAACAACTCAATCAAACAATCAACCTCACTTGTTTACTATTTAAAGTTTTCAAACGAAGTCAATCAAACTATTACACAACATTAGGTTCCACAAATAATACAAAGTCACAACGCAAGATTTGGGTATGAATTTTTCTTGGCTGATGAATAACTACAGCTTGTTCGGTAGTTTGAAAGCATCTGTAAAGAAGAAGAACTCGCCATTAGCAATAATTATAGTGGAGTCCATACCGACAGTTCAGATTGCTCCACTGGCATGTCCCTGGCTCCTAATTTTACTTTTAACAACACTAGAGGTTTCTTTCTCAGCATTTAAATGTCAAAAAAACATAGTTATCATATGAAGTCTAAAATAGACTTGTTTGACACATGTACAAGCATATGGAATTCCAAGCAAAAACATATGAGAGCAAAAGAGAGAAAAGAGAGAAACCTTCGGTGATCTTGAATTAAAAGGGTAGCAGAGAGCCGATGTCGGATGGACTTACTCCACGCACAATCTCCATCGTCTCTTCAATTTCTTTTCTATGAGCTGAAATGAGAGCCTCTTCTCCTACACAAGTGAAGAACACAGTTCCAAACTCAAAAAAAAAAAAAAAAAAAAAAAAAAAAAAAAAAAAAAAAACCATTGCATACAGAAGTAGGCTTTGTACATAATTCCTCAATATGTGCCATGCAGAAAATTTTCCCTGAAAAAATGACCAAGATTTAAATGCAAAATGCCATGGGAGAAAAAACAAATGCAACAGGAATCTTTGTGCAAAGGTATCTTAGAATAGATGTTTCAAAACTTATCTCAAAATCAAGCAACTCAAAGAATGCTAAAAACAAAACTCACGTCATACAAATACACCATGTCATTCATGGAGCGTGTGATACATTCCTCAAAGCAACTCAACTTACCTCTGATTTTGAAATCCGTATTTCCTGAATCTGACAGATCAAGACAAAACAACAATTTTCTCGGTGTAGACAAATGCAATTGCTTGGAGAGACCTTCTAGAAATCCTTCACTAATCACTTTACTTCTCAGTGCTTCACAGAGAAAACTGTGGCGAAATTTGGCCTACACCAAAAATTTCATCGCTAAAAGTCTCTTTTTTATATATATACAGCTCAAAATTCCTGATATAACACCTGTTAACAATATATTTCATCATATTCATCCTGATATACACCTGTTAGACAATATATTTCATCATATTCACATTCACATCCATCTAAACCCAAACCCAAACCCAAACATAAACTACATTCATCCAAACACAAACAATCTTATCCGCATCACATTCATTCATGCATAAATACATATAAGCTTAACATCATAAACAAAAATACCCTTAACCTAAACCTTAACCTTAACCTATAACCTATAACCTATAAGTTTAGGTTTAGGAAATGGGGTTCGGATTCGGGATCGGGTTTAGGTGTGGTTAGGGACTTGAGATTAGGATTAGGTGTAGGTTTAAGGATTTGAGAATACGTTAAGGTTTAGGTTTAGGAAATCGGGCTTGAGTATGAGTTATAGGTTTAGGTTTAGGTAGGTATAGGTTAAGGTTTAGGAAACTGAGTTTAGGTTATAAGTTAAGGTTATAGGTTAAGGTTTAGGTTATAGGTTAAGTTTTAAGTTTAGGTTAAGGTTATATAGGTTTAGGTTTAGGTTATAGGTTTTGAGATTTGAGAATAGGTTTAGGTTAAGGTTATAAGTTGGTTTAGGAAATCGAGTTCGGGTTCAGGATCGGGTTAGGTTTGGGTTTTCAAGTTAAGGTTTAGGTTTAGGTTAGGGAGTTGAGATTATGATTAGGTGTAGGTTAGGTTTAGGGATTTGAGAATACATTAAGGTTTAGGTTTAGGTTAAGGTTATAGGTTTAGGTTTAGTGGGGGGTTTGTCACCCAGCATAAGCCGACAACTCAGGCATAATGTCCCATTTCACCAACCCTGGCTCATGAGACTGACAAATATAATGTTTTAATGGTAGAACTCTCCAACTAATGGCCAATCATTGTCCAACAAGTGGAACTTACCATCGCAAAGTTATATAAAATAATCCATTAAAGCCACGTGTGACAATTATTCTATAAAAGCCGCAAGGGCTAAATATTCCACCTAATGGTGTGATAAAAAGGGATTAATCCCAAAAAGCCTCATAGGCTCAAATGACCCACAAGATGGTAATTCCACAATAGACGTTCTATTTAATCTCATCAGGATAAATGACCACTAATTCGAGGACCTCCCAAAACACCATAAGATAATCACAAGTGGTAAAATAAGCCATATATAATTTGAATAGCACTTGTACATTTAAAATGTTCGTCTTAACCTAAACAGAGATAATTGAGATCCCAAGCATATTCATATAATCGAATAATTAAAGTCCAATCATCAGTCATTTGTAAATAATTACACATGCCGAGAGTAACATTTATCATCATTTCCTCTAAATACTATATTAAGCAATCAATTAATATAAATAAAAAAAACACTAATTATTATGATATAGTAAAGCTTAAAGGGTGATCCTCACCTTTCAAGTTGAATTTACTTCCTTATATTACGTCCTGAGCATGATGGTTCACTTGAGTTGGTTTCCAATGCAATGTGGTACCTATTTCCTAACCTAAATAGGCGTTTAAGAGTCAACATGTCCTATATTTCAAATAAAGGTCTAGATTAGCTTTTCTCAATTTAAAAACAACATTTAACTCTAAATTTATGAGATCCAAACTCACCAAACTTGATTGTCGACTCAGCGACTAAACTCAGGCGAGTCACACGGTCTTCACTCGCTCTCTTTTTCTCCCTCCTTCATTCCCTTCCTTATTATTTCTTCTTTTCTTCCTTTGTTGAGAACTTACAGCAAGGTTGGGCCCAACCAAATAGTGAGTCAGAGACCTAATTCAGTTTTAAACCGAGTTAACTC
>JAJHSJ010000017.1:10368249-10435462 GCA_021015155.1 Magnolia officinalis
AAACACGGCCTGTCCAAATGGCCAGGCCCTTCTAATGCTGTCCATAGGAAATGGACAGCTTCATCATGGTCAGAGGTTTCCCACCTTCCAGGGATCCCTGCTCATTCGGATAGCTCCGACGCACATCCTGGTCTGCTCCATTAATTTCGAGCAAATACATAAACACGGCCTGTCCAATTGGCCAGGCCCTTCCAATGCTGTCTATAGGAAATGGACAGCTTCATCATGGTCAGCGGTTCCCACCTTTCACGGACCCCCGCTCATCCGGATAGCTCCGACGCACATCCGGGTCTGCTCCATTAATTTCGAGCAATACATGAACACGACCTGTCCAAATGCCAGGCCCTTTCAATGCTGTCCATAGGAATGGACAGCTTCATCATGGTCATAACAGTGGTTCCCACCTTCCAAGGACCCCCCGCTCTTCCGAATAGCTCCGACGCACATCGGGTCTGTGCTCTATCAATTTTGAGCAAATACATAAATATGGCCTGTCCAAATGGCCAGACCACTCCGATCATGTACATTCTTAACAAGAGACGTACCAGATGCTTGAAGGAGTTCTTCAAGTTCCATTGTTTATCTGCGAGAAGGATGCTTGTGATTGGATTTTAGAAGAAACCTAACCCCACCCAAAATTGTAATAATTTTGTTAGTACTTGGATTATATGTGAACCTGGAGCTAAAATCCTTCAAAACAAAAACAACTAGCCGTGACTAAGATGCAATTGTAAGCAACATCATAAGTTAATAGAGTTTGGCTGGTAATGAGTTAATGTGACTAGAGTCTATACAAACGTACACTGAGCCAAACAAGGAAATTACAATAAGAAACAGAAATAAAATAGGTGGAAGATTACCTCAAAGTTGGGAAAGAACCAGGATAGAGACCAGTCCACACAGGAGGATGCTCAGGCGCCATGGTGAAGTATTGAGGTACTGAAGTTGGGTTCTCAGCCTGTCAATAGAAAAACTGTCACTTAAAACTAGCTTTTATGTGAGACAACATGATTAACAAATAGACTTCCAGAATGACACTGAACATCAACAAGGTTCAATATCTGCATGTTGGAAAGAAGGCCCAAAACCAGTTAGAGATCAATCAATATCTACAAAGGTAACATGTGCAGTAGCAAAGTATCTATCAATGATGAGAACCCTGTAAAGAGATGAGATTGATTGGTATTCTAATTAGTTTTCACAAGCTTTTAATTAGATCTATTGATAAACTAATTTGAGAAATGTTCTAGCAAATGTGAACTCATCTAAGCTAATATAATTAATGCTGATAGGAATAGTACCTAAAATGCAATTAGGAAAAAATGATGCATTCATTACAAATAGCAATCAAATCATAAAATGCATCCCACATTCACATTTCTAAATAAACATACTTCACTTTACTCAACCTATCATAAGAATTACAAAAAAGGAACATGTTCGAAACTTTAGCTTCAACTCCATCTCCAAATACTTCCTACGAATTTCTTCCATATCCCATTGCATTTGAGTAACTCTTTCCCTTTCAATTAAGATGACTTGTTGCAGGTTTTGTTTTACTTTTCTGCTTAGTACTTCCAAGTTCCACATCCAAATCTTTCACCTGGGTAGGCATGTTTATCATGTAAAAGAGTTTGAATGACATGGCAAGGAGTCCAAGCATCCAATGGATAATATATGTAAAGTTTTAATAATTAATTAAAAGGCCTAGATTTTGGAGTTATATATGTCAAAGAAGCCCGATTTACAAGAAACTTTGAAGCTATTTCTTTATACTGTTAGAAAAATATCATAAAATATTTAAATCTGTAAGAGTATCAGATACTAAATCCAAGTAAAAATCCAAACCACCTGTAGCATGTGATCCTTGTTTGCTTGTGCCCCCCTTTCAGTTTCATATCTTCCTTTGCTTTTTACATGTCCTCAATAAGCTATTACATATATAACTAACAAAATTGGAACATACTTGTAGAAACATTACATAGTAAGAGAGAAAGACATGAATAAGATAGGTTTACAAATCCAGTGGGGACAACGTTCACAACACCAAAAAGCACAAGCAGTGGCTGTGGTGTGTGCATGTGCATGTGATGGTTGATGGGTGTGAGTGTTTGTACATGCCAAAGAAACTTGTGACATGGAGTTGAGGAATCTTTGGAAAGCTTCCGAGACTTTTCTCAAAGAATTTCTCTGTTCTAGTAATTGTTGAAGGTGATTCCAAGAATGTCAAACTCACCATTTGCAAGCGTTGGAAATTGAGCTTTGGATTCATAGTATCTGCAACCATGCCACTAGATTAAAAATTTTGCTTGTCAATGTACGTAGGGAGTCATTTGCTCAATGTTTTGGCAAAGAAAGAATTTGTGACTGACTGATGCAGGACCATTGGATCCTCGACTGGGTCAAGTAGACCCCATTGCTGCCTGAATATAAATCAGGAATCTATTTGCGGTTCAATTGGAGTTTGGTCCCATAGATTCAATGGGATTTGTCCATTTAATGGTCTGATTGACCTGTGGGACCCATTATGCTTTGGTAATCGAGGGTAACCACATAAAATAATAGAAGACAAAAGGAAAGAAACTTGCAATTGAATTAGCTACCTCAGAGAACACTTGTGACTTGCACAAACTTCCTTAGAACTCAATGGCTTCAAAGAAGGATCTTGCAACTTCATAGCCTGCATTCTACTTCCATGACCCAACTTAAACACCATTGCTTTGAATCCTTTGAAGAGCTGAAATTTCATGAAAATAGCAAAATAAATAAATAATAATAATAATAATAGATTACAACAAATAATTCACAGAATGGAAGGCATTAGTAATCCTAACCTTTTTACTTTGTCTTCCTTGTCAGCAATCTCTTTCTGCTTGTCCTTTTCAGAGCCCTGAGAATGTAACAAACAAGATAGTTATGATGTTTGCCTCCAGCTTAAAAAATTACAAGATGGGAGAAGGATAGGGAGCTTCCAAAGAACCATGGGATAGTTATGATGCTTACTATCCACATGATTAATTGTGGTAGATAGCTGTTTCCTAGCATCCTGCAATCAAAAGATATGGTTTCCAGAAGAGGTTTAATGTATTAGTTTAATATAGGGGATTATCTAATTAAGAACTACTAAAGCAGCAAATAAGACTATCTGGTGTGGCTCCGGGTAGGTTATGATATCAATAAAGTAGTCTTAAAGCCAAGCAAATTCGCCATTTAGAATACAAGCTCGCTTTTATTAAAAAAGATGCAACTGGTTGGTGGCCATTTAGAAGTGCCACCTTTTTTTCTTTTTCATTTTCTTTTTTGTCAAAAGAATGAGGTGGGTTGGTGATCTTGGTAACATTGGAATGGACAACTGGTTACGCACCTAGGCGACATCAAACATATCCATGTCGAGTCCATGAGCTTGATATGCTGACGCATTTGCAGGGCCGAGATTGCATGGGTGGTTTTTGGTGCATTAAAATCATAAGCATATATGATGATTAAAATGTGTGGATTGCAAAAACCCAACAGAAGCTCTATAAGTGCACTCAATTTTGCATTAAGTCCTTTTGTAACATTGATCAGATGACTAACATAGTTGATTCCCCTGATTTTTGGGCTATGGCCCATCTGTATGATTGTGTAGGCCACTACATATGGGACAAATTGATGGCTGTCCAAGCATGTTTTAGATGTCCATTTGTTTTCTAGACTTTGCTCCATCTAATGGATCGACTGCTATTTGACTAGGAACAGGGCCCAACTAATGGACAACTTGGATCTTGTAGTTGTTTTCTATCTAGGCACATGTGATGGCATGTAAAGCGGTTGTTGGATTGTAAATGCTTGAGATTTTCAAGTCTCATTACATCTTCAAGCATTCAAAGAAAGGATAGTAAGTGTTGACCAATGGAGTTCAATTGATTTTGGAAAATCAACATGCACTACATCATAAGTAAATACTAATAGAAGACAAAAAAGGGAACTCTAGAACAGAAACTAACCTCAACCCTCTGCCTCAACCGTAGATATCTTCCATGGGTTCTTTTACCTCCAACATGTATGGTCATGTCACAGTGCAAGCAAAGGGAACTCCCATCTATATCGCAGTAAAAGAACGCTACATCCAGTTTCCAAGAATGAAAATAAGTTCAATTCTTTCTTAAGTTCAAGGAAAAGGACCTTCATGGCAAAAAATAAAAAATAAAATGAATGCATACCCGGTGCATTTTCACATATGTCACAGCGGGAAACACCACTAGGTCAACAAGTCCTACTAATGGTTAGCAAGCTTGTTACACATATGAACCTGCCACTCCAATTAGTAGAACTTAGTAAGTTCTAACTAATGGTTACTGCTGCTAAAAATGTTGATTGTTGGTGTAACTAAATAATGGGAGAAATTTTTTGCATTCAATAACTTAACTAAGATGGTGGTTTTTGAGCCCCAGAAGTAATTAACTTTACACATGTCACATGTTGCTAGCCAACCATGTGTATGGACATCTGATGGAATATAAGATGAGAGTGAGACCAACCATGCAGCTTTAAATTCTTCCTTGTGTAGAGTATTAAAGTCTTCTAGCTAGGACAATTCTAGCCTTTTGATTGTGGCAAAAAAAAAGTACATTTTGGTTGAAAAATAGAGTACCAGCAGTCTCCATCCAAATATCACATGACAATGAATTACAACTAATAGAAATAAATAACAACATTTTTTGTACTTGAAATGAGGGGTGGCTAAAGTGACAATGCTACTTGCGAAGTTTTCAATTCACACTAAAAAAAGAAAAGAAAAACTAGTAACTTGAGAGCGAGTATGAGAGTCAAAGAGATATAGTCCCAGCTCTTGATGCCCACTACCAATTACGTTCTCCGTTTGCAGTTCCTGAAAATAGAGTCATATAGAAAAAAGGATACAGAGTGGACTAATAGATAATACATTTCTTGTAAGCTTTCGAACAAAATAGACAGATGGCAAGGAGGTGTGAAGATAAGGGAATGGATAGAGTAGATATAACACAAACATCACTGTGAGTTTCATAGATAAAACACACATGGTAAATGAATGTTGGTGAAAAACAGGGTATTGTTAACTATGAGATAAACATATGAAACTGAAGGCAACACATTTAAGTCTTCTTATAAAGATCAGGTAACCGCCCTTCTGTAAAGAAACTAATGATAGATTCAGTTTCAAAGTTGGTAGCTCATGTTCATAGTTAATGAATAAGTATCATATTCCTTATGCAACAATATCTACAAAACCATATGAGTGTCTACCACTTTTTCATACCCATACCATCTTTTTATTTTTGGAAAGTTAAACCCATACAATATTATCAAGAATGGCCACTACAAAATAAAAATAAAAATAAAGAAGAAGCTAAAAGTAAAAGAAACAAGAGATTTATAGAAAAATCAAAACCAACAAATTCAAGAATCTTTAAAAATAGAAAGTGGAGGAAAATAGATTCAAAACAAGCATGAAACCAAGTAGCATAGAACCTTGTAGGTTCTTAAACTCGAGTTGATTTATCAAATGATCTTTATCCCTCACCTTCTTTCCTTCAATAATCTCTGGTACATCCCCATTAGCAATGTGTTGAGCTAGCCCTTCTGCAATATCTATCTTCCCAACACCAGGCTCTCCAATAAGGCAAGGGTCGTTCTTTGTCTGCCTGCCCAAAATTTGCATCTCTTCCTATAAAGATCAGGTAATACATACAATAGATGATTTTGGGATCTCTGCCTCTTAACAAATAGATGATAGAGCTAAATTGATCTTTTAATTGGAGAAGGAATATTAGAGAAAACCTTTGACAAATCCACGTTCAAAGATATCCCATTGGCGAAAGGGAAACCAACTCCCCATCAAATGCTTCCAAGGAACCAATATATGATCCTCCTAACCAATTTGCCTGAACAAGTTTGATAAGAGAAACTGTGAAATATGAACGACGTGTTAAAGACTTTAGAATTGCTGCCTGTCTAGTAAAATCATAAAAAAAAAAATAAATAAATAAAAACTCATCTTGATCTGCAACAAGTTCAAAGGTTAACCAGCCATCAACAGAATAGATGCGGCCAAAAGAGAGAAAGGTAGAAAGTTCATGGAGACAGATGTTTTTGAAGTTCAAATACATGAAATTTCAATTTCATCTTTACTTGAATCAATAAGAACCTTCATACTCAAGGCACCGCCAACTCAAAAATTTTATTGGTCACGCAACGACAATGGATCTATTGGTGAAAGAAACTTTATAAAATCACTAACTGCAGAAAACAATGTGACTGAGGTAAACACTTAATGTATCATGTTTGTGAACCTTTGATTCCTCCAATTTTTAGCATGAAAACAGCATGTTGGCTATCAAATGGATGAGGCAAGAGAACCTCATCCAATTGCAAGAAAACAACAATCAGTCATATTTATAGACAAATGTCAAAATCATTATGCAAAAATCAGCATGAATTATAACACTAAACCTTTCTTGAAGACTCAGCCAGAAGAGAAGCAGGTGGGGCAAAACCGAAACCATTGGTATTGTAGCCATTGTTTCTCAAACCTCTAGCCTAATAATAGTACAATTGTAGCTCCTTACAGAGTTAATTATTGCTGGAATATTTGCACTTCTTTCAATACATGGCATAATTATTTCCTAGAAATTAAAATCTTAAACACAATCAACAAAGACTAATAGTTGGAGTAACATGAGGCACAAAACAACAAGAAAAAACCAAGTTTCTTTTAGTTATCATTTCAAACATTTGGTATGCATGTTTCGGGAGGTTGATCTCATTGTTCCCTTGCAAGGATCAAAATAGTAAAACCTATCCAAAACCGTCAAACCCTAGTCTTCTGAAACAGGGGCGTGAAGCCATGGCAAGATTCCATCGTTTCCTTGCAAGGATCAAAACTAACCTCGGAAAAAGTCTTAAAAACCTCTTCTAGTTCTACTCCACGGAATCTCTGCTCGTCCTTCTCTAGAATCTTCAAAACCCCTTTGAAAAAACCCACCTCGAAGGACAACTAGGCCACTGCACGTCTAGAATCCGAACTCCTCTTCCGATTTCTTCAGGAGGGAGACGAAAATCGGAGGGTTGAGGAACCGGGTCGGGATCACGAACCGGCGCCGCTAGGCCCCAACGTAAACCGCGAGGTAGCCAGATGGGATCACGAACCGGCGCCGCTTGGCCCCAACGAAAATGGGATGATTGAGAGAAAGGGAGAAAGGGTTTAGGGCACAAAGAGGGGACTCAGTTTTAGGCGCAGAGAGAAAGTGAGAAAGAGAGGAATAGAAGGGGACAGATGGCCGCATATTCGTTTGGGCGCGCGGCTATGTTTTGAGCGCGCGCCCAAAATAATTGGGAGTGGATTGGGTACCTACGTGGGGCCCACCATGATGTATAGGGCTTATCCATTCCGTCCATTTATTTTTATAAATATATTTAGGTAATGATCCTAAAAAAGAGGTATATTGAACGCCCAACTGGACCACACCATAGACATCACGTGTGATTTAATCTCTACTATTTCCTATCGTGTGGTCCAGTTGAGCTTTAAAAATACCTCATTTCTTGGGATGATACTTAAACTTATATTTAAAAACAGATGGACGGATTAGATAGAACACATATATTGTGCTGGGTCTCAAAAAGTCCCTTACAGGACTGTCAATATTCAATGGTGTAGCAAATTTTTTGCTACAGATATAATCTGTAGTAATTTAGCTACGGTTTATATCCGTAGCTAAAAACCAACATTGTCTGTATCCTTTGCCCATTTTTTTGATAGTGGAGTATGGGTACGGACTAGATCTTCCACATTAAAAGTTGGATTAATGCTCATTTCAGGTGGAAGGTCAATCCGATACGCGTTAGACCTAACCTTTTGTAATATCTTGAATGGTCCAGCACTACGTGCTTGTAATTTTTTAGCAGATCCTTGAGGGAATCGCTCTGGCCTTATTCGCACCATTACATAGTCTCCTTCTTGAAATTCTTGCATTCTACGATGAAAATCAGCTGAAACTTTATAATCATCATTGCTCTTATTTAACCGCTGTCTAATATGTGTATGCAAATTATGAATATGGCGTGCAAATGCATCGGCTGACTCAGAAGACCTTTGGTAACAGACATGGGTAAGAGATCTATGGGCATTCTAGGTTTATAACCACTTCCATTTCAAAAGGACTCAACTCTGTAGATCTATTAACTGACCCATTATAAGCAAGTTCAGCAGTTGGTAAAATTAGGTCCCAAGTCTTAACATGTTCACCCACTAGACAACGTAGAAGATTTTCAAGGCTACGGTTTACCACTTCAGTTTGACCATCTGTTTGTGAGTGGTAAGCAGTAGAAAATTGCAAACGAGTTCCCATAATGTGTCACAGTGTCTTCTAAAAATAGCAAGTAAATCGAACATTATGATCAGACACTATGGTTTTAGGTAACCCATGGAGACGCACCACACCATCAAAAAAGAGACGAGCAACATGAGACGCATCCGACGTCTTCGAACATGGGAGGAAATGCGCCATTTTAGAAAAACGGTCCACAACGACAAAAACGGAATCATGCTTTTTTATAGTCTTGGGAAGCCCAAGCACGAAGTCCATACTAATGTCCTGCCACGGAGCATGTGGCACTGACAATGGCGTGTACAGCTCGGTATTTTACTTTCTTTGCTTTGCCAGCTGACATATTCGACACTGCCCTAAAACTTTGGCTACGTCTTGCTTGAGACTTGGCCAATAGAAACAATCTTCCACGAGGGCAATGGTCTTACCATGACCAAAATGGCCAGCTATCCCTCCTAAATGAAGCTCCCAGATGAGGAATTCACGAAGGGACATACGGGGAATACAAAGTCTGTCTCCCTTGAAAAGAAAATCATCTTTAAGAACATATTCACCCATAATATGCTGGTCACTAGAGAGCGATGCGTAAGTACCCCCAAAATCAGGACATATGGGGTATTCATCTTTCAGTTGCTCAAATCCGACAACTCAAAGAGTTGAGCAACGCCACTTTCCTACTAAGGGCATCCACTGGTTTGTTTTCAACCCCGGCCTTGTGTTTCAAAACAAACGAATATTCCTGAAGAAACGTTACTCACTTGGCATGCCTTGGGTTGAGTTTCTTCTGAGAATGCAAATATCTCAAAGCCTCATGGTCAGAAAACAAAATGAATTCTTGCGGTAGGAGATAGTGTCGCCAATGTCTCAGGGATTGCACTACCGCATAAAATTATTTGTCGTAAGTGGAGTATTTTTGTTTTGCCTCATTCAGTTTCTCACTGAAATAGGCCACTGGGTGTCCTTCTTGACTCAACACTCCACCTATACCGACACTAGACACATCACACGCTACTTCAAAGACTTTAGAAAAGTCAGGTAGACACATGACAGGAGCTTTCACCATCTTGCCCTTAATTTCTTTAAAAGCCTTGACTGCGGCTTTAGATCACACGAACTCTCCCTTTTTCATGCACTCGGTAATGGGAGCCATGATCGTGCTAAAACCCCTAATGAACTGACGATAAAAAGTTGCTAGGCCGTGAAAGCTTCGCACCTCATGAATGTTCCTTGGTTCTGCTCACTCAACTATGGCCCTGACTTTTTCAGGGTCTGCGCGCATCCCTTCAGATGACACTATAAATCCTAAGAACACGACTTGGCTAGACATGAATGCACATTTCTTAAGATTAGCGTACAATTTTTCCTTCCTAAGGACACTACAGACCTTCTTTAAATGTTTAAGGTGTGATTCCTTAGTGGTACTATAAATAAGAATATCGTCAAAGTACACCACTAGAAATTTTTCCATGAACGGCCTCAAAGTTTGTGTCATCACCGGCATGAAAGTACTGGGTGCGTTAGTTAAGCCGAAGGGCATGACCAACCACTCATACAGCCCATCTTTCGTCTTAAACGCCGTCTTCCACTCATCTCATGGGCGTATACGGATTTGGTGATATCCACTCTTGAGGTCTATCTTAGAGAATATAGTGGACCTGGCCATCATGTCAAGCATATCATCAAGTCTAGGTATAGGAAACCTATACTTAACAGTAATTTTGTTTATGGCATGGCTGTCCACACACATGTACCACGTGCCATCTTTCTTTGGCGTCAACAATGCAGGCACGGCACACGGGCTCATACTCTCTTGGATGAAACCCTTTTGCAGAAGTTCATCAACTTGCTTCTTCAACTCTGCATGCTCTGCAGGGTTCATCCTGTAGTGAGGAAGGTTCGGTAAAGTAGACCTTGAGACAAGATCAATGGCATGCTGTATGTCCCTCATAGGTGGCAACTCATTCAGTAAGTCTTCAGGAAATACATTACTGTATTCCTTCAGGACCGAGGTCACCTTACGGGGCAACTCTAATGGAACCTCAGGTGTAATCTCTCTAGCCACAAGGGCATACACCATAGAATCCTCCTCAGCCTCTTTTTCAAACTCTCTTGCGCTGATTATATGTAGAGACTTAGGTTTGGATTTCCCCATTCCTCTAGGCTCACTTGCCTTCTCATCCTTTTTCTTCCCTAGTGTATTCTCAGGTGGCATGGGATTAAGTTTGATCTTTTTACCGTTATACATAAAAGTACACGCATTCGAACGATCAAAGATCGTGACATCATTACCGAATAGCCACGGTCTACCTAGGATAACATGTCCCACATCCATCGGTAAAACATTACACCACAGGGACTCTTTGTATGACCCAAACTCGATGGGGACTAGACATTGCTGGGTGACAGGTAGGGATGTCTTGTCAACCCAAAAAACTTTATACGGGTCTAGATGAGGTGTGGATTTCAGTTTTAAGCGATCTAAGGTGCTAGTGAAAATCACATTCTAACAACTTCCACTGTCCACTATCACCTTACAATTCTTTTCACCACACTTGGCAATAGTGTAGAAGATAGTGCTTCGACGCCAGTCAACACTACTTCTAGACTGAGCTAGCACACGCCTAACTACTGCAAGCGTTGCTTCTCCATCTTCTTCATCAGTAAGTCCTCCTTCAGGGTGATACTCTTCAACTTCATAGTCACCCTGGTCATCTCCACCCTCGTGGGACTCGTCTATAACTAAGGTTCTCCCACGGCTCTTCGTAGGACACTGATTAGACATGTGGCCAAGATTGCCACACTCATAGTACCTCACTTGGCTCATGTTACTAGGACCGGCACCAAGAACCCCTTTGCCCTTGTCTTCCCTAGGCCTAGGCGGAATGGTCGCCTGTGCTCTAGGTTGACTACCAATATTAGGTCTAGTTCCGTGGGAACTAGATCTAGCACTGGAGTCTCGGGACTCAAAACGACGAATGACAGGAGCCTTCAGATATTGCTCTAACTCCTGCACGACTTGATATGCTTCATCCAAGTCCGTTAAGGGCCGAGTCATTAGCTCGCGCTGAAGATCTGCACAAAGGCCCGTCTTGAAACGCGAGAGCGTTACTAGAGGGTCTTCTCGGATATCACATCGCATCATATACTCTTCAAATTTAGCGATGTAGTCAGCGACAGACATTGACCCTTGGCGTAAGGATTGTCATTGGTCAAGGAGCTTCTGACGGTATGAGAGAGGAAGGTACTTCTCCTTCAACTTCTCTTTCATTCATACGAATGTGTGATAGGGGCTCTACCAACTCTCTCTATCTTACGTTCGGTGTTGGTCCAGAAGAGCTTGGCTTGACCCACAAGCTTCATCTTAGCAAACCGCATTTGACGGTTTTTCGACATGCCATACCACTCAAAGTAGTGGTCCATGTCAGCAACCCAGTCAAGGAATGCCTTGGGATCCAAGCGCCCATCAAAACTCGGGGCCTCAACTCTCACACTCTTCATCGCACGCTCATCTGGATCATAGCGGTCTTGATGATCACATGTGGCTCGTGCCTCTCGCACCACACCACGACCATTACCACGATCTCTGTCCTCACTACTACCACGTGTGGCAGCGCGTTCTTCAATGATTCCTCCCACTTGGGAGTGCGCATCATACCCTACAGCGGAGTTTTCCTTTTGGGACGCCTCTAGTTGCTCGACCTTAGTCATGGTAGTGGTAATTTGGTTCTCAAGGCGGGCAAACTCACGCTTTTGACCCGCTTCTAGGGCGGTTATCTTTTGTATCAATTGAGCAAGTTGCTCAGATAACTGCTCGTTATTCATGGTAGGTTGAAGTCCGAAACCTCTACCTCTTCTCGTGGGCATACAATGAAGACTTAAACCAAACTCTACCCAACTAGACTACTAGGTGTTATGACTTTCAAGATGAATGCAAAACTACTATGAACTGACACAATTAAGTTGAAACAGGAAACAACTCAAATCTGGAAAAATTTTCAGATTAGGAACTTTCTAAAATTGAAAACTTTCTAAATCTGGAAAGTTTCTAAATCTAGAAAGTTTCTAAATCAGGAAAGTTTCTAAATCTGGAAATCTGGAAAGTTTCTAAAATCGAAAACTTTCTAAATCTGGAAAGTTTCTAAATTTGGAAACTTTCTAAATCTGAAAAGTTTTTAAATCTGGAAAGTTTTTAAATCTGGAGACTTTCTAAATCTGGAAATCTGGAAAGTTTCTAAAATTGAAAACTTTCTAAATCTGGAACTTTCCAAAATTAAACCTAAAAATCAAAACCCTAATTTGATAACTCGATCTAGACAAAACCATGCAAGCCTATGCTCTGATACCAAATTTGATGCAGGACAGCCCTAATTATGATGCATGCTCATGAACATAATTAAACAGCGGAAATAAAAGGAATAAATGATCTAAAATTCTAGTAGTAATCATTATAATTGAGAAAATCATAAAGGAAACATGTAATGAAGCGGGCCATCATCACAACCATGGAGTATGGCATTCAATTATTACTTAGGTTGGATCCGGCAAGGGATGAGACCTCCCGATCTTGCATGGTCACACCCAATCGATCAATGAAGATCACTAGTCCGAAGAAGTTTTTCGGATTAGGGATTTGAAAATTTGGGGGTTTAGGGTTTTGATTGGTTCTCAAGATTTTGATTGAAGAAGAAATAGCCAAAACTGAAAAATAGAAAGAAGGAAATAATTACCTTAAAGAAGTTGGAGGGGCACAAGAAGAAATTAGAAGAGGAAGATTAAGGGAAGAGAAGAAGCACCATTAGAGAGAAGAGAGGAAGGAGGCACCCAAAGGGTTTGCTTTTCATTAATCAATAGTTGAAATTCGTATCTAGGGCTTTAACCCACTTAAATAAGCAAATAAAGATATAAAAGTACTAAAATACCCCTAGAATAAGCAAGTAAAGACATAACATTACTAAAAGACCCCTAATAAAGACATAAAATTACTAAAAGACCTCTAACTAAGCAAAAACGCTTAAATAACATAAGTGCGGGAAGGTTCGGGCGCTTGGTCTTCTTTCTCCAATCTTCCTTCACATGTGTCTTCCCTGAGTGGGGTCTTCTATATGTCCAATCACATGTGAAAGGTCTTCAGCTCCTCAATAGTCGCATATCCACAAGGACGACACTCGTGGTTGACGCTTTCTTCGTTGGTACACCTTGAATGCGCTTGTATCCGCATCAATCTGTCAGGGTGCAATTGTCATGACTATTTGGAACCACTTTGGTCGTCTCTTTGGTGTTACCATCTTCCCGAATCAGACTATTCAGCAGAGAATTCAGAGCTGGACTGTTAGAGCCAGCAAGAAATTCAGATTATCTTATCTCATCGGCCTGGCTCCTAGCATCATCGTTTGGGAGATTTGGCTCAGCAGAAACCAGGCAAGGTTTGAGGGCTACCCAATGTCTGCCAATCAGATCATTTTCAAAGTTAACCATTAGTTGCAAGAGTTAGGATCAAGCATTCAGGCCCCGGATAGGAGTTCCATGACCCACACCATCACCATCCAAGCCCTCAGAATCAATAAAGTCAATCCTCCCCCGGCAAGAAAATGCATCAAGATCACTTGGAAGAGACCCCCTCGGGGTGCGGTGAAGCTAAACGTTGATGGCTCTTCCAGGGGTAACCCGGGTCCGAGTGGGGGAGAATGAGTCTGTCGGGACCACCAAGGCAATATTATATTCGCCTTTCACAGACATTATGGCCACTCTACAAATACTATTGCTGAGGCCCAAGCAATGCTAGATGGCATCACAATTTGCTCAAACTTGGGGCTCTCCAAAATCATTGTTGAATCTGATTCAAAGACAATTACGAACCTGGTAGAGGATCCTGCTAGCCATAGCTCTTGGACCATTTGGTACAAGGTGGGGAAAATTCAGCATCTTCGGCGCTCGCTTGAGCTCCATTTCAGCCACATTTTCCACGAAGGGAACTCGGTAGCCGATGCTCTGGCAAGGTTGGTAACTGATGGATGCCCAAATAGTCTACCTAAACCAGTGCGTGTGCTACTCTACCTAAACCAGTGCGTGGGGCTCTTCTCCTGGATAAAGTTGGTATGGGGAATATGAGGATTGTGTAGAGGAGTTTTTGTTTTTCTTCGTTTTTCCTTCGCTGGTCGGTTCCTTTTTGTGCAGATTCTGTTATATGTTAGGAGTCCTCTCCTTTTTGTAAGGACTCTCGTGAATGGCTGTAAATTTTCATGTGGAATGAAAGCCTAGATCTGGTTTCGTTAAAAAAAAAGAAAAATTAAAATTAAAAACAATAATAAAATAATAAAATAAAATTAAATCAGGCTAGAAAAATAGTTTCCATTCATCAACACCTGTAAAAAAGAATGAACGGATAGATCTCCCCTGTAGTGAGCCCGATCATGGTTTGACGGGCACACGTCATGCATCATGTGGGGCCCTTGTATCTTCTCTTGCAGGTAATGGCTGTATGACCGTGCAGCTTGATGTTAGGGGCAGTTTCGTCCGTGAGAAACAACTATTAGAAGGCTAAAAAATATTCTAATTTGAAGAGGCGAAACACATGCAACGGCTATACATTGGGCCATTTTGGTTAATATCCCTTATTTTTATTATCCCACCCACTACCCCACGGAAGCGGATTGGCTGGTGTACCACACATCAGCTGTATAGCTGGTGTAGATACGTGTCGTGTGAAGACGAGCGATGACGCTCCTCGAGCTCCCAGTTGTACCGAACGGTTCAAATGAGATCAAAGTTACATAGGCCCACCATGATGTATTTATCATATCCATACCGTTCATCCATTTTTAGAGATTATTTTAGAGAATTAGAAGAAGAATGAATCATATCCAAACCTCAAATGGACCACACCAAAAATAGCAGGGAGGATAATAAGTTTTACCGTTAAAATATTCGTAAGGCCCACCATAACTATTAATTTCCATCCAATTGGTTAATAAGGTAAAAATTACATGGATGAAGAGGAAAAACAAATTTCATATTGATCTAAAACTTATGTGACCCAAAAAGTTTCATTGGTAGAAGCTCAATCCCTACTGTTTTTTGCAGTGTGGTTTACTTGATTATAAATCTAATTATATTTTTGGGCTTGAAGACGTATCTCGCCAAATGAATGAACGATTTGGATATAACACAGAACTCATAGTCATAACTCACAGTGTACCCACAAAACTTGCTGACGTGAATACACCAGCTATATAACTGGTGTGTGGTACACAGCCAATCCGCTTCCCCACCCCACTCGGTGGGAATCCCATCGATATCAGACATAAGAATCGGGAACGGATTGGCTACTCCCCCTGACACCAGCCCCGTGGCTGGTGTTCGGTGGTTTGTAGGCCCCACTATGATGTATGTGTTTCATCCATTCCATTCATCCATTTTTAAAGATCATTTTAGGGCTCAACTATAAAATAAGAGGGATATGAATCTTAGGTGGACCACACCACAGGAAAACAATAATGATTGGATATCCATCATTTAAATCCTCCTAAGGCCCACAGTACTGTTCATTTGACATCCAATCGGTTGATTAGGTCATAAAGACCCAGATGAAGGGAAAAAGCAAATATCAGCTTGATCCAATACTTTTATGGCCCCAAAAAAGTTTTTAATGGTCAACGTTCATTTAACACTGTTTCCCTTAATGTAGTCCACTTGAGATTAGGATATACCTCATTTTTTGTGTAATATCATAAAATGATCTATAAAAATAGATAGACGGCATAGATTGGGATATACCTCATTTTTTGTGTAATATCATAAAATGATCTATAAAAATAAAATAGTTGGACGGCATGGATGAAACACATAAATCACGGTGGGACCATAGACCACCGAAACACCAGCCATTGGCTGGTGGCAAGGAGAGTAGCCAATCCGTTTCCATAAGAATCTACCTCAGGGAAACTATAACATTTGTACTGGTGGCAATTGTAACCTTTGTACTTGTGGCCGGCATGTAGATTGCTAGAAGAAAACCAAAACAACGGTTCCACTTGAACGAGCAGAAAACCCTTTAGGTTCTTATGAAATCTGGTCCTTCCAATAGGTTGGCCCCACTAATTGGATCATGTAAGATAAAAATCATCCCAACGAACTCATTAACTGAACCACCCAATAGAAAATAATATTTATCCATTGATAATTATAAAAAATACATATATGGTCAATTCGATGAGTGGATATGGCTGATTTTTGAACCAGATGATGCCAGTGGTGGGTCAACCTTTTAGTAGATTGGAAGTTATCTGCTGGTTGAATCATAAGCTGTTGTCCAACTCA
This sequence comes from Magnolia officinalis, assembly GCA_021015155.1. NCBI lineage: Eukaryota > Viridiplantae > Streptophyta > Magnoliopsida > Magnoliales > Magnoliaceae > Magnolia > Magnolia officinalis. The sequence goes on from JAJHSJ010000017.1 coordinate 10,384,914, forward strand.
TTGGACTTGAAACCTTTTCTATATTTCAAAATTTAGATTTATTTAATAATTACAGTTATATTTTTATTTTGCTATAAATTTTTAATAATTCGATGAGTGGATGAAGATTTCTCCGGAGAAATTTCCAAGAACGAGATTTCTTTTCGGATGAAGATTCACCGTCAATTTTAAATAGTGGTGAACTAGCATAGGATTTTATGTATTAAATAAAAATGTCCGTCTACTTAAGCCAAAGAAAGGATTAGCTGAGGTCTGATCACGAGCTTGGATCTTCGTTGGAGGAAGGACAGGACAGAAAAGGCAACGGCAAGGATGGAAAGGAAGAAGGCACGTGTAACGGGAGGGACCGGATATGTGGGGTCCATGCTCGTTAAAAGCTTGTTAGAGAAAGGGTACGCCGTCAAAGCCACCGTCAGAGACCCAAGGTCGTCCACCCTCGCATTCCTTCCTTCTCTTCGCATCGTAGTTCTAAAACTCGGTGAGTCGACTCGAAACTCGGTTGAGTCAACTCAAGCTGAGTCTTTTGGAAAGTCGCTGATAAGCTTGACAAGGTCATGATCAATAAGACTCCCCAGCAGGCAGGAAACTCTGTCGACTCCATGCAACTCGCTGGGTCAACTCAAAACTCGAATGAGTCAAATCGACTCAGTGAGATTTCAAGCTGAGTCTTTCGAAAAGCTTGATTCTCTGTCAGAACTCAACAAGACTTGCCTAGTCAACCTAGAAACTGAGTTAACTCAATACAATTCGTCCTGACTTTTGGGGCATTCAATTTTCATAATAGAACAGCTTTGCTGAATGGGCAAGATGTAAACAAATACTAATGTGGGCTCCACACACAACTAGTTGGATGTACAATTAGTTGTATCTGAGCATTTTTCTTATTAAAATATGAATCGATTAGAATAAAATGACTCAATTAAGAGTTTTGAAGATGAACCAACTCTGCAAGACATCAAGTTGAGTTGAATTTCAAGTTTTTGAACTATGAATTACATCAACCACCACCATCAACCAGAAGACCTTTGTAGAGTACGTAGTACATGATCTTATGATAGGTGAAATGGAATTAATAAAGACGACCCCAAATAGCTAAATCAAGACTATGCAATATATTGGGAGTCCTTTCTCTTGCTTCGGTGGTAGACTCTCAAGTGTTTCAACACGTGGTCAAGGGTGGTGAAATTCCGCTACCGCCTGCGTGTGTGGATAGGTTGGATGGAAAATAAACATTTTGGGGAGCCCTACTGATTTATATGATGTGGTCCACTTGAGACTAGTACTATTCTAGTACTACGGATTACTTCCACTTCCGTTAGAGTTTGTTTTTGGTCCAACCATGCTAGGAATGCATTTGCGGCATGTCTTATATTATGTATCAGTCAGGATCATCCATCCAGCGAGGCCCATCATGGAAGGCTCGCGTTCAGAGATTACACATATCCGACAATCACAACCATCAATTTTCTTCTCTTCTATGTGCTGAATGTGGAGCCTTAACCAATTTTGTTTCAAATCTTAGCTTTGGAGGCTGATCAGAAGTTTAGGATGGTCCAATCCATGTGTGGAAGCATTTTCTGTTTACAGTAGGGAAATTAAATGGATGGTCTCAAATGATGGTACTATGGCAGGTATATTAAAGAGGTCATGTCCAGGTCATCCCATCCCCATTCAACTGAAATGGATGATCAGAAAAGAAATCACAAGGTATGCATTTAAGGCAGCATGCGTCCCACCTGATGAGTAGACTAACCTGGCTGTTGGGACGGGACATCTTCAAATGGATCCAACTAGAGAAGGCAGGAATCTTAATGCACATGATAATAATGTAGACTTTTTTTTTTTTTTTTTTTTTTACCACTCCCGCCCAATCTTTATTAACATTTTCCAATTAAACTAACAACCAAATGTATTTTATTATTTGGTGCAGCAAATAATAAAAAAGTGGCCCACCTATTAGATATACAAGTCTTGGGTGATCTAAAACTTTTCAAGGCAGATCTGATGGAAGAAGGCAGCTTCGACGAGGCAATTAATGGTTGTGATTTCGTCTTCAATGTGGCCACCCCAATGCACGTGGAGTCTAGAGATCTAGAGGTAATTAATCATCAATGATGAAAAATAATTTCATTAATAAATATTATTTTTAGAAAAGCAAATAAATATTATATATATATATATATATGGTACTATGAGGTCGACCTCATGGGAACTTCTCATGAGGTCGAGCTGTGTGAGCCCCACCGTTATGTGTGTCGAACATCTACCCCATCAGCCAGATGCACCATTTTATGGTGGACTGGGCTTAGAAATCAAGTCAATCCATCACTTGGGTGGGCCGCACCACATACAGTAGTTGAGAAGGGTTACCCTCCTATTAAAACATTCATATTCATTTATTAAGCCTATTGAGATGTGGTTCACAAATCCAGCCCATCCATTGTCTATGTCCCATCTAAATGAGGGGTCAAACCAAGTTTCAGCCGCATCCAAAACTCAGATGGGCCCCACCAAGTGCTTTTATATGTTTTAGGCATGTCTTCACATGGCTTTAGATGGTATTACCCACCTGAATTCCGTATACGGCTGATTTTTGGGATATCCAACAACCTAAAAGGGACCCATCAAATGCACGGTGTAGATGTTAGACACACATCACGGTGGGGCCCACACAACTCGATCTCATGGGGAATTCCCATGAGGGCGACATTATAGTAACATTTCCACACACACGCGTGTGTATATAGTAATCGTCTCCTGCTAAACGATCCGGGGTGGTATTGGGAACTTAGAAAAGGTAGATGTAATATAATAAGTTAGTGAAATCCACTCTAACTATTATGTTATTGATGGAAATTTATTCATAGGGCTAAAAAATCATTCGGATTAATGATTCATTTGGGCCACACCAAGGGAAACAATCAAAGAGGGGACACTTGCCGTTGGATTTTTACATGGCTCACAGTGATGTTTATGTGAAATCCAATCCAACTATTATCTTTTCCATGAAGATTCATGAAATGGGGATGAAAAATTAGGCCCATGTGTAATTTATGTGGGCTACACCAAGTGAAAAAATTTGAATGAGGGATATTCTTTGCATTATTCCTTCTTACGTGGCCCACTTGAATTACGAATGTGGCTAATGTTTTAGCCCTATATCTAAATTCGCATCACACACCTTGTGATTGGAGTCGATTTCAAATATGCATAACTATGGAGCCCATCTAAGCTCTTTCCATCTTGATTTGCTCAAGCAAAGCTCCTTCACGTCACAAACGAGATTGTTTAGCTACTGCCTTGGTCAACATGACCGCAGGCCAATCCAGGCACTTGCAGGGTGGGCAAGGGGTGGCCCCACCATGATGTGTATGTTAAATTCACTCTGTCCATGAGATTAGGGAAAAAATAAAATGTTTAGCTATATGGCTAAAAAATCAGCTACACCAATAATTACGGTGGGCCACACGAAAGGAACAGGAAGGGCGGGATGCTCACCATCCAAACTTTGTCATTTGGTTTGGCTTAAATAAATCAAGCATGGGTATAATTGTTATACCCCATGTATTAATTTTCTCAATGAAGCTAATGGTTGGAGTGAATTTCACATAAAAAGTACGATGGACCATGTAAAAATGCAATGATATGCATCTTTTCTCCCATCGTTTCCATTAGTGTGGCCCAACTTAATCATAAATCTACCCGTTATCTTAGCCCTATGGCTAAATTTTCAACAGTTACCTAATGGTTGAAGTAGATTTCACGTACACATCACTATAGGGTGGAATAGGGTCCACCCTATCTAAGTTCCCGAGAGGAGTGCACAAAGGGGACGCGGATTTGATATGGTAGCGAGACTCACTATATATGTAAGTGACGTCACCAAGTTCTATGGACCCCACTATGATGTATGTGTTGTATCCACAACGCCCATCCATTTGGAGATATTATTTTAAGCCATGAGCCAGAGAATGAGTCAGATCCAAAGCTTTAGTGGACCCCACCACAGGAAACAACGGGAAGATTGATGCCCATCATTGAAACCTTTCTACGGCCCACCATGATGTTTTTTCGAAATCCAACTTATTCAAAAGTTAACAAAGACATTAAAGAAAGGAAAATACAAATATAAGCTTGATCGAAAACTTTTGTGGCCTTTAGAAGTTTTTAATGGTGGCGTCACTCTCCCCACTGTTTTCTGGGGTGGGGTCCACTGGAGCTTTGGATGTAACTCATTCTTTGGATATTACCCTAAATTGATCTCTCCATATGGATGGACTGCTTGGATACAAAACATATAACATGGTAGGGCCACAAATTTTGGTGACGTCACTTCAGAAGCAATCTCCCTAGCCCATCTGCCTGCACAAAGATGTCTTACTGTGGGAATTGGACCGCACCAAGGTATCCTGCGGGTTGGTACGCAAGAGACCAATACTCTCTCTCTCTCTCTCTCTCTCTCTCTCTCTCTCTCTCTCTCTCTCTCTCTCTCTCTCTCTATATATATATATATATATATATATATTATATATATATATATATATATATATATGAAAAAGGTACTATGCGCTAGAGCTGATTTTAACGTCCCATGAGGTCGAGATGTGTGGGCCCCACCGTGATGCGTTTCGAACATCTACCCCATTAGTCAGATGCACCATTCCATCGTGGGTGTAGGTCTCAAAAATCAAGACAATCCGTGACTTGTGTGGGCCACACCACATACAAAAGTGGAGAGAGGTTGCGCACCATTAAAACATTCATGAGACGTTTTTTGGGCCCACCGAGATGTGGTTTGCAAATCCAGCCCATCCATTATGTGTGTCCCACTTGGATGAGGGTTCAGACCAAGTTTCAGCAGCATTCAAAACTCAGGTGGGCCCCACCAAGTGCTTTTATATGTTTTTGGCATGTCTTCATATGATTTTAGATGGTATGGCTCACCTGAGTTTCGTATACGGCTGATTTTTGGGATATCCCATAATTTAAAGGGGACCCATCAAATGCACGGTGTTGATGGTCGACACGCATGATGGTGGGGCCCACACAGCTCAACCTCATGGACCCTTATCATGAGCTCGAGCGCATAGTAACCCCTATATATATATATATGCGCATATAATTACTTAAGAGAGAGACCAACCATGAGAGCAGAAAAACGTTTTAAAAAAAAAAAAAAAAAAAATCAAAAATTTAAAAAATATGTTTATTCACTCATCCAAAGGCTGTTTTTTTAGAAACAAATTGAAAATATAGAGAGGCTTGGCAGAGCTTTTGAATCCTCTATTTGTTTCATAAACCTTAGCCCACCCGATCACTGTACCGACCTAACTTTAGAAAGTGACATCCATCGTATGCTAGATGGTGTAGATCTCAAGCCAGTGTAACACATCAACACGTGCTGCCTTACACATATGTAGGATTATAAAACCTCTAATTTGTTTATTGTGGTATGTTCCATTTCCTTCTACGTTGTATTTATTCATTGTTTATGATTGTAGAATCATGGTTTTAAATGAGCTGGGCCGCACATTTTGGACCAGGTTTTAGTCTGATCATTGATGCCCATGGGTTGGGCTCAAGCCAAATTTTAGGCCCAATAGTAAATTCCAATTTTCAGGCCCAAAAGAAAATTTGAAGAGTGGTACACTGAGCCAACCTTGGCTGACTGATTTTCAAATGAATCATCTGATTGTACGATGAATAGTAAAATGACCAAAATGCACTTGAGCTTCTTCTTTTTTTTTTTCTTTTTTTTTTTGATTTACTGCAAATTTTTTGAGAAATCTATATTTTACCAATTAATGCTTCCATGATTAGAAATTGCATAGAGGTGCTTTTCGAGGAATGAAACTACTTTAAAAAATGCTCTTGTTTAATTATTATTTTTCTTTAAAAGGTGGTGAAACTCAAGATTTGTGGGTATAGCATCTAAGCCATTAAACTAATGCACCACACTGTGTGATAACACCAACAAAACATCAGGTCAATCAAATCAACATATGGGCAATCCTTAAATTGGGATATTTTGAATGGCGTACATTATTATTATTATTATATTATTATTATTATTATTATTATTATTATTATTATTATTATTATTATTTTATGGATCAGACTACCTTATTATTGTATCCTTCATATTTTTTGGTTTGTGATGGATTGGCCCAACTTATGATTTGATTGGCCATATTTTTGGGCTTGTTGAATACTAATGTTGGTGTGCATCTATTGGAAGGGTTGGATGTGAGAAACAAACCATGTAGACCCAACAACTTAGGATTTTTCACTTTCTTGTCAAGAAAAAGCAAATGAAGGCAATAATGTAATTTTGCATTGTAAAAAGTGACGCAGGGGAGGACGTGAGGTCGAGCACCGTCTTCCTCAAGAGGATAACTATTCCGAATCCACGGAACTTCTCTGGACTCCTCACAGAGACTTCTCGAATCCACGAGAAAAGAGAGTAGAAAATAGAAATAAATTCTAAATAAATTCGAAATAGCTTAATTAATCCATAAAAACGAGTTCACAACCCTTTAAATAAGGGTACTAAGCAATGGAAAAGAAATCAGAATCAAACTACAACTAGGACTCCTAGAATTCGCGACTTACTATAAATAGTAAACTTACTATTTATAGACGGTCGTGATGTCTACTAGTGCGCAAGGTTTTCGGCCAAAAATAGTAAGTGTCCTATTTGGCTTCACCAACCCGTTCTCCTAATTATTCTAAGCTCTTTTCACGTTGGGCGCAACTCCTAAAGCCCGACGGATGAAGAGTTATAAGCAAACTAAAACTTACTATTTATAGTAAAAACGAAATTGAAACAGGGAAACGACCGTGAAATCAGGGGTTTCTCGCAATTCCGAGCGTCGCAACCCAGCATAGCTGGGTTGGTTGGCTAAAGTAGCTCGTTCTACCCCAAAATCATATATTTTTCGTCGGCTAACTCATCCCGGATTGCGAGATACGCCTGATTTAAGGTCTGATGGTCCAGATCACTTCTGTCGCCGACCGGGCCTTTTTTGATCCATCTTTGCCATGTAATTGTCCGCGACCCGCTCTACATCAGTCTCCTCCACTTCAAAAGAACTCGTCCTCGAGTTATCATTATGCGCTGGTTCATGATACTCAGTCAGGTCCGCAACATTGAAAGTTCGTGAGATCGCCATATCATCTGGAAGATCAACAACATAAGCGTTGTCATTGATCTTTCGGATGATTGGTACCGGTCCAATCTTTTTATTCTTCAACTTGTTGTACGTTCCGGTCGGAAATCTTTCTTTGCGCAGATGGACCATTACTTGGTCGCCCACCTCGAACACTTTCTGTCGCCGATGCTTGTCCGCTTGCTCCTTGTATTTTTCGTTCGAGGCATGTAGCTTGTTCTGTACCTCCGCATGAATGCCCATGATTTTGTCTGCCATATGTTCTGCTGCAATGCTCATGCCTGGGAGCTTGGGCAGAGGGACCAAGTCTAGTGTATGGCGAGGTACTCGTCCGTAAATAATCTGGAACGGGGATTTTCCTGTCGAGCGATTCACCATGTTGTTGAATGCAAACTCCGCTTGAGACAAGGCCAAATCCCACTGCTTTGGTTTTTCTCCTGAAATACATCGAAGGAGGTTTCCCAATGTGCGATTCACAACCTCAGTTTGACCGTCAGTCTGTGGGTGGTACGCGCTACTGAACTGAAGGCGTGTATCGAATCGAGTCCACAAAGTCCGCCAAAAGTGGCTTATGAACTTCGTGTCACGGTCAGAAGTAATAGTCTTGGGAACCCGTGTAGCCGCACAATTTCTCTGAAGAATAAATTCGCCACGTGTGTTGCATCGAGAGTCTTCTTGCATGGAATAAAGTGCGCCATCTTGAAAAAACGATCTACTACCACGAACACCGAATCCATGCCGCGTTGTGTTCGTGGGAGACCAAGCACAAAGTCCATAGATAAATCCTCCCAAGGGCCGTCAGGCACGGGTAACGGGGTGTAGAGGCCCGTATTATGAGATTGCCCCTTGGAAGTCTGACAAATATAACAGCGTTGGACTGCCTTTCCCACATCACGTACCAATTGCGGCCAGTAATACCGTTCTTCCACAAGAGCTCGCGTCTTGTCTCGCCCAAGGTGTCCACTGAGGCCACCTCCATGTAGCTCTTGGATTATCTGTTCCCTTAGCGAACTCTTTGGGATACATAGTCGATTTCCCTTAAAAAGGAACCCGTCTTGTATATGTAAGTCACCGGGGTGACCTTCCTGACATCTAACCCATGCGTCCTTGAAGTCGTCGTCGTCGGCATATATGTCTTTGAGGCGATCGAACCCGACAACTTCATTGCTCATAGTGACTAACAAAGTTGCACGGCGACTCAGCGCATCGGCTACTTTGTTCTGTTGCCCTGACTTATGCTTTAGCACGAATGTGAATTCCTGCAAAAATGAGATCCATCTAGCATGCACACGGTTAATGTTAGCTTGACTATTAATAAACTTGAGGGCTTGATGGTCCGTGTAAAGTATGAATTCTCTTTGAATCAAATAATGTCGCCAGTGTCGCAGTGCCTGGACCACCGCGTACAACTCGATCTCATATGTAGACCACTTTTTGCGTGCATCACTAAGTTTCTCACTGTAGAAGGCTACCGGCCTACCTTCTTGAGACAAAACTCCCCCAATCCCGACATATGAGGCATCACATTCGACTTCAAACAGTTTGTCGAAGTTGGGAAGTACAAAAACCGGGGTCGTGGATAATCTGCGCTTGATTTCGGTAAAGTTTCTGTCGGCTTCGTTAGTCCACTGAAACTGCCCTTTCTTCATGCAATATGTGATCGGTGACACAATGCTACTAAAAATTTTCACAAACCGACGATAGAATGTCGCTAATCTATGGAAACTTCGCACTTCGTGAATATTTTTGGGAACCGCCATTCTCTGATTGTCTTCACCTTTTCCTCATCCACTCGAATGCCCGTGGATGTAACCACAAAACCCATAAACAATAGGCTATCAGTCATGAAGCTACACTTTTTTAAATTCAGGTACAGTTTATTTTCAGTGAGCACTTGAAGGACTTTCTTGAGGTGCTCCATATGGGTGGTTTCGTCTTGACTGTATATCAAAATATCATCAAAATAAACCACAACGAACCGCCCAATGAAAGGTTTCAGAACTTGGTTTATCAACCTCATGAATGTGCTAGGCGCATTAGAAAGACCGAAAGGCATGACCATCAATTCGTACAATCCTTCTTTGGCTTGAAGGCTGTTTTCCACTCATCACCCGGCCGTATTCGAATCTGATGGTAGCTACTCCTTAAGTCCAATTTAGAGAATATTTTTGCGCCCTCTAGCATATCCAACATATCATCCAACCGTGGTATAGGAAACCTGTATTTTATGGTGATCTTGTTGATGGCCCGGCTGTCGACACACATGCGCCAACTCCCATCTTTCTTTGGAGTTAGCAGAGCTGGTACAGCACATGGGCTCATGCTTTCTCGAATAAGACCCTTACGGATCAGTTCCTCCACTTGTCCCTGCAGAATCTCGCACTCATTCGGGCTCATTCGGTAATGAGGACGATTAGGTAAACTGGACCCAGGGACAAGGTCGATATGGTGTTGGATATCTCGCATAGGGGGTAACCCATCGGGAAGGTCCTCGGGCCAGATTTCTTGGAATTCATGTAACAAGGGCCTTAGTTTTTCAGGGATGATGGTAGGCTCGAGTTCTTCCCTTTTACAATTAATGCATAAGTCTGTCCTGTTTCTTTGGATTCTTCCACGAAGTCCCGAATGGTTAAGAGAAAATGACCCCCCACTTTAGAAGTTTCAGGTGGTCCTTCTGGATCCATAGGGGCCAATATGGTCTTCCGGCCGTCCTTGACGAAGATATATATGTTATCTCGCCCTTTATGAGTGGCGTCACGGTCAGATTGCCAGGGTCGACCGAGTAGTATGTGACATGCTTCCATGTCAACCACATCGCATACTACTTCATCCTTATAATGTTTGCCAATTGAAAAAGATATGGTGCACTGTTCAGTTACCTTTGTTTCACTGACCTTCTTGATCCAACCGATTGTATATGGAGAGGGATGACGCTCTGTTTTCAATTGCAATTTTTCCACCATGCCCCTGGAGACGATGTTCTCGCTGCTTCCACTGTCAATGATCACGTCACAAACCTTTCGATTCACCGTACACCTAGTGCGGAAGATGTTATGCCGCTGTGGATGCACTTCTTTTCTTGGCGCATATAATAGCCGCCTCACGACGAGCGACTCACCGTGATCTTGCTGAACCCAATCTGAATCATCTACCTCGTCCTCGGCGGTATGCTCCTGTTCTTCAATATCTGGATCTTCATAAGCGTTATCAGCACTACCATCATTAATGGCGAGGTTTGCCACTTTTCGCTGGGGACAAGTATTTGACAGGTGGCCGGGCTGGCCACAACGATAGCAGTTGTTGGGCCTTGGCCGAGCATAAGGGTTCGGGATTGTACTTGTGCCAGCAGCAGTCGATACGCCCCTTTGGGGTCTAGCTTGCCCGCTTCCCTGATCTCGGTTCTCAGACATAGGAGGTTGAGTGCGTGCTCCTACGGGCTCCTTCCCCTTAGGCTGTGGAGCTCCCTGGGGTGGACCTGCCGCAGTGATCCTCGCAGTAGGATAGGCCCGTGTGTTAGAACGTTCAAGTTGCGCTTCTGCCCGAGTAGCCAACTTGATCGCATCATTCATCGTCCAGACGGACTGCATCTGGACCCGATCCTGGATCGCCATACGCAATCCACCGTTGAATCGGGCGACTTGCTGCGATTCAGTCTCGACCAAATCGTTGCGCGCCGCCAGGCGGTAAAATTCTTCTGCGTACTCTCTCACCGACCGACTACCCTGTCGACAATTTTGGTATTGTTGGAATAATACCTGATCGTAATCGCTAGGGAGGAATCGGGCACGTAGTAGCTGCTTCATTCGCTGCCATGTGCGGATTGGTGCTTTCATCTGCCTGGTTCGTGCGAGTTGCAGTTGTTCCCACCAAGCTGAAGCTCCTCCTTTCAACTTGTAGGCCACAAGTTTGACCTTCTTTGTTTCAGGGATGTCCATATAGTCAAAAAATCGCTCAACTTCAGAAAGCCAATCGAGAAAATCCTCAATATGTAGCTGGCCATTGAAGTTAGGAATATCAACCCGTATCTTGAAGTCTCGATCTACCCGATCGCCACCTTGCCTGGGGTGTTGGAAGATTACGTCATCGATCTCCTCTTCACTGGAACCCCCGTCCTCAGGGACGGCCCTTGGATGCACTGCTGGTATTATCCTGCGATCAGGGCGATTACGGGTTTCAGCAATTGGTGGTGGAGGATTACCACCAGGAACACGGAGTTGCCCTAGGGTTTCTGCCAAGAGATTCGCTATGCGGTCCATGGAAGCCTGCAGCCCTTGCATGGCTTGTCGATTCTCTTGCTGCGCTGCTTGGAAAGTTGCCGCCGTTAAAGGAAAATTTCCTGGAGCACCGCCTATGGGATTGTTGCCCGACCCGTCGTTAGAAGCCATCGACCCGAGGAGAAACCTCGCTTTGATACCAAACTGACGCAGGGGAGGACGTGAGGTCGAGCACCGTCTTCCTCAAGAGGATAACTATTCCGAATCCACGGAACTTCTCTGGACTCCTCACAGAGACTTCTCGAATCCACGAGAAAAGAGAGTAGAAAATAGAAATAAATTCTAAATAAATTCGAAATAGCTTAATTAATCCATAAAAACGAGTTCACAACCCTTTAAATAAGGGTACTAAGCAATGGAAAGAAATTAGAATCAAACTACAACTAGGACTCCTAGAATTCGCGACTTACTATAAATAGTAAACTTACTATTTATAGACGGTCGTGATGTCTACTAGTGCGCAAGGTTTTCGGCCAAAAATAGTAAGTGTCCTATTTGGCTTCACCAACCCGTTCTCCTAATTATTCTAAGCTCTTTTCACGTTGGGCGCAACTCCTAAAGCCCGACGGATGAAGAGTTATAAGCAAACTAAAACTTACTATTTATAGTAAAAACGAAATTGAAACAGGGAAACGACCGTGAAATCAGGGGTTTCTCGCAATTCCGAGCGTCGCAACCCAGCATAGCGGGTTGGTTGGCTAAAGTAGCTCGTTCTACCCCAAAATCATATATTTTTCGTCGGCTAACTCATCCCGGATTGCGAGATACGCCTGATTTAAGGTCTGATGGTCCAGATCACTTCTGTCGCCGACCGGGCCTTTTTTGATCCATCTTTGCCATGTAATTGTCCGCGACCCGCTCTACATCAAAAAGCATTAAGAATTTTGTGATAAAAATCCTTTTATTTTTAAAGTAGCTTAGCAGGGTTGGGACAGACATGGTTTGTATATTATATGCACCCTATCCCAAAGGTGCATCCCATCGTGATGATCAAACTCCCAAATAATATGCTAATCTAATTATTAGGTAACGCACCATACGTTGAATTGAAAATTTTTTGGAGGTATATGTTATCTTCTATGCCCACTTAATGATTGGATTCACCTGATCTTTTGGTGTATGTGATAATCATGTTGGTTTCCACATAATCATGGTGGTAGGGACATGGTGTATGATTTTGCTTTATCTGAACCCAAGTTACAGCCTTATGGGCATGTTTAGATTACAAGAATCCCTGATATAGTGGTTATTTTTCTAAGTTACAATGCAAATATTGGCCTGTGCACCTTTGCACACATATTATGGGCCCAAAATTCAAACAGTCCATGTGATGCATCACCCATGAAACCCTAGGGCTCAACTTTTACCCTAATTCAAATCTCCGGTTGCTTGTAGCAAAGAGAGAAGCAAATAAAGGGAGGAAACTGTTTCCTTTGTCACAGCTCATTAAAGTTTTGGATCAAAGTAAAAGTTAGACTATAAGCGTTTCATGAGATGCTGCATCACGTAGACTATTCAGATTTTAGGCTCGTATTACAGGAGAAGACTTTTCAAAAAGTTCTCACAAAATCAGGTATGCATGTGAGCATTGGCACATGTGTAAATCATCAGAGCAAAGTCGAAACATTATATATTTTTCTTACAATAGATCTTTTACATTTGTAAAAATCATATATTTAACTTTAATTACAATAGTCATTTTGCATTTTGTGCCTGTAAATTCTTATTATAGAAAAAATGATTAATTGTTCAGTCAGAATCTATCATTTTTTGTGTCATCCCAACAATGCAAAAGTTCACATCAATGAAAATTTTCTGTTTCACCGATTCTGTGATTTTCTTGTATCCAAACATTCCCTTCTTTTATTAGACATTTCATGTCTGCTTTCTTACGGAGAAAATTACAAAATATATGTAAAATAAAACAATGCAGGGATATATGTGCAGTGTCGAAAACAACCGCCACCTCATCACCGTTGTTCCTGTCCTCATTGCTGGCCCATCTCTAACTCCAGAGGTCCCAGTGAGCGTCCGTTCGGCTCTATCCTTGCTAACAGGTGAGATTTAAAACACGTGTGTTACGTTCATACGTGCCATTAAATGGGCAGCATCGAATTCTACATACACATCTCAGGGTGGGCCCCACACAGCTTAGAGAATATGGCACATATGTGATCATTCATAATAAATATTCTCACTCTCAAGTGGGGTATTTTGGTCTTTCTATGGAGTGTTAGAAACCGTTGCTTTTAACATGCACGCATACAAGTGCATGCTAGGTGGGGCCCACTGTGATGTTTGTAAGAAATCTACCATATCTATCCCTTTTGTCAGATCATGTGAAGGCATCAGCCCAAAGTTGAGGATTGAACATCCACCGTTGAAACATTCATGGAGTCTCTTGAGTTTTGGATCATGCTAATATTTTTAGTGTTTTCAATTCATCACCTTTTGAACGGTTTGGATGGAATATAAACATCACGGTGGACCCTAGGAAGGTTTCAATGGTAGGCATTTTCCTACCCACCTTTTTCTATTGTGTGGCCCACTTGAGTTTTGGATCTCTTTATTTTTGCTCATGTTTTATCATGAGCCGGAAAAACCAGTTATGGACGGATGGATTTGTCAGAAACATCACGGTCGGCCTCACCTAGCTTCTGTCGACCTTCATCCACCTCTTTTAGTAAGAACTTATCATATGTGTAGGGCATCCGAGCCGTTGAAAATGTTGGCCTCGTCGTGAATTCCTTTTCGTACGAAAATCATATGGACCCACTCATCAACTAGATAAACGGCTTAGATATTGCACACGTGTGTCCTGTGGAGGCTGGTTATCTATTCGTGCGGAATCAGCAAACCTCCACAGGTGCGCCAGGCCCACTGTCCCGTACACATATGACTTCAAGACATCCATCAGTCCCAAAAATAGGCCAATGATTCTTGTGGTGGCCCACTTGTTTCCAGATATTCATTTGTTTCCTGATTGGACCGATCTCATATCTTGATCTAAGGCATATACAAGCTGGGTCCCACGTGATGGACGGTTAGATGTCCCACCACATGCACATGCGAATGCCAGTGGTGGTTAGATATCCACCGTACAATGTCCCCACTGAGTAAGTCGTCCAATTTTGGTTCATTTTTTCTTCCAATCTATGTTTTAGAAAACATCCATTAATCCACACCTTGCAATATATGACCGACCTATAGATGGGCCATCAGCTATCCAATGATTACAATGACATGGCCCACCCAACTTTTGTTCAATGCCATCTCCATATATAGGGTGGCCCATCTTTTGTAAGGCTCAGATTAATTGCTACTTCATGTAATCGTTTCTCTCCATTTTGGATTCTTCATCAACCTTCTTAACATGGTCGGTCCAGATTCATCGCTTGAAATGATTTCTCATCGTGTGATCTTTTCCTGTTTTGGCGATTTTCTCCCAAGTTGAGAATCTCCTCGGAGAAGCTAATTAAAGCTGGATTTAGCTACAGTATGGGATGGAAGAGATGTACGATGAATCGGTGGAGTACTTGAGGGCCGTTGGATTGTTGGCCAACTGAGAGCTATCTATTCTTCCATGCTCCTACAAACTATCCTATGAAAATTGCTGTAATATCGATTACAAAAAAGCTAATGTTGATATAATAATGTCTGATTATCTATTCCCACCAACCAATGTATAGTCTGCTGTAATCACTTGGATTGGTAAGATGAATGTCAACAACAAACGTGTGGGCTTACCAAACCAATTCGTACAACGCACGTGTCATTGCAACACAGTAGCCACATCTGGGCCATTCATCAGGTAGGGCCCGCAAATAAATTACCCTAGTTTATTTTATTTATTTATTTATTTTATTTATTTTTTTAAACATGAAATAGGTAGTATGGATTTGGACCATTCACCTAGTAGGCTCTACGGTGGATTGATTAATATTGATCAAGTGAACTATATGTATGGATCATGCTCGTAGTTGCACTTTGAAGCTGGTGGAACTCACATCTTATTAGAAAAAGAAAAAAAAATGAAGTTCTTTACAATAAATAATTACACATATAATTAATAATTAAAATCATAGGTACAAAAAATAAGACATATATTGAAATATAACAAACTAATGTAATGATAAAAATATTAGCATATATTCACCCAACCAACCCAACCGAGCTCGCTTGGATTGAGAATTCCCAACTTGAGGTTGGGTTGAAGTATAAGAATCTTGGGTTGAGCACCAAACCAACCCAACATGCCCGACTTTAATGAGTCCTATGCAAAGGGCTCGTCTGAGAACAACTACCGGAGTGAATAGTCATAATGCCGGTGGAGTAGAACTATAGCTGGGCAAAATCCGACCCAATTCGGTGGATCCGACCCAATCCGAACCGAACAAAGGCCTAGATCGGTGCAGATTGAGTAGGACCACTCAGATTCGATCGTACATCGGATCGAGTTCGGATCGTGGTCAATCCAGACCGATCCGATCCGAAATTCGAACGAATCCTAACCCCTTTTTCTCTACCCGAATGAGGCATCGCGCCCACCTATATCTCTTCCTTTATCTCCCTCTTTCTTTCCCAATTTCCCTTATCTCATTCATTCTCTCCTCCTTTCTCTCCCGGTTTCTCACATCTCTCTCTCTCCTCCTCTCTCTCCCTCTCTCTCCCTAGACTCAACTGGATCCGACTCGATTCGGTTTCCCAGACCGAGTCGGACTCAGTTTGGGTCAGGTTAACAAGGATTCAAATCGGATTGAGTCAGCCCTACTGGACTCGGTCTCGGATTGGATTGAATTCGGGTCAGGTTCTTGAAAAATTGGATTGAGTCGAGTTGGACCCAATTTGGTCCAACTTGACTCGATGCCCACCTTTAAGTAGAACAAGGGAGTAGTCAGGCCAGCGTGAGAGAGAGAGAGAGAGAGAGAGAGAGAGAGAGAGAGAGAGAGATTTTCCCCTCCAAAATTCTCTATCACATCATTCTGTCTTCCAAATCAATAATCACCAGGGTAGATTAAACGATAAGAACTAAGGGGGTGTTTGGCGTATGGTATTAGATGGGACTAGGTGGGATGGAATTGTATTTAGTCTCGTGCCAATTCCACTCGATGTTTGGGAAGAATGGTAAAGCTTGGAATTAGATTAGATGAAATTGCATTGGATCCTGTGCCAATTCCACTCAATGTTAGCAAGTTGTGTAGATCCCACCATGATGTGTGAGTTATATCCACACCATCTACCCATTTTTTCGAGATCATTTTAGAGCATGGGCCAAAAAATCAGGTAGATCTAAAGCTCAAGTGGACCCCACCATAAAAAGCAGTGGGGATTGAATACCTACCATTGAAAACTTCTTTGGGGTCGCATGAGTTTTGGATCCGTGTCATTTTTAGGCCCATGCAATAAAATGAGGTCACAAAACAAATGAACGGTTTGGATATAAAACATGTGTTATTCTTAATAGTTTCTAATGATGGTGAGTATAACCATTCAATGTACCACTGTACTACAAACATAACATGAAATTAACCTTATCTCATGGTAATAGGGGACAACCCCTGTTATGTGTAATAATTACATTTTTTTTAAAATCCCATCCCACCTAATCCTTCCGAGACCATGCGCCAAACACCCCCTAATGGATTGGGGGGCCATAGGCATATTGGATGAGTCTAATATTCGTGTTCTCCCTCCATACAAACCAACATGAACTCATGAAGGATTTGAATGGCTAACGGCCTAGGATACACGTGATAACGGTGGACATCACATATCACTATCAGGCAAAGAAAATGTTCCAATCAATCGCATTAGATGATGTATGATGGACGATTAATATCCTATGTCTCGATGTAAGAGGGAAAATTATTTAAGAAAATGGAAAACAGTGCCTTGAAGTATAGTAAAATAATAATTTGAAAAGCATGCTTTTCACTGCTCTCCAGTTTGACTGGTTGGTGAAATGGTAAATCCTGTAATAATTACTTCCTCAGGAATACGCATTACCTGATTTGACGGCTTACCTTTTGGCACGAAAATCAAAAATATTACAAAATATTTGTGGGTCCCATTGTGATTCATTTCTTTTATCCACACCGTTCATCCATTATTTCATTTGAATTCACAGCATAAGTAAAAAATTGAGGCATATCTAAAACTCAATTGGACCACGTCATACAAAAAAGGGAATCCAATACTTACCATTAAAAACTTTGTAGGGCCACTATTTCTTTTGGTGTGGGCCACTTGAGTGTTAGATCCACTTTATTTTTTGTCCCATGCTCCAAAATATTATAATAAAATGGAAGGATAGAATGAATATATCATAAATATTTACCCTGCAATTCAAAAATTAAAATTACATCTTTCAAACCAATTTCATCGGCACAACTTAGCTATGAAATTTCAAACGCTGGAAATAGTACCTTGCATTTTCCGTTGCTATGAAAAACAAACAGACGTAAGTAAAAAGCCCTAAACTTTATTCTCTCACCAACTTTTCAGGATGAAATCTTTAAAATGGAAACAGATTGGGGAAACGGATTGGCTACTCCCCCCTGCCACTAGCCCGTTGGCTGATGGTTGGTGTTCTATGAGCCCCAACATGATGTATGTGTTTCATCCATGCCATTCATTCATTTTTACAGATAATTTTAGGGCTTAATCCTAAAAGTTAAAAATATATAAATCTCAAGTGGACCACACTATAGGAAAACAATAATGATTAGATATCCACCATTAAAATCCTCCTTACTGTTTATTTGACATCCGATCTGTTAATTAGGTCATGCAGACTTAGATGAAGGGAAAGACCAAAGATCAGGTTGATCCAAAACTTTTATGGGCCCCAAATATTTTTAAATGGTCTGACACTCATTCAACACTGTTTCCTGCAATGTGTTCCACTTGATATTGGGATATAACTCATTTTTGGTCTCATAACCTAAAGTGATCTAGGAAAATAGATTTATGGCATGGATGAAACAAACACATCATAATAAAACTCACGGAGCACCAACTATCAGCCATTGGCTAGTGGGGGTAGCCAATCCATTTCGGCGAATTGGCTGGTGCACCGGAGGCGGATTTCTCCTGATAAAGCCTTATGCGGGAAGTTCCTATGCAAGGATGTTGGATGGGATGTCCATCCAATTTTTAGAGCCCATTTTAGGGTATTCAACTAAAATAAGGTGGATCCAAAACTAAAGTGGGTCACACAAGAGGAAAAATTGGGGAAAGAAATTCCTACCGTTGAACCCTTTTTTGGATCCACCTTGATGTTTATATGCCATCCAAGCCGTTTATAAGGTCATTACCTTTGGAATGAAGTGAAAATATCAAAAAACTTACATGACACAAAAATTTTATGGCTATAAGAATGTTTCAACAATTCACACTGAATCTTCACTATTTTCTCTCGTGTGACCTACTTAAGTTTTGGATACATATAATTTTTGGTTGCACATATTAAAATGAGCTCTCAAAATAGATGAACAGGTTGGATTTCTCACAAACATCTTGTTGGGCTCCACCTAGCATCCTTCCACAGGAACTTCCTGGGAAGGGCTTTATCTGTAAATCCGCGTCCCACACCACCAACCTAAAAGGTTTTGACATCACTAAGTTTTGTAGGTCCTATCATGATATATGTGTTATAACCATACTATATGTACATTTGGCGAACTCCAGTAAGGCTTTAGTCGAAAAATAAGACAGATCTAAAGTTCAAGTGGACCACACTGCAAATGGCAATGAGGGATTGAGCCTCTACCATTGAGACCCTTTTAGGATCGCAGAAGTTTTATATCCATATGATATTTGCTTTTCCTCTTCATCCTTGTTTGTTTGACTTTATGAATAGATTGGATGAGAAATAAGCATTATGATGGCCCTGTGAATTTTTTAACAATAAGAATTATTGTCCCACTGCTATTTGTGGTGTGATCTATTTAAGCTTTAGATATGACTCGGATTTTGTATCTGGCTCTAAAATAATCTTGCAAAATGTATAAACAGTATGGATATGATAAATACATCATTTCGAGGTCATATAACTTTGATATCATTTCAACCGTTAGAACACTTAGGAGGAGCGGTCGTTTTCGCACGAGACGTACACATACCAATTAGGTCGGTGATGTGTGGTACACCAACCAGTTCTTTGGGAGGAATCCCATCAATGTCATCTTAGTACTACCATACACGTGGATACAAATCAGGTCGGTGGTGATAGGTTTTATAATCTGTTATCGTAGTACTACCATACACGTGGATACCAATCAGGGAAACGGATTGGCTACTCCCCCTGACACCAGCCAATGACTGGTGGTCCGTGCTATGTGGGCCACACCATGATGTATGTGTTTCATCCATGCCATCCATCTATTTTAACAGATCATTTTACGGTATTTGTCCAAAAACGAGTTATATCCAGATCTCAAGTGGACCACATTACAGGAAACAGTGTTGAATGAGGGTTGACCATTAAAAACATTTTGGGGCCATCAAAAGTTTTCGATCAAGCTGATATTTGTTTTTTCTCTTCATCTGGGCCTGTATGACCTAATCAACAGATTGGATGTCAAATAAACAGTATAGTGGCCATAGGAGGATTTTAATGGTTGATATTCAATCACTATTGTTTTCATATGGTGTGGTTCACCTGAGATTTATATCCCTCTCATTTTTGGGATCAAGCAATAAAATGATCTTTAAAAATGGATGAACGGAATGGATGAAACACATACATAATGGTGGGGCCCACGGAGCACCACCGAACACCAGCCACGGAGCTGGTGTCAGGGGGAGTAGCCAATCCGTTTCCCAATCAGGTCGGTGGTGATAGCTTTTATACTCTGTCATGGTAGTACTACCCATACACGTGGATACAAATAGCAGCCATCTGATATTTGTTTAACACAATCCAACCGATTAGACCTTATAGATGAACCATTCCTGAAAAATATCCGCATTAGGAAAACTTTAACCCTTGGATCTGTGGCGTACAAGTAAATGAAACTAAGGGAAACAAAACAGGGAAACGGATTGGCTACTCCCACTGCCACCGGCCAATGGCTGATAGTCGATGCTATGTGGGCCCATCATGATGTATATGTTTCATCCATGCGGATACATCTATTTTTCTATATCCATTTTAGGATATGAGACCAAAGATGAGGTATATCCTAATCTCAAGTGTACCACATTACAGGAAACGAGTGTTGAATGAACGTCGACCGTTAAAACCTTTTTTTGGAGCCTATAAAAGTTTTGATCAACTCGATTTTGTTTTTTCCCTTCATCTGGGTCTGTATGACCTAATCAACAGATTGGATGTGAAATAAACAATTGAGTGCGCCTTAGGAGGATTTTAATGGTGGATATCAAATCACTATTGTTTTCCTGTGGTGTGGTCCACCTGAGATTTATATCCATCTATTTTTTTTGAATCAAGCCCTAAAATGATTCGTAAAAACGGATGAACGACATGGATGAAATACAAACATCATGGTGGGGCTCACATAGCACCGACCAGCAGCCACCGGGCTAGTGGCAGAGGGAGTAGCCAATCCGTTCCCAACTAACAGTGGTAGATAAACCCAGCCAATATATTAAATGGATGGTTAGTGATTGGTCCAAGATTCCAAGGGCAAAAGAAAATGTTACTATCATCTTCTCGTGTCTACGCTCTATCCACAGCTAAAGCGATTTGGACGGTGTGGATTTCTTAAAAGCTATTCTATCTACGGTTAAAGATTAACCATCATTTTTAAATGATGGTGAACTAGCATATAAGAGTCTTTTACCCAAGCTGATTAGGTGCGATTCGGACACACCCAAGACGGTACATCCCTTATGGTGGGGATTACCTTTACGCATTTATTCTATATCCACACCGTCCATCCGTTTTTCTATAATATTTTCTGTCATGATACGAAAAATAAAAAATATCCAAATCTCAGGTAGACCATACTATAGTAAACAGTGGTGATTGAACGGTTACTATAAGATCTTCCTAGGTCCCATCAAAATGTTTATCTCCCATCCAACATGTTGATAAGGTCACATAAACCAGGATGAAGGAAAAAAATAAATATTAGATTGATCCAAAAATTTCGTGGCCCATTAATGGCCAATCATCACTTTTTCCTATGGTATGGTCCACCTGACAATTTGATATCCTTCATTTTGTGGGCTCATGTCCTAATATAATCTAAAAAAAACGGATGGACGGCGTGGATATGGTATATATACATTCAAGGTGGGCCCCATGCTAAGTACCGCACTGTCCTGGGTAAGTCCGGGGCTGCACCTAGCTAATTCGCTCCCGAAAGAAAGATGCCCTGCAACTTAAGCCGAGGAAAGGAGAAGAAGCTGAGGTCTGACTACGAGCGTGTGTGTGGTAACGGCTGCGATCTTCATAGGAGGAAGGACAGAAAAGGCAACGGCTAGGATGGAAAGGAAGAGGGCATGCGTAACGGGAGGGACCGGTTATGTGGGGTCCATGCTGGTTAAACGGTTGTTAGAGAAAGGGTACGCCGTCAACGCCACCGTCAGAGACCCAGGTTCATCCTCGAATTCTTACTTCCTCATCGCATCATAGTTCTACAACTCGGTGAGTCGACTCAAAACTCGACCGAGTCAACTCGACTCACTGTGAGTACGAGCCAAGTGCATTAAATACCACGAATAGGTTCTATTTTGGTTATTTTATTTACTTTACCATTTCCAACAATTTTAATTTTTTCTTTTCACAACAAACTATATAACTTTAAATTTTAATTATGAAAATATTGAACCGAGTTGAGAGCCTTTGAGTTTACCCAACTTGGCTAGACATTGAGTTGAGTTGAATTTATAGTTTTTGAAGTGCAGACATTTGTAGTGGCACATGATCTTATAATTGGTGAAATAGGATTGATAGAGGTAAGGGTGTATTTGAATCACACCCTCAATATAACATTTGGTTGAATATCTCAGTAGGGATGATTTAATTCGCCACCCCTGAAACTGGTGTGGAAAATAATACTTTAATTTCAGTCACTTTAATTACTTTGGATGTTTGTTTTTCAAGTTTTTCGTGTAAATACATGGAAATGGATAATAATGATCATTTATCTATGTTTGGTGCGCAGGGCGGTAATTACCACCATTAAATTTGTGTTTTATTCATGTTGTTTATCCATTTTTTTCAGACCATTTTAAGCTATGAGGCAGATCCAAATCTTAGGTGGACCACACTCTAAGATGAACGCCCACCATTAAAATTTCCGAGGAATATAAAAGTCCCCAAGAAGTTTTGGATCAAGCTGATGTTGAAGGAACGAGTTCGAATCCGCATACAACCGTATTTATAGTAGAATGGAGGAAAAGTAAAAATAGAAAATAATGAAGAAGCAAAACCTACAGAGATATAGATGGGCTGGAATGGATGCGCTATATCATGAAGAATCTGTAGAGGAGCTGGAATGGATGCGCCTATCACGAGTCCAACGGGTGCGGTGTCAGATTCGGACTCGTTCCTTCAACCGCTGATATTTGTTTTTTGTTTTTGTTTTGTTTTTGTTTTTTTTCATTCAAGTGTGCGTATCCTAATCAAAAGGGATGGCAAATAAATATTAATAGGACATGGAAGTTTTTAATGATTATCGATCAGTCACCACTATTTCTTGTGGTGTGGTCCACTTGAGATTTGTATCTACCTCATTTTTAGGTTCATGTTCTCAAATAATCAGGAAATGTGGATGGAGGGCATGGATAAATTTCATAAATCATGGTGGGGCGCACTGAGCTTTCCAGCACTGAGGGGTTACTACCACCGAAGCGTGGTCGGCACAACCTAAGGGCTTGTTTGGAAGAGAGAATGCCCTTTATCTCAGCCGGGATAAATTAATATGAGGTTGAATTTGTAAGTGGGGCACACCAATCACCATCATTTCATTCCATTCAATATTGGGAACCATCATTCGATTGGTAGGCTGTCATTTTAGTCTGATTTTACTCAACAAGATTGCAATGGAATCCACTTCGCCTAATGGTTGAAAAAATAAAAAATAAAAAACGGATGGGAGAATGATATTATCACTCCCCACATTTCGATACATACATACAATGTCTTTTGTGATCTTTGCTTTGACTAGGCAATAAAAAAGAAAGTGAGAAATGATGAGAGAATAGAGGAGACGTAATATCAAGTTGCTTTGTCTTTTTCGTCCAAAGTGATTCGATGCTCTTTGATGTTACAATGTGCAGCATGTTCCACTGGTGGGTCCCACTATATGTTCCCATTTTGCAACGTTTGCACGGAGGAACCATAAGAGGTGATGTATCGGTTGGGATCATATATCTAGCGGTCCCATCATTGAGGGTGATGTTCAGAGAGTGCACCTATCTGTAGAGTTATACATGAGATGAGTTAGCTCGGTTAGCTCCCTCGACTCAGCTCGGAAAAGCTTGACCCGCGTGGCTCGAAATTTGATTCGGACTGAGTTGAGCTGATTTTTTTAGCTCGAAAAATTCCGATCCGAGTTTGAGCTTGCCCGAGCTGGACTCGACTCAGATTGAACTTCATCTCAAATGACTCGGATCGAACCTCAACTCAAATAGAGTCAGATCGAATAAGCTTGGTGACTTGGTTATGTTGATATTGATGTTGCTCACCGAGTGTTTGATGAAATGACTCAACCAAGTATTGTTTCGGGTGCGTACATTCTCAGTGGGATCAGTTGGTGACAAGGAAGGCAACGATACTAAATAATTTACTAAAAAAAAAACCTTTACATTATAAGACTACCATCATATCTTGATTTTTCCGATGCTCACCGCCGTGTGTTTAATAAAATGCTTGTAAGTATTGTTATTGTTTTGTATGATGTGAGAAATTGAAAATGTATTCTATGTGTTTGAAAAAATGTCACATAGGCTTGAATTGACCCGAGCTACTAACTGAACCAAGCTGAGTTGGCCAATCAAGCTCGAAAACCGAGCCAAGCTGAGTTGGCCAATCAAGCTCGAAAACCGAGCCAAGCTGAGTTTCAGTTAGGGTTAGCTACTGGCCGAATCGGTCTGAGCTGTGCCTAGGTCAACTCGACTTAGTTCGACTTGCGTACGGCTCTACCTATCCAACAATCATAGCCATCGGTTTTCTTCACTTTTGTGTACTGAATGTGGACCTTCAACCAATTTTGTTTCAAATCATCCCATTGGAGGCTGAACTGAAGTTCAGGATGGCCCAATAGATGGACGGTCCCAAATGATGGTACTGTAGCATGCATGTGCTTAAGAGGTGAATCGCCACAACACATGTTAATGTGGCACGCATGTAAGAGACTGGGGCATCACATCTCCATTCAAGTAGATGATTAGAAAAGAAATCACCAACGACTTGTGCTTAAGGTAGCATGTGTCGCAGTTGATGAGTAGACTAACATGACTTTTGGGATGGAGCATCTTCACATCGATCACCCACTAGAGTAGGCAGGAATCCCAACGCACACGTCAACTTCGACTTTTTGGCTAATCCCATTTTGAAAGCGTGTGGGCCGGGGATTCCTGCCTGCTTTCTATTTACATTTTCCAATTAAACTAATAATCAAATGTATTTTTTCTTTGATGCAGTAAATAACGAAAAGGTGTCCCACCTCTTAGATCTACAAGTCTTGGGTGATCTAAAACTTTTCAAGGCTGATCTGACGGAGGAAGGCAGCTTTGATGATGCCATCAACGGTTGTGATTTCGTCTTCAATGTGGCCACTCCAGTGCAGTTGGAGTCTACAGACCAAGAGGTAATTAATCATCAGTTTCAACACGTACGAAGTCATGGGTTAGAGTACCTATTGTGGTATACAGGAACGTATGCCTGATGAGAGGTGATATAAGAGAACAGAATCAGTGACGTGTGAATGGGTGGGAGCGCGTGTTAAAAGAAGTGATGAAAACTAATTTCATTAATAAATATTAATTTTAGAAAAGTAAATAAGCATATTATATATGATTACTTAAAAAAAAAAAAAAAAAAAGTCTAGAAATTAAGTTTAGGTTTATGATGAAAGTTACTATATAAGTTTGATGTTGGCTGCCAACTTAATGCGGGGCCCCTTCTTTATGTTCGAACTAGTCATGAGTGTTGTTGATGTCTTAAATTTGTAAATAACATGGTGTGTTGATGTCATTGATAGACCACTTGATGCCATCGAGCAGGTGTCGATGCCATCGATAGAATCTCGATGCAATTGAAAAAATCTGAAAAATTCATGTTTGGTCGCTGGAACATTTTAGCGTTCCACTTGATGCCATCGAGCAGGTGTCGATGCCATCGATAGAATCTCGATGCAATTGAAAAAATCTGAAAAATTCATGTTTGGTCGCTGGAACATTTTAGTGTTCCACTTGATGGCATCAAACAATTGCAACACTTTTCTTGATTCAACAATGTGTGCTTCTGTGGTTCCCCAACAATGAGAGCATAAAAACACTCACCCCCCCCCCCCCCAAAAAAAAAAAAAAAAAAAAAAAAAAAAAAAAAAACCACTTTAATTTTTTTGAAAAATAGGCTGGTTCACACGTCATGTGAGACACGACTTTAGAAATAAATGGACATCTTAGAGACTTGGTCAACCTTGTCGATCCTCCATTTGTTTCATAAACCTTAATCCACCTAATCACCAGCCAGGCCTAACTTTCGAATGGGGCATCAGTTGTGTGATAGATGGTGTAGATCTTGTGCTCGTGTAAAACATCAACCCACTTGTGGGATTATGACACCTTTAATTTTGTCATTATAGTACTATTCCATTTGCTTCCACATTGTATTTATTCATTGATTATGCTTGTAGAACGGCCTTATCAAGCCGGCGATCAATGGGATGTTGAACGTTCTGAAATCATGCGTCAAAGCAAAGTCCGTGAGGCGTGTGGTCTGCACATCATCCGGGTCTGCGGTGTCGCTGAACCGGCTCACTGGGACGGGCCATGTCGTTGATGAGGAGAGCTGGACCGACGTCGAATATTTGACTTCTGAGAAGCCTCCGGTTTGGGTAAGTTGGCTTCTGTTTCAGGTTAGCTCGACCAGACTCGGTTTGACTAGTGCAAAACAGGGTTGTAAATGGGCCAGGTTTTAATCTGATCAATGAGGTCCATGGGTTGGGTCCAAGTTCAAGTTTTAGACCCAGTAGTAAATTTGAAGGCCCGAGCCCTGGCTGACTGATCCTCAAATGGATCTTCTGACCCTATGAGCTGGTCATTTTTTAACTTGGAATCTTTCGGGCAAAAATTCATCAAGTAATCTATATTTTACCAAATAATGCTTCGGGAGGTGCTTCTTGATGAGGGATGAAATTTCAAAATGTCCTCATTTTTTATTATTTTTATTTATTTATTTATTTATTTTTCTTTCTTTCTTTCTTTTAAAGGTAATAAAACTGAAGATTTGTGGGTATAACATCCAACCCGTTAAACTACACTAAGCATCAGGTCAATCAGATCATCAGATAAGTTACACTTCGATTGAGATATTTTAAATGGTGTATGTTATGGATTGGCCACCTTATGATTGGATTCTTTAATTATATTTTTTGGTTCATTGCGAAAAATAATGTTGGTGTCCATGTTGGACCCAACAACATTCAATTTTTCACTTTGTTGTCAAGAGAGTAAATGAGAGCAATAATGTAATTTAGCGTCTTAAACAGCATTAAGAATTTTTCTGTAAAAATTCCTTTTTTAAGTAGCGTAACGAGGTGCAATGATCAAACACCCCAAAAATATGCTAATCCAATCATTAGCTAATGTGGAATTAGAGATTTTTGAGAGGTTTATCTTATTTTCTATGATTTGGCCCGCCTAAGGGTAGGATTATTTACCTGAGCATTTGGTGTATGATAATCATGGTGGCATCTGCATATCATGGTTCAAGGGTCGTGGTGTATGACTGGGTTTATCCGAAGCCAGGTTCAAGGGATGTGGTGTATGATTTGGGTTAATCCAAACATAAGTTCCTACCTATTGTCATTTTTAGATCAAAGAAATTCCTGGTGTAATAATGGTTATTTTCCAAGGCACAATACAAATATAGATTATATTTTAAAAGTCTTATTAGGATAGTAAGTAAATATTATTATTATTATTATTTACAATAGTCAACTTGTATTTAGTGCTGAATAATTCATATCATGAAAAGGGCAATTAGTGAAAAAATTTATTTTCTGAAATTTCATAATTTTTCTTGTGCCCAAACGTGCCATTCTCTTCTTTTATTAGATCCTCCATCATTTTCTAATGGGGAGATTTATAAGGTATACATCTAAAATAAAGCAATGCAGGGATATGCAGTGTCAAAAGTCCTAGCAGAGAAGGCTGCATGGAAATTCGCTGAAGAAAACAACCTCAACCTCATCACTCTTGCTCCTGTTCTCATCGCAGGCCCATCTTTAACTCCGGAGGTGCCATGGAGCGTCCGCTTGGCTCTATCGTTGCTCATCGGTGAGATTTAGAACACTCAAAATGTGTGTTTTATCATGTGTTGTATGTGTCCATATGTGCCATCAAATGGGCATCACCCCTCCAATACAGAGGTCAGTGCTGGGAAAGCTCTACGGGAACCCCACCATGATGTATGTGTTTCATCCAGGCCATCCATCTATTTTAACAGCTCATTTTAGTCCATGTGTTGAAAAAATAAAAGAAAATAAAAATAGAGGAGGTAGATTCAAATCCCAAGTGGACCACATTACAGAAGCAGTGGCGATTGAATGTCCACCATTAAAATCTTCTCAGGGGCCACAAAAGTTTTAGATCAAGTTAATATTTATATTTTCTCTTCATTCATGTCTTTGTAACCTAATCTATAGGTTGGATGGCAAACAATCATTATAATGCCTGAGGAAATTTTTAATAGTTAGCTACGATTTCCTGTGGTGTGGTCCAGCTTAGATTTTGATCTATCTCGCTTCTAGGATCGTACCCTAAAATGATCTAACAGGATATGGTTTCCTCTGGTGTGCTCCACCTGAGATTTGGATGTATCGCGCTTCAGGGATTGTGCCCTAAAATGGTCTAACAAGATGGATGGACCGCATGGATAACATACATCCTGGTGGGCCCACAACATTTTCAAACACCAACCAGTACCTACCATGGTACTGGAGGGGTTACTACCGAATCTGAGTCCAATTGGATGGCCGTATTATCGGGAACTGTGGAAGCACACAAAGACCAGTCAAGTAAAGTACTACCAATCATACAACTAAGTCTAAATACAAATAATTTGAATTTTACATGAAAAAACCATGTCACAAAGTAGCAGATATTACATCATGAAAGAATAAATACAAGAGATAGAGCGTTATCGATTCAAATAAATCTCGAGTATACCTCATAAGCCCAAGCTATGCTCTTGAAACCTTTAGGAACAAACTAAAGTCAACAAAGCCCTAAAACTCTTAATAAATAAATAAATAAATAAACCCCAAATCCTGATTATACCCGCTATATATATCATGACATAATATCATAATCGGAGTAAGAAACAAATTCCATACTTACACAACTCTACATGCATAGTCGATGACACATTCAATGGGACTTTGATGGCATCAATGATTTGTCGATAGCATCAAACAACTTCGATGTTATCAAGTAGAACACCAGAACGTATGGACAAAAGAACACATGGATTTTTCAAATTTTTCTGATGGCATCGAACACAAGTTCAATGGAATCGAACTCTGCTGGATAGCATTGCACATTCAAGCAGGGTCTCACTTATTTCCAGCTGTTTATTTGTTTCCTACTCCTCTGGTCCACCAGATGATTGGACCGACACTCATTTTTTGTACCAAAGCATATTCAAGCAGGGTCTCACCTGATGGACGGTTAAACGTCCCACTACATGCTCATACACGATCTGGGCCGTCCATTCGTATTGGAGCATTTTCATGGTTTACCGCTGGCTTTTGTAGGGACCGAACACATGATCAACTCTTTGAAACGCAAGCAACTGATCTCGGGATCGATCTCCCTTGTACACGTGGAGGACGTATGTAGGGCCCACATCTTTGTAGCGGAGAACGAATCAGCTTCCGGCCGTTACATATGCTGTGCTGTTAATACGTGTGTCCTGGAGCTTGCCAAATTCCTCTCAGAACGATATCCACCGTACAATGTCCTCACTGAGTAAGCCCTCTAATTTTCGTTCATTTTCTCTTCCAATCTGTGATTTCGAAAATATCCATCAATCCACACCTTGCAATATATGGCCCACCTATCCGATGGGTCATCAGCCATCCAATGATTTCAATGACATGGCCCACCCAACTTTTGTGCAATGCCATCTAGATGGGGTGGCCCATCTTTTGTAAGGCTCGGATTTGCTACTTTAAGTGATCATTGCTCCCCATTTTAGATCCTTCATCATCCTTCTTACCTTGGTCGGTCCAGATTCATCGCCTGAAATGATTTCTCATCATGTGATCTATTCCAGTTTTGGCGATTTTCCGGAGAATCCCAAGTTGAGCATCTCCTCAGAGAAGCTGATTAAAGCTGGATTTAGCTACAACTATGCGATCGAAGAGATGTATGATGAATCAGTGGAGTACTTGAAGGCCGTTGGAATGTTGTCCAATTGAGAGCTATCTAATCTTCCATGCTCCTGCAAACTACACTTTCAAAATTTGCGTAATCTCTCCTAAGAAGGAGCAAATATAGATGTGATGCCTGATTATCTAACTTCCAACCAACGATGTTGTAATCACTTGTATTTAGGGCTGTACACGAACCGAGTTATATAGTTCGGTTAGCTCGCTCGACTCGACTCGAAAAAGCTCGATTCGACTCAGTTAGAAACTGAGTTTGAGCCGAGTTGAGCCGACTTTTTGAGCTCGAAAAAATTTCGAACCAAGTTCGAGCTTGCCCCAGCTCGACTTGACTCAGATTGAACCCAACTCGAATCGAATTCGGATCGAACCAGTTCGGTGACTCGGTTACTTTGATAATGATGTTGCTCACCAAGTGTTTGATGAAATGACTCAACGAAGTGTAGCTGGTGGCAAGGAAGGTATGTGTATGAAACAAATACCCTTTTTATTTTCTTGATTTTTTATGTTGCTTAGATGGTGTTTGATGAAATACCTGTAAAACCGCTGTTGTTGTTTTTACATACAATGAGATTTTGAAGGTGCAGTCCATGTGTTTATGAAAATGTTGCACAGGCAAACTCGATTCAATCTTGGCTCGAACTAGCCCGAGCTGCCGACCGAACCGAGCTAAGTTGGCCGATCAGGCTTTAACATCCTAAAATTTCATGGCCAGAGTTCATACTCGTGTTCGAGAAAACCGGATGTTAGTAATGTATAAACGTAGATGCTTTTGATAATCGCACCATATTTTTTTCATTTAGATCACATCCAGATACATTCATGAAGGTAACGTTCACAAGAATAAAATCAACTGTATTTATTATATTTCATTAAAGTAAAAATAATAATCAAATGCCTTCTCAATGAAGCTTATTATATTTATCAAGTTCACAGCGGAAGTATAAGACTAAATCATAAATCGTCTTCTTTTATTTTTCAGCATAGTCTTCCTTAGGGAGATGGTTCATTAGGTCTTCAATCTGTACGTCACCTACATAATCTGTACGGTTGGGAGAGGGTCAACGCCCTACTCATAGCAATGGTTATCTTTTAAGATTAACAGTAATTCAAAAAATTCATAAAAGCAATGTAAAAGTTCTGATACGTCCCGTACTCCACAACTACAAGAGGTATCAATATGCATAAGCAATCTACATGAGATGCATGCCTAGCAAAGTATATGCAGTTTATCACACTTAGCGATCGCCACAATGTGAAATATGATTAGAGTTATTCGACTCACCCCGCATCCCATACTATGGAGATTCGCCGACGTGTCCCATGTTTAACATGAATTTATGCAGTTATCCCAAGACGAACGTAACACATGGTTAGGTGAATCACGCAACCTGGATTGGAGCGACTAATTGCAACAACCAACCCCCAAAAGAAAAGAATTGATGTAACATACACATATATATAGCGATTTACATACATCAATTGGTGCACCATCACCCATGAAACATGGAATTACATGCCGCCCCAAGGCCGCAACCGAAAACGCATTACGTTCATGGTATTTATTCGATTGCTAGAAGAGGGATACTCGGTACTTGCACCGAAAAGGGAAATTCATTGAATCACGAGAGTTCAGAGATATTAAGACACATGCCCAAGCCTTAAATTAAGATAAATAACATGAGACCAATATAATAAGGAGAAGAGAGACAATGACCAACTCAGCAAAGATAAAGTGGCAATGGCCAATGTAATAAAGAGGAGAGTGACGATGGTCAACTCAATAAAAAGAGAGTAGTAATGACTAACTCAACAAATAAAAAGCGGCAACGGCCGATTCTATAATACGGATAGTAGCAATGACCAACTCAACAAATAGAAGAGTGGCAACAGCCGATTCTATAATAAGGAGAGTGGCAGGGCTAACTCAATAAATTTGATAAGGCAAGGCAAGGCTTGTCTCCATTGCCCCACATAAATTCAGAAAGATCACTTGTAATCAACATTATACCGTAAGCCAAAGACAAATAATTGATGGTAAAACATATAATTGCAGGAAAAAATCAAAATAATATGAAGACATGTAAAAGGCAAGATACAATAACAGGCAGGCATGTAAAAGGGCAGGATAAATATAACAACTTAAATTAATGTAAGCTTAAAGGATAAAACCCTCACCTTAGATTATTTGATGTCTGATAAATATAACACCCGTTTTCCTATCTTGAACTAATGTCGAGTAGCAACTCAGAGGCTAACTCGACGAGTCAACTCAACACACAACGTTCCTCTCTCTTTCTTTCCTTCCTTTTCTTTTTCTTCCTTTTCTTTTCTTTCTCTCTCTTTCTTTCTCTTTCCTTTCTTTCTTTCTTTCTTTTTCTCCTTCTCTTCCCCTTTCCTTTCTTTTTTCCTTTCCTTCTTTCTATTTCTTTTCTTGCTGCTACGTCCAATAAAGAGTTGGACGTTGCTCTCTCTCTCTCTCTCTCTCTCTCTCTCTCTCTCTCTCTCTCTCTCTCTCCCCTTTACTATGTTCTCAAGACGGTGGGGTAGAAGCCCTTTTATAGGCATGGAGACTTCTGGAGTTCCCGTGCGCAAGGCTTTCGCAAACCTCCTTTCGCAACAGAAACTACGTATGACTTACGCAGTCCCTGTTTCTGTGTAACGAGGTCGGCACGAATTGCGTTGGTTGGTAAGCAATCCTGCGTGGGACTTTCCAAATTGCCTTCTTGGTGTGATCGAAATCCCCTAAGGAGGGTCTTAAATGGTCTTGATCGTGCCAAGGGATGTACTGCTGATCCCAGAGCGACCGATTTTGCCGGTTTCCAACAGAAAAGACTACCTTTGTGCCTGCTATTGCGCACGCCACTGCTTGCATGGGTTCTTTCAGATTCTGAGGTTTTGGTTCTCGTCGTGTAACTAACCTAATGGACGGTTTAGATCCATGTCCAGAGAGTTGCAGCGTGGTCCAGCTCGGATTCGATCACCTGTTCTTCATTTCAGCCTAGCTTATTGCATTCAACATTTCGTGTATGTATCTGCCTAGGAAAATCAAACAGAGGCTAAGGTAGGGTCGGTTTTTTTTCTGTCCACAGGATAGATGGTCCAGATCTTCCAACTGGTCGATCATGGTGGGTCACAACAATCACGATCGGATGTTGTCCGCTCGAGTTCTTACAGGCAGAACTTCTTGCAGCGGTTGTTGCGTGCACGTATGTGTGCATGGATGCCCATGAACGACATGGGTTTAGTCGACTTTGCCTCCTAGATATGATGGACGGCCCAGATCATCCATTCAGATGAATGATGGTGGCCCCTCGTTCACACCCCAAGTATAGGGTTGTGATGTAGTAATAATCTCGGTAAGACCAAGGTCGAATCCACAGGGACTGAACCTTGTACGTATCTGAAAGTAACCAGAACTAGAACTAGAACTAAATAAGATGAAATCTAAACCAGAAGGATATGAGAGAATAATGGTGAATGATTAAACTAAAAACTTGTAAAATTCAAAGGTGTGAAACTAGGGTGCTAAGGATTCACTTGTAGAGATCAGGGAGATCTATGCTTGATTCATGAACACAACTGGATTTAGAGTCTCATCTTCATCCAGTTGGAAGATATAACATTAAAAATCAAATTTGAACTTCCTTTGATCTAGTTTTCAAGAGATGAGAGGTATAAGAATTAAAATGGATTCCATCACAAAACCATGCCCATGAGACAAAGCGAACAACAGAATTAAACCAATCCACAACCAATCTGAAAGACGTATGAATGTTAGGAAGGATTCCATCATCCAACCATGTCCAAGGGGCAATGGTGAACAACAGAACTTCCTAATTTCATAATCAAAAGAATGAAAAGAACATTCTCAGAGCCATCGCAGATCCATTGTAATTTAAGTCACAATAAACCATTAGAGACTAAAACATTTCATATAATCAAACTATAATCAAAAGAGAGTTCAATAACTATGAATCAAAGCAATAGAAAATTATCCATCCTGCTACAAGCTTCACCTCTTAGCCCTAGCTAAGAGGTTTAGCCTGACATAATCAAACTAAAAATCCCTTAAAAGAAAGCATAAAAGGAAAAGAAGAAAAATTAAGGAGGGAGAAAAAACCTCCCTAACCGGTAGCTCTCTCTCTCTCTCTCTCTCTCTCTCTCTCTCTCTCTCTCTCTCTCTCCTCTACGTTCTCTAGATAGCTCCACGGCTACTTGCCCCTTATTTTTCACGTCCCTCTCTCCTTTATAGTAGATGTATGTCGGTCTCGAGACACTGGGAGTCGGTTTGGAGTCAAACCGACTCTTTCTCGCAACAGAGTTCAGAAAACACAAATACAGTTGAGTTTGGCCTGAGTTTAGCGTGGATTGGCCAACCGATTTGGACATCTGACTTCTTGGTGAGGATCGTGGACACCATATCTGACATCGAGACGGTCCGGATCATAGATCCGACCGTGATCGTGGTCGTACAATGCCTAACCATGGCCGAGTTTCACGGACGTGCATAAGATCAATGCAGGAGCTACGCTGATGTGTTCGGTGCGCCCAACAGTGATGTTTTCGATGAAATCCACCCAGTCCATTGAATTCTTGGTGAAAAATCAGTTGGGAAGGGGTGGTTTTGGTTGAGTTTTGGTGCGGTCCACTGATATTTTGCTTCCGCCATCCATCTTACATTTGAACGGTGATCTGCCTTTCTGTACGTGCACGGGAGCAAAAGGTTAGCATGGCTAGGGTCGTGGCCACCCCATGGAGTGACTGGACGACTTAGATAATCCATAAGGACGATGGATGGGGCCCACTAGCCAAAACCGGTGAAACAGCGGCCTTAGCTGGATGTTTTAAATTTCTGTTTTTAAAAAGGAATCGGCGTGTGTTGACTGATTTCATGGGTTCGGTGCACATCGCACTCCCATGTGCTGTGTACGCATGCAACCCAAGGTGGGGCCCATCGTGATGTTCATACGAAATTCGCTCTGTCCATTCATTTTTTCATCTCATTTAAGGGGTTAAGAGAAAATTCGAAGTAAATCCAGATATCGGGTGGGCCCTAGATTGATGATTTATAGGTTGATCTGTCCGTTGGGCCACTTCCACAAGGATCCAATGGCTGAAATTTGACGTGTACGGTTAATTTATGGTCCTCATACCATATATAAAGTTTTGAGCAAAACGAATGATGGAAACCCTGTGTCTTGCATTCTGGACGATTTTCAGGCCTCTTTATCGTAAATCGCTTGATTTTCTCGGATCTTTGGCATGTAAATTCTTCGATCTCGGTCCCCTGGGGTCCGTTCCTTGTCTTAGTGACTTCAGAGTGTTAAATACATGCTTTTAATACCCTTTTCAGTCAAAGCTCTTTAAATTCACCTTGCAGCACAAACACAATTAAAATAGGGCGTTAAACGGTATCATATTCGTAAAAGCAGGTAATAACTGGGGTCTAATATGCAATATTCGACCCTCAACCAACTCCCAACCAGCATTTTACTAGTCTTGAGCAAAGTATACGAAAAATAAGTTGAGAATTACAGGACGGTTTTTATAAACTCGAGTAATTTTTGAAAAATAATCCAGATATTAGAATTATAAGATTCATGAATGTTGGGCATTACTTTCTCCTGGACTCAAGTGCATGGTAAAGTTCATAGTCAAGTTCAAAGTATTAATCCACCAATTAGAAAACTTCTAAATATTAAGGGGGTGTTTGGCTCATGGCATTGGGAAGGATTAGGTGGGATAGGATTTGTTAGGGCATAAAAATATTCCATTGTAGTGGTTAAAGAATTCCATGGTGCGGATCTTTTCCAGGGTTGTGCACTCCGTATTTTGGTAAAAATCAGTATCCAGGGGTATTCTGGGTATTTTGGTAAAAATCAGTATCCAGGGGTATTCTGGGTATTTTGGTAAAAATTAGTATCCAGGGGTATTCTGGGTATTTTGGTAAAAATTAGTATCTGGGGTGTTTTGGTAAAAAAGAGAGAATGGATGGATATTGCTTGTATGGAGGAAGAAGTGGTTGTACACCACCATTTAAAGGAGAGTAATTTGGTGGACACCATTGTTTGAGAGAGGAGGTGGGACATTATGTGAAGGGAGAAGTGGTGGTGATCACCACTATGTAAGGGAGAGATGCCCATAAGTACCCCTCCCCATGCTTCATTTTAGAGGTTGGTCAGGTGGTTAGTTGGAAGATAAGAAGAAATTAAGGGAGACAAGAAGGAAGGAAGACAAGAGATAGAGAAAGAAGGAAAGGTATGAGCCTATCCACGCAATGGAAAGGCCTTACGACCGCGCGCAACGGAGGGAAAGGCCTTGCGCCTATCCACGCAATGGAAAAGGCCTTGCGCCCATTCGCTCAATGGAAAGGCTTTGCGCAAATGAAATGGGAGGAAAAGGTGTATGCGCCACTTCATGTGGAGCTTGTCCTAAGGACAGGTTTTTCTTGTCCAGACAAAAGGCCTTTGCGCGACTGCGCTCAACCACTTCTTCAAAGAAAGGCCTTTGCGCAAGCCCGCGCAACCATTCTTGCAAAAATCACTTTGCGCGAACCTGCGCAACCACTTGTGCAGAGAAAACCCATTGCGCGAGGTCGCACAATCACTCCTGTAAAAAGCTCCCTGCGCCACTTCTCATGCACATTTGTCTAAACGTCAGGTTTATATGTTGTCTTAACAGATAGCCCATGTGCCACTTCTCTCTCCTTTTGTCTTAAGAAGAGGCTTTTGTTGTCTTAATGGATAACTCATGTGCCACTTCTCTCTCCTTTTGTCTTAAGGAGAGACTTATGTTGTCTTAAAAGATAGCTCATGCGCCACCTTATGAGAAAACTTGTCTTGATGCATAGCTTTTGTCCTAAAGTAAGCTTCATGCACTCCATATTCCCCAAAGTAAGCTCCTTGCACTCCATATTCCCCGAAGTAAGATCCATGCACTTTACATTCCCTGTCTAGGCCTTTGTATTCCTACCCTTAGACAGATGACCTCCACATTTCAAGGGATGATGATCACTCCATATTTCAAAAAGGATGATCAGAACTGATCTTAATGGTCAGATCAAGGAAGAATGAACAGAAGGATGATCAGAACTATTCTCAACGGTCAGATCAAGGAAGAATGAATAGAAAGATGATCAGAACTGATCTCAATGGTCAGATTAAGGAAGAATGAACAAAAGGATGATCAGAACTGATCTCGATGGTCAAATCAAGGAAGAATGAACAGAAAAAATATTGGAACTGATCTCAACGGTCAGATCAAGGAAGAATGAACAAAAGGATAATCAGAACTGATCTCAATAGTCAGATCAAGGAAGAATGAACGGAAAGATGATCGGAACTGATCTCAACTGTCAGATCAAGGGTTTCAAGCCTGCACAACCTATCTCCCCTTGAGATGTGATAAAAAAGCGTTGAAATATTACCGAAATTGTCATCGGACTATCTTCTATTTCATTTGTTGCTTTGATTATACTCTATTTTCAGAATCAAGGGAATCCGAGAATGTAAATGAACTCAGAATAAATGTGATCCTTGTTCTCTTATCGAATTCTTTGTTATTATTGAATAATTCTCCAAATCAAACGCATTTATTTTGATGTCAAAACAGGATTCAAAAAATATAATTATTACACATGGCAGGGATTGTCCCCTGATACCATGGGATAAGCTTAATTCCATGCTATGTTTGTAATTCGGTGGTACATTGAATGGATATACCCACCATCATTTGAAACTACTGAGAATAACACGTGTTATATCCAAACCGTTCATTTGTTTTGTAACCTCATTTTATGGCATGGGCCTAAAAATGAGGCAGATCCAAAACTTATGTGGCCCCAAAGAAGTTTTCAATGGTAGGTATTCAATCCCCGCTGCTTTCTATGGTGGGGTCCACTTGAGCTTTACATCTACCTGATTTTTTGGCCCATGCTCTAAAATGATCTTGAAAAATGGGTGGACAGTGTGGATATAGCCCACACATCATGGTGGGACCTACACAACTTGCTAACATTGAGTGGAATTGGCACGGATCCGATGCAATTCCATCTAATCTAATTCCAAGCTATTCCATTCTTCCCAAACATTGAGTGGAATTGGCACAGGACCAAATGCAATTCCATCCCACCTAATCTCCTCTATTACCATGCGTCAAACGCCCCCTAAGATCCATAGGTGTATAGTGTAATCTCGGCTTATCAACAGTAAGATTCACTTCTCTATTTCATGATATCATTGGTAACCAACAAGAGAATTCATGACAACCAAAACCTAAACCAAAACTTGCCTCACAGATCATCTTTTCATTCTTCCAGCTTTTGATTTTCCATTAAAAGT
This sequence comes from Magnolia officinalis, assembly GCA_021015155.1. Lineage (NCBI taxonomy): Eukaryota > Viridiplantae > Streptophyta > Magnoliopsida > Magnoliales > Magnoliaceae > Magnolia > Magnolia officinalis. Next base: position 10,423,289 of record JAJHSJ010000017.1, read on the forward strand.
AACGCCAAGGAGGGAAATCAAATCCTCACCTATAGGGAGCAAACCTATGGTGAAGACCAGTCGCCCAACCCTTTCTGAATGTCAACCTTGGGGAATCGAACCTTTACCTATAGGGAGCAAACCTATGGCGAAGACCATTCGCCCAACCCTTTACAAAGGCACTTGTTTTTTTTTTTTTTTTTTTCTTCAATTCTTCTTTATGAGCATGATGGGCAAATTTCTCAGGCTGGTTCCTTTCATGCTTAGTGATTACCAAGTTAATCCTTCAATATCGAACTGAAACCTCAATGTTAGCGAGATGTGACATGTGAAATCATGATTCAATCAATGTTTATAACTTCTAATCATGGATTGATAATTCGAACTCAACTGTGAAATCTACTAGATAACTAAATCCAAGAGACGTAAATCCCCAACACTCCGTATCGTATACTTCTCAAATCACGACTATCCTTCAAAATCACTTTGAATTCACAAGAATGTCTAGAAAATTGTTAAAAATTTTCACAATTTTTGTTTAAGACCGAAAAAATACTGATTAGGTAACCTAATCTCCCACCCCAACCTAAAATCTACATTGTCCTCAATGTAAAAGATATGAGCATGCAATGCACATGAGACAATGAAATTGAAAGAGAAGTGATGGGAAGATAGTACCTGACGAGATTAAACGGCTTCTTCCAAAGGGATCTCAGCATGAAAGCGGGTCAGCACGAGAGTGAAGTCAACGAAAGCAAACTAACCTAATGACATAAAACCGACTATCTTAGAACGGCATAAAGCAAACTACCCTAGTCCTATGAAAGCAACAAATTTTAATCCTCAACTGTGAAAGCACGAGAAATCTATTAGTCATGCATCCAGGTTCTTCCTTCGACCAGTATCTTGGTAAATTTCTTAGAAGGTTTCTCAACAAGATCATCCAAAAGTCCTTTTTACAGTAGGCTTAGATGTCCTGGAGCATTAATGTCCAGAGAAATTGATGGACCTCAACATAAAGTTTCCTTTTAATCTTCTAAAGTGTCCAAAGTATATACGATTCACCTATAACAGAATTTTTTTTTTAAAGTTAATACACCATGAAGAATCAGAGACTACAAGTAAATGAAATTCAAAAAAATTTGTAGTAGGTGGTGTAGTCTCAGTACACACCGAAGTTTCAATCTTCAGTTCAATTCTCAGCTCCTCCTTTAATGGTAAACATTCAGGATCTGGGGGTGGAGGTACTTCAGAATAAGGGTTCTCTCTCGATCCGTGACAACTACCGAGGTATTGTCTTGCGAGGCATCCATTATTTCTTGTATCATGGGATCATTTAAATATGCAAAGTGTGCCAAGCAATCATCCAAAGAGTCAAAACATTTCGTTGAAAGGAGTTCATTCATCCTATCGAGATGTGTGATGATATGTCCAATAACTCATTTATCTTGTTTGAGAGTAAAAATGAGCATACTCTCTTATTTGTTCTCAAGGTGGGATGAAATCACCACTGGGTATGTCTCTTTTTGACCTAAATAGGCATATTCCAAATCAGAGGGTAAAGGTTTTAGGTCAAGCTTCGGTGCTTTGAGGTTAGGCGGTAGCGGCACTGCATCGGTTTGGGGCAACTCTTCAAATTGTGGCCTCCACCGGTTAACTTCAAGTACCGGCGCAGTATTAAACATGACACCCATCTCCCTAATCATGTCATTATTAAAATCATGGGAGTGGACCAGACACATCTCTCGAGGGTCAGAGGATAAGGTTTGAGGCGCTCTATTTTCCATGAAAGAGTCAATTATGTTAATGTCGTGGAAATCGTCATCATCCTCGAACCGTCTGCCAGTATTGAAAAAGATATTTAACTCCAATATCATATTCCCGAAAGACATACTCATAACTCCATTTCTACAATTGATGATTGCATTTAAAGTGACAAGGAATGGGCGACCAAGAATGACGGGAATCTAAGTGCTCATGTTATTGATGAGTTCTATATCTAGGACGATAAAATCTACTGAATAGTAAAATCTGTCAACCTAGGCCAACACATCCTTGATTACCCCTCTCGGTACACAAACTGAGCGATCGGCAAGTTGTAATATGGTTGGGGTGAGTTTTAATTCACCTAAACCTAACTGTTTGTACACCGAGTAGGGAATTAGATTTACGCTCGCTCCTAAGTCAAGAAGTGCGTGCGCAATTCGATAGTTTCCGATTACACATAATATGGTTGGGCTATCGGGATCTTTAAATTTCTACTACACATCTTGTTTTAGGATGACACTCACTTTCTCAGTTAAGAAGATTTTCTTTTGAAGAATTTGCCGTCTTTTGGTCGTACATAAGTCTTTCAAAAATTTGGCATATGAAGGTATTTGTTTTACGGCATCAAGTAGAGGAATATTGACCTTCACTTGTTTCAACACCTCTAGAATATCCTGAGAGTTAGATAGAGGTTTTGGTGAAACCAACCATTGGGGAAATTGAGCAACTGACATGTCTTGAAGTTCTGGTTCTAATTCTTGTAAAGCAATGCCAGGTCTATCATTGCTATCCTCTTCTGGTTCCTTAGGCTTTTTAGCCCTAACTGGAATAGTTTTGTCAATGGTCTTCCCACTCCTAAGAGTGGTGATAGATTTAGCTTGCTCCATCTGATCTGAAGAGCTTGGATCACTTATCTCATATTGCAGTTTGGGATTGAGGAGAGGTTGAGAAGGAAACATCTCTTTTTCCCCAATCATTATGTATGACTCTATCCTTTGAATGGATGATGTAAGTGATCCTATTGCTGATCCGATATCTTGGTTGAATAGCTCTCGGTCTTGAATGTGTTTTAGAACTGGATCCTCTTGAGGTTTCCGTTGATTTGGAAGTTGATTGAAGAAACCTTGAGGGGTAGCAGTTTGTCTATTCCTCCAACTGAAGTTTGGATGATTTCTCCAACTAGGATTATACGTATTAGAGGTGGGTCCATTGAAAGGTCTTTGGTAATTATTTACGGCATTGAATTGCTCAGTCAGTACCTCTTGAAAGGCAAGTATAGTTAGACAATTTTCAGTTATGTGACTGTTACAACCACAAATACCGCAAACAACTTCCTTACCCTTATCCTTCCTTGATTTCATGGCCTCGAATTTCTTTATGAGATTAGCCACTTTAACATTGATATCATCATCCTCTTTCAACAAGTATACTTCGCCCCTTTCCTTTGATTGAGTAGGCCTAGAAGTGGTACTCGATTTTGGGTATGTGTCTCATGATTGTGTGTTTTCAGCAAGTCTATCCAAGTAATCCCACACATCATCGACATTTTTATTCATAAAATCCCCATTGCACATCGTCTCAACCAATTGGCGCATGGAAGATGTCAGTCCATCATAGAAAAAGTGTGTAATGCGCCACGTTTCAAAACCATGTTGTGGGCATGAACTGACAAGATCCTTGAACCTTTCCAAACATCGGAAGAATGTTTCATCCTCCTTTTGGGCGAAGTTCATGATTGATTTTCTAAGGGTGTTCGTTTTGTGATATGAAAAAAATTTCTTTATGAACTCCCTTGTTATGTCATTCTATGTGCCAATAGATCGGGGACGTAGTGAATGTAACCATGTCTTAGCTTTCTCTTTCAATGAAAAGGGAAAGAGTTTCAGCCTGATTGTGCCCTCAGACATGTTAGGAAAGTATAAAGTGGCTATGATTTCATCAAACTCTTTCAAGTGCAGATACAAATTTTCATATTCAAGCCCATAAAATTTTGGAAGGAGTTGGATCACCCCTAGCTTGATATTCATGTGTCTCGTATTTTCTGAAAAAACCATGCATGAAGGCGTGCTCACCCTCGCCTGTTGTAAATAATCTCGTAAAGTACGAGGTGGGGGTGCTTGATGCACCTCATTCTCATCCTGGATGTCCTCCACCCTAAGTTGGGGTAGAAGAGGTTGATTTGCGGCCATAACCTCAGTTAATTCTGAGAATCTCAAGTGGTGTCTAATCCTGCGATGGATAGATAAACCCTCAACCAATCCTCATTTACTTAAGAGACGTAGAGTGTTGTTACGAACTCACTTGAGCATGAAACACTCGCAGCCCTCAATTCAAATTCTAAACCTAAACCTAAGAGAAAAGAAGAAATAGAAATCTAGAAAATAAGAGAAAAGAGTTGGAAGGAAGTAACCAAATTAGAAGTCCTAAGTTAAGAACCTGCAAAACAAAACAAACCAAGTTAGTTTCTAAAGATAGAAAGTTTAGAAATAGCAGGAGATTCTAAAATAGAAAGTAAACTAGTTTCTAAAAAAGGGAAAACAATCCTAAAAGAAAATAGAAAATTTCTAAAACAAATTAAGAAAGTTCTAAATTTAAAATAGAAAGAAGGTTAGTTTATAAATTAAAAGAAAAAATAGAATAAAGAAATTTTCTAAAAACATAAAGTAAAACCTAATCTAAAATAGAAAAAGTAGAGAAATTAGAAAGAGATTACCAATTTAGAAGATCTATCTCAGAATTCTACAAAAAAGGAAAGTTAGGTTAGTTTCTAAAAATAAAACAGAAAAACCTAAACCTAAAGTTAGTAAAACCCTAATCTTCAACTAATCCCAAAACTAATTAATCTCAGAAAACGTAACCGTCAATTCCTGGCTACTGCGCCAAAAACTTGTTCACACCCCAAGTATAGGGTTGTGATGTAGTAATAATCTCGGTAAGACCGAGGTCGAATCCACAGGGACTAAACCTTGTACGTAATCTGAAAGTAACCAGAACTAGAACTAGAATAAGATGAAATCTAAACCAGAAGGATATGAGAGAATAATAGTGAATGATTAAACTAAAAACTTGTAAAATTCAAAGGTGGGAAACTAGGGTGTTAAGGATCCACCTGTAGAGATCAGAGAGATCTATGTTTGATTCATGAACACAACTGGATTTAGAGTCTCATCTTCATCCAGTTAGAAGATATAACATTAAAAACCAAATCTGAACTTCCTTTGATCTAGTTTTCAAGAGATGAGAGGTATAAGAATTAGAATGGATTCCATCACAAAATCATGCCCATGAGACAAAGCAAACAATAGAATTTAACCAATCCACAACCAATCTGAAAGACGTATGAACGTTAGGAAGGATTCCATCATCCAACCATGTCTAAGGGGCAATGGTGAACAACAGAGCTTCCTAATTTTATAATCAAAAGAATGAAAAGAACATGCTCAGAGCCATTGCAGATCCATTGTAATTTAAGTCACAATAAACCATTAAAGACTAAAAACATTTCATATAATCAAACTAGAATTAAAAGAGAGTTCAATAACTATGAATCAAAATAATAAAAACTATTCATCCCGCTACAAGCTTCACCGCTTAGCCCTAGCTAAGAGGTTTAGCCTAACATAATCAAACTAAAAATCCCTTAAAAGAAAGCATAAAAGGAAAAGAAGAAAAATTAAGGGGGGAGAAAAAAAACTCCCTAGCCGGCAGCTCTCTCTCTCTCTCTCTCTCTCTCTCTCTCTCTCTCTCTCTCTCTCTCCTCTCCTCTCCCTCCTCCACGTTCTCCAGATACCTCCACGGCTGCTTGCCCCTTGTTTTTCACGTCCCTTTCTCCTTTATAGTAGATGTATGTCGGTCTAGAGATGATGGGAGTCGGTTTGGAGTCAGACCGACTCTTTTTCGCAGCAGAGTTCGCAGAAAACACAAATACAGTTGCGTTTGGCCTGAGTTTGGCGTGGATTGGCCAACCAATTTGGACATCTGACTTCTTGGTGAGGATCGTGGACACCCTATCTCGCCTCTGGACAGTCCTGATCATAGATCCGATTGTGATCGTGGTCGTACAACGCCCACGGTAGCCGGGTTTTACGGATGTGCGTAAGATCAACGTAAGAGCTGCACTGATGTGTTCGGTGGGCCCCATAGTGATGTTTTCGATGAAATCCACTCCATCCATTGAATTCCTGGCGAAGAACCAGTCGGGAAGGGGTGGTTTTGGTCGAGTTTTGGTGCAATCCACTGATGTTTTTCTTCCACCATCCATCCTGCGTTTGAACGGTGATCTGCCTTTCTGTACGTGCATGGGAGCAAAAGGTTAGCATGGCTAAGGTCGTGGTCACCCCATGGAACGACTGGACGGCTCAGATCATCCATCAGGATGATGGATGGGACCCACTAGCCAAAACCGGTGAAACAGTGTCCCTTGCTGGACGTTTTGAATTTCTGTTTTTAAAAAGGAATCGGTGTTCGGTGCACATTGCACTCCCATGTACTGTGTACGCATGTAACCCAAGGTGGGGCCCATCGTGATGTTCATATGAAATTCGCTCCGTCCATCCATTTTTCCATCTCATTTAAGGGGTTGAGACCAAATTTGAAGTAAATTCAGATATCAGGTGGGCCCCAAATTGATGATTTATGAGCTGATCTGGCCGTTGGGCCACTTCCATAAGGATCCAATGGCTGAAGTTTGACGTGTACGGTTAATTTATGGTCCTCATGCTATATATAAAGTTTTGACCCGAACGGATGGTGGGAACCCTGTGATCTTGCATTATGGACGATTTTCAGGCCTCTTTAGCGTGAATGACTTGATTTTCTCGGATTTCTGGCGTGTAAGTTCTTCGATCTCGGTCCCCTGGGGTCCGTCCCTTGCCTTGGTGACTTCGAATCGTTAAATCCATGCTTTTATTACCCTTTTCAGTCAAAGCTCTTTAAATTCACCTAGCAGCACAAACACGATTAAAATAGGGCGTTAAACGGTATCATGTTCGTAAAAGCAAGTAATAACTGGGGTCTAATATGCAATATTCAACCCTCAACACCCCTCATCCCAAGCACGGACGATCGTTCATCCATAGGAGACGAGAGTGGCTTATTACCTTTTGGGATTTTCTCGGGTTAAACCCAGTTTCACCCAGTATTCAATCCCGTGCACTGCCGGTGCACGTGCACTATGCACACATACTTATAAGTTGGGTGCACTTGCAATGTACACGAGTGAATCCACTCCGTCCACATGAAGGGAAGTGCCCAACTACGATTGTCTACACGGTTTCTTCACTCGATGGACACCAAAATCAACGGTTATGGGTTGATTTGTTAATTGGGCTACTTTCACAATGATATAATGACTAAAATTCGACGTGTACGACTAATTTATGATACATAGGTATGGTGTATAATTTCACATTAAATGGATCTTGGGAACCACGTGATCTAGAATTCAGTGGTCTAGGTTAACGACATTTTCGTAATTATTCTTAATCTGTGAGTTTCGGGAAATCTAATGGCTCCACATATCTATAGGCATGTTTATAAGCAATTCTTACAAAAGAACGTATATCTAAATCATTATGGATAAGGAGTTATTCGTTATGCCATTCATGGGAAAGTACTTGCGTTAAATCACATGATGGATGGTCTTGTCTTGAAATCAACGGTCAGAAGGTTTAATCTATTGAATGGAGGTAATTCCCAACGGTTAGATTTGTGTCAGGGTGAGGATGTAAGGCACTACGCCAAAATCGTCAATTTACGACGGACCAAATAAACGACAGATTCCGTCCGTCGCTTGGTCTGTCGCTATTTACTGGGTCATTTTTTTAGACAGAATCCATCGTTTAATCTGTGACGGATAAGGTCCGTCGCATAGTAGTAACGGATCTTTCACAAAAAATAAAAAATCCGTTAAGATACCAAAAAACTGTCGCATTAAAAATATTAGCGACGGATAAGGTCCGTTGCTAATATGAGGAGAGCGACAGACCCGAATCCGTCGTTGATTTTCTTGTTCAAAAATTAATGATGGATTTGGTCCATCACTAAAATATCTGTAAATTAATATATATATATATATATATATATATATATATATATATATATATATATATATATATATATATATATATATATATATATATAATATATATCGTCAGATTTAAAAAAACAAAAAAAAAAAACTTACACCTGATAGTCATTCAAAAATAATTCATACGATTGTTTAATAAGAATTCTATGCACAAAATAAATCCTATTCACATGATTGTTTAATAAGAATCCTATTCATCAAACTAAAAAGTTCAATCATACTGAAAATAAAAACTCCCTGCCAAAGCATTATATGATACCTGTTAGCCCAATATCTTCATTTGAAACTATCATGCAACTTTTTCTTTTTGTAGGAGAACCAAATAATTGCAACAAATTCGATATACTGAATGTAAAAACTTACCATTAACCCATAGATCTGTAATAAGAATCTTGCCATCACCTTGAGCAGTAACACAAACAGGATCATCCTGTAGCAGCCATAAAGCAAAACAAAGTAAATCATCTGCAATTAAGCAATAAATAAATAAGATAGTGCTAGAGCTTCAAGCTCAATGAGTTGAATTTGGACATGGTCAATTGGTCAATCTGGACCATCCGATTGGTCAACTTACATTCCATTGTCAAGGTGAAAAACACTCCAATCAGATGATCCTATTCCTACAAAGGAAGCTTTTATCAGAATGAATATAACAAAGGTACTGAAATGCTAGACATTTGCTAAAATCTCAAAAGGATACCTGCATTGATCATGGGTTCGATTGTAAAGGTCTGCCCTGCTTTCATCACACTGACTGCTTTATTTCCTACAATGGGTCAAGGAAACAGGTACCACAGCTAACAACAAATTTTAGCAAGGAAACAGCTACCACAACTAACAGCAAAATTTAGCGTGGAAACAGCTACCACAGCTAACAGCAGATTCAGAGAGAGAATGGATCAAAATATGTAGCAAAATTTAGTATGAAGAGAGATTTTGGGATGGATCCAAAGATCGAGCATTATGGGTGTTTGATTGATTTTCTTGGCCAAAATGGGAGGCTCAAGGAAGCACATTTGCTAGCTAGAGAGATGCCTTTTGAACCTGATGTCGCTATTTGGGGGGCTTTGCTTAGAGGTTGCAGAGTGAGGAGTGACATTGAATTGTTTTTTCCTCGTGCAACCCTTCAAGCCGATGGCATTTTTGCCCTTTCAACTCCCGGGAGTGCCTTTGCACGTACTCACACGTAAGGTATAGCATTGCTTGTGCACATGTGAGTTTCAAAAATCTGAAAAGAAAAGAAAAGAAAAGAAAGAAAATGTTCGTATCTATTGTTTACTTGGAACCACATTGTTTTCATTTTCAATCAGTTCGACCTACATTGAAACTCCATGAGTTTCACAAGCAAAGCAAATCACTAGTGTCTAAATGAAAAGAACAAGCAGAAATGTACAACTTAAAAACCTCTGTAAAACTTAAAAAACAAAAACCTGGTAGGTACAAATGTAAATACTCAAACACAAATGTAAATATTCTGAACCTGTGTGCTTGCCTGTGGAGCAGGCTGCAATAAGGACATGAAATGGGTACAAATCATGAGATTTCAAATATTGAAATAGCAAGAATGGAGTAATTACTCAATCTAGACTGTAGGCGTGAATTATCCATCCAAACAGCACATGAATCAGTCAAGTAATATGTGTTCTGAATAGGTCAATCTTTCATTTCTGCAGTCTAGTTTTCTATTCTTTATCAATAATTTTCAACCAGATACTTGGATAGCTTTGAAGAGAACATAGACAGCAAGACCTGCTTGCACTGGATGTGTGAAGTTAACTTGTTCATATTGATGTGCCTGCATATTAGGCATCATGTGCTGCTGGAGTATCAAATAACTTCCTTGTGCGCTGTTTGGTATGATTTGCTTCACCAACATTTATAATTGGTGTCATGCTGCGTGAATAAAATACATGTCTGATTTTTGTTTTTGGATATCTATAGGCCGAGAAGAATGTCAACTGAAATTGGGTTGGTTGATGAGGCACAAGATATGTGTCGGGATAACTAGAGGTTTGACATATCTCCATGAAGAATCAAGATTGAAAATTGTTCACAGAGACATCAAAACCATGAAGACAGAGACTGGAATTATCCTAGAAGAATCATGACTTGGAAAAGAGTAATAATAGTAATGAATCACACAAGGAACTTCAATTATATTTTCTGCAAGCCAATTCATGTGCGTTGTCACTTATTTCGAACAAAAGATGTGACGGTTCATTGGATCAGATATGTAGGGAACATTTCTTATCAAACTTCAATTTCATCTTCTTTTAAAAATCATAGAATCTACATGCAGCTTGAATACCATACCTTAGAAGATTCAAGAGTATCTCCTTCTTGAAGACATACACTCCCATGGAAGCAATGTATGGTTTCTTTTCAGCCTCCTCTCGTGACAGGCCCAAAACTTTAGTATCCACCGCCTAAGGAATTTGAAATGAAGATCACACAATCATGCAAAATTGTAGAATCGCTTCATACTCATGAGTTCTGATTTCAGTCTAATCCTATCAGTAGATGCAAACATAAAGGTATCAGGATAATTACCTTTTAATTCCTCTCCTTTGGGCTTTTCATTAAAGAAAAGAACCCTTCCTTTGTTGTCTATCTTCATTAAACCAAAGTTTGAGGCACGACTATCAAGGAAGAAAGATAGTCCAAATTAGTATAAAACCATGAATTAAATTTTTGAAGAAAAAGGTAGTTGATAGATATTTATAGGAGTAAATCTCATTCAGATTCTGCAACCACAAGAATTGGTTTTGATTAATACCTGTCATCCATAGGGAGACAAGCAATAGTAATATCTGCGCCACTTTGACGATGGCCCTGGAAATGAAGTAATTCCAAAGATTAAAACATACAAGTTTGTGAAAATGAATTTAACCTCGATGCACAATGATGCAAGAGATGCAATGCCCAACCTGAACCAAGTCCATATAGTCCATACGGTACAAATGATCTTTGAGAGAATCAATACATCCTCAATCTCCTTGCCTCTGGCATCCTACAAAATGAAAGTCAGCATATCGCTAATTTGAGAATCGATGCCCTCGATGTATTTTTGATAGTCTAATAGCTAAAACATTTACTGGCTTTATCTAAATTTAAAAAAGGGGATTTAGCGAGATCCTATAACAGAGCAACTAGTGGGCTTAAAAACAACCTCATAATCTGTTGGTTGATGTCTTGTTCCTTTTGGGAACAACTCCTTCAATATTGAAATAACTAATTTTGGGAGTAAGAAATTAATTTACAAAATGATTACCTATGTTGTAAAAATTTAAATAGTGTCCGAATCAAGGTTACCTCGATCGTGGGTCATTTTGGTACATAGTATGGGAACCAGTATGCAATATGCTACATTGCCACTTCCTCCATTACGTGGTACGCTAGGGGTAGGTTCATATCCGTCACTCCAATACATACAATGTGTATGCAATATGGTTTTGTATATGAAATCATATTTTAATTCATATATGAAATGATGGATGCTATTATTATAGACCCTGCATGCTTAGTGTTATATTATAAATTTATAACAAATAATCAAAGTAGAAGTATCTTCACTGTAAATATAAATTTTCATTTACTTAATCAATATTAAGAATATAGAACCATAATTTGGGTCGCTAAAAGTATTGCCCAGATCACAAATGACCCATAATCTGGATTGCTTAATCTGGAATGGAAAACGTGGGGTGTTTGTTGTTTTAGGTAATACTAGTCAGAATAAAAACTCTGCATTATTCCTTGGCACCATTTGGGTTGTATCCAATTAAAAGATATCAGGAAAGGATATACATACCCCTAAATACAGCACCATTACATCATATGACCATGACGTAGAACCAATATAATGCATAACATATCATCATCTAAAACAGCTCACATGGATGGATCAATAGGTGCCAGTTTTTCGACTAAAAATATTGCACAGTACCAGTCAATGCCTAAAACGCATCTGCAATGTGTATCATAATAGAGAACCAACGAAGTGCAATGATCCCTGCCTGATACTTCTCTTGAATAAAACAGTAATCAATATACAATGTGTGGTTGCCGAAAGCTGGATTTGATGCCAACTTGATTGCATTAGCATTATTCCCATGGAAGAACCAGGAAAAGTGCCTTCTAAACTGGAACTAGATTTAATGATTGTATGATCTGTATCTTATTCCTTCTCCTTTATGATTATCAAGACCCAAGGAACATGCAAACCTATTGGAGTCTCATGCCTATGCATCAGACCCTGTCAACATTTGATTAAGTTGTGGCTCCTCATTATGAAATAGATTTACAATCAGTTAATAACTAATTGTGGAACTTTTCAACTT